>OZ020198.1:23228407-23750004 GCA_963971165.1 Philopedon plagiatum | reverse complement strand
AAACTTTGGCACTTACGGACTAATTTCAATCGACTTGTGACCGGCGAAGATTGTGCATATTAAGTACGATAAAAGCAGTAGGTATAAATATTGTGTTAAAACTGTTTTTTTTATTTGGTAATCTCGCAAAGAGTAATTAATATTTAAATCCCTCTTTAAGTGACCTTAGTAGCGCAGGTAGTTGATTCATTTTTAATAAAATATTGTTGTTTGAAAGGTTTTATTTGCAGATGTTTTTGGACATTAATCACATTGATGTTTTTATTGACCGCGCTTGTGATATTATCATTTTGTCTTGACTTTTAACTATTTTACCAGTCTTGTCCTCCGGAAAAATATACATAACCTACTTTTATGTAGTCCCCTTTTTATGAAGACATATAATTTTTATTCAGCTTGTCAAGTTATAATAGTTTAACAACTCTTTACTTTTGATTATATCAAAGAAACGCATTGCCATAAAACACGACAAAACAATTTAGGGATGGCCCTATTTTTTACTCTTTCTGCTTAAGCCTTAAGATGTTCAAGTAAGTCGATACCAATTATATAGAAGGCTGATTGTCTTGTTTAAGCGTCGTAAATCGAGAGCGATCGAAGCAGAAATTTGGGATCAAATTGAATGGGGGGGGAATCTCATCGTATATAGTTTAATTTATAGCAATGACTTCTTCAGCTTTATGTTTTATCTATATTATTATCAGAGAATTTATGAATGTATTAAGATGGAAGATGACACCTCATTAAGGCTGAACAAACAGGAAAATTTAACCAGTTTCTAAAATTTATGTAAAGGGGGAGGCTTTTTGAACTTGATAATGGGGTTTCAGTTTCAGATTCAAATAAATTACATTATATATCGAAACCAGAGCTGGGTACGAACTCGGCCGAAATAGAATCGAATCACGAGTCCGGATTCTCAAGAAGGAATAATCGTAAAGGTGTCAAATTATGTTTTTTCAATGGTTCATTCAATGTTAAATTTTTGCCTGACAATGGTAACAAAACTAATTTAAAAAAATACAGAATATCCTGGCAAGCCCTTTTTAAAAAACTTTTTTAAAAAACTATAAGCCGGGAACACATTGTTCTGACGTGTTGTGTTGTGATGCTATGCAAGTCATACATCTAATTTCTCGTGTATTTATATGAGCGACATGCACATTCATCTGATGCTAAAGTAAAAATCATGCAAGGAAAAGCCACGAGCGTCATAGGCATGAAGACAACACGCGTGCTCTGTCTCGCTTTAGAATATTCCTGGCTTAGTTGCTGGAAATCGATATAACAGTTGCGTAGTCCCTTCCCTAATAACAGTACGTTCTGTGAACGTACTTTTTAGGACATAACTAGGTCCGAACGTCCAATACCCTCCGAAGACGTACCAAAGACGTTTAATTTGTAACGTTACAGGTACGCTGTGTTAGAACGTACATAAAACGATTCTCTAGGACAAAATAACTGAATGATTATTTGCGTTTATCCAATGTAATTAATAAAAACTTAATACTCGTACATTATACTATGATTTCATTTAAATTTAAGATTTTGGTTTCCATGGTGCTCTCTAAATTATTTGTGAATACCCCCTGCGGTACATGGCAATTTAAAATGTTGTGCCTTTTTTACTGATTGTGAACAGAAAAATGATTGGTTTCCGTTTTCTATCAGAACAAGGTGCCAGCCTATGCGCAGTGATTTAGCAGTCGATAGTGGTGACAACTGTAACGATAACAGGCGGACAAGAAATCTGATAAATCATAGTTAAAAGGTCATTAGAAATTGGCTATTTAGAATAATAAAACTAACATAACAATATTTTTAACCCTTCATTGCCTATAATAAGTTTCACGATCAAGAAAACAAAAAAATTCTCGTCACTCTTGTACTACAGTTATTGCCACTACCGCCCTTGCATCCGTAACGTAACCTTACTTTTTTCATGACGGCATCTTCGGTAACAACAACTGTGTTTGTAATTCGTTAAATAAATATATTATGTGTAGGAGCGTGAGTTTTGATTTGTGATTAAATATCAACAGATAAGTATATATTTTAAACAATTTACTATTATTTTTTTTATTTACTTATTGTTTTGCAATGGATTCTCAAGACAATAAAAGAAGACTTTTAGGGAAAGGGCTAGATCACGATTGGAAGCCAGGAAAAATTATAGATAAAACCCGGAGCAATAAATGTATTTTAAGCAATATTAAGCAAAAAATTAAGTTGGGTTATGTTTCACACCTTTAAGGGGTTTGAAAAAACAAATTTTTGTTATGAGTATGAAGCCCATAAAACATCCCAATCGATGTGTTTTTGCATTGTTCACAAATATTTTTTTCTAAACTTCTAGCTAGAATTTGTTCCAGTTAAAGTCCCCACCCTGTATATTACTTTATATGTACAGCAGCATCCATAAAGTTCACGTCATATGGAAAAAAATCATGTCCTATTTTTAAGAAAATTTTGAGTATCTTGATAAAAGTGTTTGCACGCATAAAAAACCTTTTTAACTCTATTACAGTTGAAATGAAATATTCAAAATGTCAAAAAATAAACCGAATGTGATTCGTGTAAACCAAATATCGTCGCTGATCTTACCAAGGGGCGAAAGCGACACTTCCTTCGATTTTGAGTTAGGTGCATGATGTGATTACATTTAAAGGTATCTATGATCTGACAAACTGGCGAACGTCCAGCTCTAGTAGTTTTCAGTATACAGCAAATCGTCTATAGGCATAAGCGACACTAAACACATTATTAGGATCAGACGAAGGGGCGAACATCCACAAAATGGAGTTTCACCTAAGTATTAGATCCCACAATAGCAATTTTGGCTGTTACGCTTAACAGCTAAAGGCTTTTAATATAGATTCGAACATTACTATTTAAGTTAAAAACTAATAAACTAAATGAAATTTTTACTTTTAGTAGCTATAGAGATGGAACATTCTCGAGAATTTATTTTTGGGAAATATTCTCGGTAATTTACCATTCTCCGAAAATATTCCCCTGAGAATATTCTCATGGCACATCTCTAAGTAGCTACTATTAAAATTTATGTGCTTGCACAAGTTTAAAAAATATGTTTTTTCTTTAATTTGTAGAAGTTATTGTTTTTTATTTTTTTAATATTACTAAAACTAGTTGTTGTTTCCGTTATTAAAAACATAACATCTTTCTTAGTTTATAATTATTTAATACTTATTACTATTAATACGTGTGTAATAATTTAGCATTAAGAATATAATTTTTTTGGTATTTTTAGCAAAACCAGTTTCTGTTTTATGTTTAGGTTTAAATAAATACTACTCAAAATATACTTTTGATGGTGTTTGACAATAAGTTTATGTTTCTCGACCGTTTATTACAAATAAAATGCCTAAAAGGCCACTTACGCTTTTTGTTTAATTCACAAGTTAATAGACAAAACCAGGCGAATATCCCATATATTATTCAAAAGAATCTGACGAATGGGCGAACCTCCATTTAGTACCTATTTAGGGGTGATAGGGCATGACTTTTCAAATTCTATACATGTCTTTCGCAAGCATGTATCTTGACCTACCTTATACCATAATAGAGTAAAATAATAATAAACTACTTAAAGAAAGAGCGTGCTCCAAATAGGACCTATTTCCTTTAAAATGCTCTCCTGTAAAATTAGCAAATTGGCGCTTTCGCCCCTTGGTAAGATCAGCGACGATTTATAAAGCATCATATATATATATATATATATATATATATATATATATATATATATATATATATATATATATATATATATATATATAGATATATATATATATAAGCAATATTACGGCATATGACTTGTTGTATCGTGGTAGAATACTAAGAATGTGTTTCCGCCTTAACTTCAGGGGAAACTGCATCTATTTAATGATTTTTTATCGCATTTTCAAAGTCGGAACTGGTTATAAAAAAATCATTGTCAAAATGACTTTCTTCACGTGGCTGTCACTTTGTTTGACATGTCCTGTAAAAGAAAATCTAGGCATTAAATCTGAATTTCTAGGGGGCCTGTGTAACCATAGGTACGTCGCAGAATATTTGTAAAATATCTTGGTTTATGAAAAAAATTATCTGGGTTCAAAATTATATTCTGGCACCAAATACACACTCTGTGTTTCCCAAATAAGACCTAACCTAGAGTACTGCTCCCACGTCTAGGGAGCGGCATCACCTTCGACACTTAACATCCTTGATTATATCCAAAAGAGAGCCATTCGACTTATCAGTGACCCAGCCCTCACGAGAAAACTCCCTGCTGTCGCTCATCGCCCGCGCTGTTGGGGATTTATCCCTATTCTACACTACTTCCACGAATTTTGCTCTGAAGAACTAGCCGGTATTATTCCCCCCTTGACTGTGCCTAACACAACAACAAGAGGCGCGTTACGTATGCATCCCTTTACTGTCCAGCTACAAAAGCATAGAACAGACCACTTCTCTCGCTCATTCATACCTAGGGTCTCTAGATTATGGAACAAATTGCCTGTAGATGTTTTCCATTCCCGTCCCAACCTCCAGTCCATCAAATCCCGTGTCAATAGACTAAATTTCCCTTCTCTTCAGACGCCCACGGTACGTTAGTACTTAGGCTTGAAGTCTACGTGGGATGTCTTAGATAAAAACAATCGACAAAAAAGAACATGCAGCACTAAATTAACATCATGTTTAAAGGAAGCATACAAAGTAAGTAAATAATTACGCCAAATCAACATACCTGAGCCTGAGAAAAAGAGATACTTGGTATGGGAAAGCCTTTTTTGTCTGGGTACAAATAATATATAAGCAATGTTAAGAATAATTATGGTTTTAAGCTTAATAAAAATAGGACCAACCTATTGTTAGTAGACCCTAAAGCTCTACTTAATAAAATTAAAAATAATTCTGACCTTAGAATTAATTTTAATGGTAATTCTGTCACTCATGGAAGAATGATTAGGTTACTTAAAGGCTTGCCCCTTTGTGTCATGCAAAGGTGTTGCTGAATGCTTCTAAATATTTTTTTTATTAAAATAATAATTATTACTTTCTAATATATTATTTAGTATATACTAAACACAAATGGTATTACGTAAAATGATAATTTTAATTTTAATTTATTTATTTTTTAGAGCAAATTTAAAACATAGTATTCTCCTCAATAATTCAATTTTGACAACGTCGCATCCGCGGGCGCGGATGCGACGTTACCAAAAAAGTATAGTATAAGTATATAGTAGTTTCTAGACTACCCTGTGCACTACAAAAAATAACTTGATAAATTTCAGTTATTTTACGTTGATCACAAATGGACACACGTAAAGGGCCGTAAATTTACAGAAACATCCTGATTTTATTTCCCTATATATTTTTGGTGAAATTCACAAATAAATTAAGTAAATTTGTTCCCAAGTCACAAGTTATTCATTATTTTTTAATATCAATAATGTATACCTAAAATTTCTCATTTAAAGTTGCTTTATGTATTACCGAAATACGTTAATTTCCGTAATCCAAATATAAATTGATATATTTACCATTTAAAATTGCGCAATGTAATACTTAATTTTACTATTCAATTTTGCTGCACATATTTAGAAAATTTACAGCTGCTGATGCTGTAAGAATTATATTTCTTTCTTCTTTCTAATTTCTTAATATTATGTAACGAGTTATTCGTACACAATTGTGGATCTTAGATACAAACTGCTGGAAATGGGAAAAAATACTTTGTTTTGGTAACTAAAAATATTTGTTTAATTTAGGATCGACAATATTTGCGAATAAAGCAGAGCTTGTTACAGAATAAGAAATTAGAAAACAGAAAAATATAGAAAGAAAATTTTCGTGGATAGTTCCACTGCTGCATGTTGTAACTTTTTACTAGACAAAGTTGGGCATAAACACTGTTTACAAAACAGGAAATCTGTTACAAGAGAAAAGATACCAATGTTGGAATACTAAGCGGATATAGGTGGAAAAAGGCAATATATACAAATAAATAAAATAAATATATAGTTTGGTTTTTCATTAGAGTAAAAATTATAAATTTAGTTGTAAAGATATAAAACACATTTAACAACAAACATGTTATAGGATCTACTTTACAAAACCTGCTTAATTGTTTTTAAATTAATATTACAAGGTCTGCGCATAAACACAGTTAAATAATATACTCACTTTGTTTGTAAAACACAAAATTTATCAAACTAACAACGGACTACACAAAATGCTTGTTTATTGTTGGAAGATTCACAAGGAAATGACGGTAAATACTAAATGCCTGCTTGCGTCTAATCTCACGGCATTTTCAGTAACAAGTCATGCGATTCCGTCAACAATTGACTTGTACAGCAGGACGGCGCCGGCCGCCGGCGCGACAGATTCACAGAACATATAAAGTAAAAATTGGCGTTAATAAGTATATAAAAATTTTATAAATGATTTTCTTTTAGGAGTTAAATTTGCATAACTAATTGTGTGAATACAAAATAGCATAATTTATTTAGGAAAAATAAGCAATATCTTATGGAAACAAACTGTAATTTTACAGTCATCTTTTGCAGTGTGAATCACCCATTCCAATATAAGCAGTGAATTTCATAATACCCTGTATATGGAGTTACCCGTTGTAAACCCAAGCGAACTTGGGCGACAGCGCTAGTGGCTCTTCCTAGTCGTTGATCAGTACACGTTTAGTGTTGCTTAGTGTGCCACTAGTGATAAATCGACATCTTGAATGGGGCCTACTGTTTGCTAATTGCGTTAAAACGATTATTACCCGATTCCTAAATTTAAAGTATGACGGTACAAAAAATTTTCACGGTATTCGCCAGAGTAATTTAATTGGATGGTTCGTATACTGTAAAAACATGTTAAAAGTGATCGCCATAAATAGAATAATAATCCTTGTTTCATAAGATTTATTCATTTCCCATTTAATTTTCGGGCTCATTTACTCCCGCTAGAGCGGTCTAATTTCACAATTAAGAGCTTAAATTCGCAATTAATTCTTGTAATATGTATGTATTTACGTATTTCTGATATTTTTGCACAATTTTACAGAAATAGTATATTATTTAACGAGCGGTAATGTAGGTCATAACTCACGCAGATGAAGTTTGCAGCACGAGCCGCAGGCGAGTGCCGTAATTCATCAAGTGAGTTATGACCATTACCGCAAGTTGAATACTATACTTTATCTACGACTATAACAATAAATACTAAGATACAAGTACAGAGAAAGAACTTTATTCACAAATCTTGATAGTTACCTATAACAAAGCTATAAAAATTTTAGTTGTAATTACTCATTTTGTTTATTAATAAAATTAACGGTAAAGTTTGAACAACCAGTAAACTGAATATGTAGGACTGAACTATGCAAGTTTATTGTTTCTTTTTGTGTTTGTTGAATATATGTTGTTGATGTACCAACTGGTTAAGGTGTTATAGAACTGTATCTTTTATTTGCAGTATCTGTCTTATTCTGTTCGGAATCATCAATGTACCCCTCAGCCACAGTAGTTGATCGCCAACCGCCATGGCGTTTCAGTGCAGTTATATCCCCTCCAGCATCTACTAGTAAAGTTGCCGAAGAGCGGCGAAAACAATGCCCTATATATAAATTACAGTCTGGTAATTTTAAAAATGTAGTAATGTCTTTCCCCATTGCTACAAATTTATTAATGCCAATTCTTTGTAAGTAATATTTTCCATTTTGAAATGTAAAGAATAATATCGTTTGCGATATATTAGTAGGACGCAGATTTAAATATTTCTTAACTATGGTATAAAAATTTCCCGTAACAGTAAATTTTCTGGCAATTTTTGTTTTTGTATTTGGTACACTGACCATAAAAATAGATCCATGATCTTCTAAATCTGTAATTTGCATAGAGTGCAATTCTGCCGCACGACAAGCACCAAACCCATAATGCCCATTATTAAAGCAACCTAAAATAAATTATGTAATTGACTAGATGATAAAAAGAATAGAATTATTGTGAGATCTACTACCTTTGTCGCCAGATATTTCTCACCAGGAGCTTCGCTTATGAAATTATTAAGTTGTCCTGGAGTAAAAGTTTTTGCCTTTTTAGAGCTACATGTTTCTCTGATTGACGTTTAAGAAACGCACGTCATTTTAAATAATTCTCTATATTGATTCCATTATTTATGTTGAGTGTGCTTCTTAGCATGGAGTATATAGAAAGTCCATAGAGACGATGCTTTATATTTAGTGCTAAGTTCGCTAAAATAAGCCAAAAGTACATTTTCTGTAAACGATGACTTAATGTTCTTACTGTTACACCAATCTTGAAAATTTTTGTATACAACATTATATTTATTTTTGGATTTTTCGGGCAATAAATTCTGTGTCTTATTTCTGGAGGTGTACGTAATAATTCATCTTCACTATCTGAATTCATCTTTTTTAGCACAAAATTTACAATAATTAGGTATTAACGTAATTTGAAAACGTCAAAATTATTCGAGTGACATTACTTCCCTCAATAACAATAATGGACTGTTTCCTTTCGGCCAATCGGCGTGTACAGAGCCACCTTGATATTCGGTTCGTAAATCTTTTCCGATTTATTATAGTGAGTTATAGCAGTGAGTTATTATAACTCATGTTGTTTTTTTATAGATGCTATTAATTGTTCAAAAGTAGTTGAATAATTAATATATAATTTAATAGGACTAGATAAAAGTATTTGTGTACTTTCGTCCTCATTAATAAAAAAATCGTTTTCACAGTACATTGGAAGAAACTAATTAATTTGAAAAACAAGTAAATCGAATCAACCACAGAATAAAACACAAATTTTGACTGACGACTAACAAACAATTTGACAACCAAATCTGTCAAAACCCAACTGTTTAACTAGAAAAAATTAAATTTAACATCGATTTAACCTTTGCGAAATAGGTAAGTTTTGGTGAAATTCCACTCTGTGTGCTAGATAAAATAAACTTTCCAGTGTTTAGGAAAAAAATGTCCTTGACTGGCCAATACCTACACACTAGATGACACGTGCTAGAACCAAAACTCAATGGGAAATTATATATCAGAAGCCAATTACATGCGAAACCATTATAGCGATCTGTAGGTAGGCCCTCCTATTTCTATGGGTAGGCATGACAACTGACGCACAAAACAATATAGTGGGTAAATGGATGGCTTGCGGGAAAACTTGGATTATATGAAAACGTGTTCCCTTAGTGAAGTCTACGTGATGGACGGGCAACTATATTTAGAATTTTTTGTATGCCAATATTACGTCATTAGATGTAGAACCCTCATTTTTTAAATAAATGCAATAAAAAGGTTGGTAACATTGATTTCGAATCAATGTCACCGGCAATGTACGACGCTCTGCCATACTTAGGTTTGTCTGGGTAAACCCCACATTGCCGGAACGTTTTAGGCAAAGTCCGAAATTGTTCTCTATTTCGGAGTTGGCCTAGAACCTATTCCGGAAAACATAGGTTTGCTAAACACGTTTTAGGAGAAGTCCGAAATATGTTTTTACCTTTGTATTGTATCATGATAACTGGTGTACTTACTAGTGGTGTTAAGCCTGTAAATAATATGATTTAATCGTATTTAGTAAGTTAAATATACCTACATACACTACAAAAAATAACTTGGTAAATTTCAGATATTTTACGTTCGTCACAAATGGACGTAAAGTACAGGAAATTTACAGAAACATCCTGATTTTATTTCCCCGTTTATTTTTGGTAAAATTCACTAATAAATTAAGTAAATTTATACACACTATATTCATTATTTTTTAATATCAATGATTTATACCTAAAATTTACCTTTTAAAATTGCTTTATATATTACCGAAATACGTTAATTTCCGTAATCGGAATATAAATTGATTATATTTACCATTTAAAATTGCCTAATATAATATTTCATTTTACAAGCCAATTTTGCTGCACATATTTAGAAAATTTACAGCTGCTGTAAGAATTATATTTCTTTCCTGTTTTTAATTTCTTAATATTATGTAACGAATTATTCGTACACAAGTGTGTATCTTAAATACAAACTGCTGGAAATGGAAAAACATTTTTACTTTTTTTTCGTAACTAAAAATATTTGTTTAATTTAGGATCGACAATAATTGCGGATACAGCAAAACTCGTTACAGAATACGAACTTGAAAGCAGAAAGAAATAGAAAGTAAATTTACGTAGATAGTTCCACTGCTCCATTTTATAACTTTTTGGAAAAAGTTGTGTATAAAAACTATTTACAAAACAGGAAATCTGTAACAAAATATATATAAATATATCAATCTTAGAATACTAAGCGTATACTGGTGGAAAACTGCAATATATACAAATAAAATAAATATATGGTTTGTTTTTTTATTAGAGTAAAAATTATAAAGTTAGGTTTAAAAATATAAAACACTTTTTACAACAAACATATTATAAGATACCTATAGGTACTTTACAAAACTATTGCTTAATCGTTTTTAACCTAATATTACAAAGTCTGCACATAAACATAGTTCAATAATATAGGTACTCACTTTATTTGTAAAACACAAAATTTATCAAACTAACAATGGACTACGCAAAATGCTTGTTTATTTTTGAAAAAAACTTATTCTTTTCTTTGCTAAATTTGCTATTTGGTTTTGATCAGTTTCATTCCAAATTTCAACCATTGTTTCTAGTCTTGCAAGGTTGCAGGAGGAGGCTGACGCTGTCTTAATTTTCTGCCAATTTTGTCCCATAAATGCTCGATCGGGTTGAGATCTGGACTGTGCGGTGGCCAAGTCAAAGTCTGAATATTTACCCCGTGTAAATATTCAGTTACAATTCGCGCTACGTGAGGTCTCGCATCGTGCATTAAAAAAAAGGTATTGCTGATACAAGGAGCGAAAGGGACAACGTGCTTAGATAAAATATCAATAATATACCTTTCGCTGCTTAAAAACCTAATGGACAGAGATATGTCCTCGCTGTTAAGGAAATTCTTCCTCAAGTCATAATGATAATAACGATGATGCAAGTCTTCTCTTAGCTTGCAGCGAGGTAAATATTCAGACTCTTAATTGGCCACCAAGTCCAGATCTTAATCCAGTCGAGCATTAAATTTGTAAGACATAATTGGCAGAAAATTAAGACAGCGTCAGCCTCCACCTGCAATCATGCAAGCCATAGGAACGATAGTTGTTTGAATTTGGAATGATACCAGTGACTGCTGGTGAAATTTTAAAGTTGTATATCTCTGTTCCTACTTACAGGATCCGTACCAAATTTAGGGGTTTTAATAGTAAGCCTACTGGGAATGATTCGGTATTGAAAAAAAACATTTTGTAATTTGCGAAAAAGTTGAATTTTTGCTGTGACGGTTGCGGATAGGAACGAGTATGTATATGGGTCACATGTTTATTTTATTTAGGTATATCACTACAGCATCAACCAATAAATAAAACGGTTACGCCCCTGGGACCACGCGCATTTTGCACAGCTTCACTTACGATTTATATTTCGTACAATGCACAAAACTTAAAATGTTACTGCATAAATCGTAAATATATTGCTCGCATCATTTACGATAATGCACCCTTTACTACTCCAAAATCTTTTGAAAGAAAGGGGTTTGCGCCCCACAGTCTTTACCTTCGTCGCTGGTTGCATAATAAGCAATTAAAAATTGCAAATGACTTTGCAACTCATATTTATTTGTACATTAGAACAGTGCGTTCGGCGTCTTTGTTTCCCATTGTCGCAAGCTTTAGTTTCCAAATTAGCAAATTGTTTAATAATTAGGGAAAACGCCTGCTGCTAATAGCTCGTAATAATTAAACGACAGCAGTCTGTGTGAAAGCTGCTACTGTGTTTTAGGCAACAACAAACTACTCAAAATGACGACGCTGACGCCTCGCCGCGACCTAAAACATTTCGGCTTGAAGAAAAGTACTTATTAAAGCAGTTTGTCACTTTGGCATGCTGCTACGTCCCTTTAAAATTATTTCCCAAGCCCTTTCGTCGTCGGTTTTAGGGTGGACCAGGGCAAATCGTATGGTTTTTTGTTCAGCAGTTGAAAATCGATGGAATCTAGCCAGTCAGACAAGCAGTTTTTTTATTGTCAGTTAGTTAATTTTGGGTGCATTAAATTTTCTTATATTAATTTTAAAAATAGTAGACTTAAGTGTTGCCATGTGTGTGTTAGACGAAGTATTGTGAAAAGACATATTTTTAATATTGAGAAAAATTAAATAATACCAGAGCCTTCTTAAACAAGAGAGCCATGAAGCACAAATGGTAACGTCGCAAATGCTGATTTTATTTCGTTAATAATACAGGGTGTTATGAAATTCACTACATATATTGAACTTTTTTCCCCTCAAATCGCATTTTTTTTATTTTAAAAAATAGCCTAAACCACCCCCGTATCCGACGCTTCTAAAGAGTCTGACGTCATACCTTCAAATATTATGAAGAAAAACAAATGATCCAGTCAGGGCGTTGTCAAACTTAAATGTTATCGTGAAATCTCATTTTGTTATCAATTTTAGTGAAAACCGAAAATAATCCATTTTTTATTTCCACAGATAAATTTTACCAAAAATGTCTATTTTAATTTAACAGCAATTTACTTAATATGGGAAAATATGCACTCGTGACATTAGGTTGATATTGTAAGCAGAATAAAATAGGCAATGTTATACGGGAACACAAACAATTATGACTTACCTGTTACGTTAATAATGAGATGAGAATTATTCCTACTAGCTTAAACTGTAGAAATTAAAACGTATCCCACTAATTTTAACACATTTACAGACGGTAGTGGCAAATATGGTTTCACATAATTTACTATCACGCTAATTGAACACAACTACACAGTATCATAAAATTTTAACCAAATTCTTTGTTTACAGAAGGAAATTTGGTAAAAAAATATTCTATTTAAAAACATAATAATATTAGATATCTTTCGACGGTGAGATATTATGTAGCCGCCGAAGCCACGCTGAAGGGTTGTTGACCCCATTCCGCAGAGTAAGCGCCTATCTGATTTGTAAATGCCGTGGGCCTGCCGAAATCGTACGTCAGTTGCAGCTGTTTAATCCAAGCCAAAGATGCATTTTGACGAGTTTAATAATACCGTGTACATTATTCTTGTGTTGTGAAAAAGTTAAAGCTGTTAAATATTAACAAAAGTTAAAGCCATTTAATATTAACAAAATATCGTTCGCGGTTGTTTATTTTAAATTAGTAAAACACTAATTCCTTAGTAGTTGGTTGAAGTTAAGGTATTTATATTTGTTGGTTTAAACAGCTGTTCTCTAGAGTATTTTATTAAATTTGTGTTATACGTAGTATTTCAACTTTTTGAAATTGAGAATTTTAGGAGAGTTACTAGGATTTCTTTATTTAAAGGTAATGCAATAAAAATATTATTTCTTCAAACTTGTTACATAGAAATATTGCGTTCTAGAGCAATATACGACGAATTTCATAACATTTTTGGGTTTTTTAAAAAGCTTACCTCAAAAGAAACACATTAAAGCAAAAAAATTGTTGGATGAATCATATTTTACCAAAAAAATTTTGTTATAGGTTGTAAAATTTCACTTAAATATTTTTATTTGCCCATGGGGTTTAATAACGTTTAACACACAAACTATTTACCTCACAGTTTCTCAACAGATTGCTATCAAATATAAAGTCTTTTTTCCCAAAAATATATTGAAGAGACGGAAATAAATTTTGTTTGATTGGGTTTGATTGGGTGTGATGTTTTAGAGGACATGGCATTATTTTTATTTTTGGTATCGTTATTTAGAACTATAATATTAGTAAGAATTCGCGCAGCTTTTCTATATATAAAGATAAGAGAAAATAACAGATCGTCGCCGCAAAAGTCTAAATTATAAACTGTGCACATATAAATTAATAGTATTTAACATTAAGCACATGTACCAGCGTGGACAAGTACCAAAAAACCCAAACAGAAAATCACCACACTAGAAATGAGGTAGACACGGAAATTAGAGCACAAGACCAGATTAGCTAAGATTAGGAACGAAACATTCAGAAATAATTTCAACACATAACCAATAAACCATATAGTGGAGGAAAATGAACTTCGATGGATAGGGCACATTAAGAGAATGAACGAGACAAGAATAGTAAGAAAAGTATGCGAAGCAAGGACAACAAGGAAGAGGAAGACCAAGGAGAACATGACAGGATGAAATAAGGGAAGCAGCAGAACGAGGAGGAATAAAATTCGAAGACATCGATAGACTGGCACAAGACAGAAAGAATTGGAGAGAAATATGGAAAAGAAGCCCACCGCAAAACGACTCAGTTCCCACCACCGCCTCACACCCCGTACGAAATAAGTAAGTAAGTAAACGTCAAGCACTTTAAAACAGTTTGAAATCCAAGTCACTCGTACGCCATCTTATTAAAACTTCCAGGAATGCACATCAAACAAAAACCCTTACATAGCATAATAATCACTTTAAAGTAAAAATGTTTATAAGTATTTTTCAACAATATCGTTACCGATTATAGAAAACAATCTTATTTAATTTAAAAAACCGCCGCGGCCGTTTATCTTTATTAAACTTTTAGGTATTTTTTTCAGGGGTACTATTGAGTAAGGTCCCAGTATTTGGCGTTGAGCACTACTGATGTAAACTTTCGTCAAATTTGAATACTTACCGATTAGTTACTTTTATTATCAATACCCGTTACTCGTTACTTTCGGTACTTTTGTTTACTTTTCACTAGATTGATTGATCTCTTATTGTTTTTTATTCATAAATAAGAAACATTATGATTCAGGGATATTTCCTAGAATATTTTTCAGAATTTAAAAGGTAATGGTAATGGTAATAGTTTTCGTCGGTAGTCGGTGAATAATAATTAAAACATCTAAAACACAACAGTAAAGAAACACTGTATGTAAACAGGGATTTTATTTTTGAGTACTGTCTATAAACATTAAACATAAACAAAACTTTCTTTCATAATCATAAATCATACAAAAAAATATAATTTAATCTGACAAAACAAAAAACGTTTAACTGAAAATTGGAATTGAACAGTATTTTAAAATTTAAAACATCAAGTAAATGTAAAAATACATCTAAGGAATAAATACAAAAGTAACGGGTATTTCGAAGAACAGGGAATCGGTGCTGTGAGTATTGGGCAAATACCCGTTACTTTGCAACGGGTAGGTAGTTTTTTTACATCACTATTGATGTTTTTCAATAATTTTTTAATAGAAATGTCTCTTGAGTTTTCGTTTAAGCTTAATTTTTATTTTTTGCGAATAATCTTAGTTAGAACATATTTTTTGGCTTTTACGCAAAAATTACTAAATATATAACAATTAGAAAAGACGAGGAAAAAGTTATATGTCGCTAGTATTGGAAGAACTATATCTGTTCCTACACAATACTTTAGACTTTAGACATTAATTGCTTATTAAGTTTTCCTCTAAAAGTCGACAGATTTTCGACAAAAAAAAATAAAATATATAAACAATCATGTATTTCTTTTAATAAGCAGGGACTGAGAGAGAAAAAAAATAACATAATAATAACAGAATGCTGAAGTAATTCAGGGATATTTCTTATCCTTTCGCACGATGCCACAATGAGATTTCTCAAATCTTCTTCATCTTCAATGGGAGACGAATAAACCAAAGATTTAAGGACACCTCAGATGCAAAAATCCAAAAAATCTTGAGATCGGGTAGGCCAGTGTTGAGTGCCCCCTCGACCTATCCGATGATTTGGATATACTGCGTCTAAGTGACGTGCATTGATACTAAAATGTGCTGGAGCGCCATCGTGCATAAAAGATAATTCTTATCTAATTTGAAGAGGAACCTCTTCAAGAAGGACAGGTAACTCTTCCTCGAGAAAGCGATTGTATGAGTCGCCATTTAATCTTAATGGAAGGAAACATGGACCAACTGAATAATCACCAATGAAACCAAGCCACACGTTTAATGAAAACTGATGTTGAAAATTGGCTTCAAGAATTGAATGTGGATTTTCTTCAGCCCAAATGTGATTATTATGAAAACGTCTTATGGATTCCCTTGAAAAGTTTGCCTCATCAGTAAATCAAATACGAGATAAAAACAGAGGCGTTTGGGCCATGATTTCAGTATCCACTGGCAAAAACTACACGCGGCAATAAGTCTCACGCCTGCACTCGTTGGATATGGTAGGGATATAATTGCTATTCTTTTAGATTTCGGAATACTGTGGAATTGCTTACATTTAGTATACTGGAAATTTGTCTCGTACTTGTTTCAGGAGATCCTTGTATTAAAGTAAGTACAGCTTCCTCTAGCGCTATACGGTCCTTACTTCCCGAGGGCGGCCGCAATCAGTAGTTCGCAGCAGAAAAGTACCATTTTCGCGTAAATGTTGTTAAAGGCTAGCAAATATGATATGATGAGGTAACCAACGTTGTGGATATAACTCAGCATACATTTGTTGAGCTCCTAATGCATTTCACATTAGCACGACCATAAACAAAATGCTTATCTGACATTGCAGCATTCATAAAATCAACCATTTTCACTCACAGAAAAGACAGAAAAACAGTTTGACATATTAGATACGAACTTATTTGAAAACAGCCCACTATATCTTTTCGTTAATTAATAACCCACCTTACAGAACTTGTTTGGAGACGCATCTGCACATATTTTATTTTTTTGTGGGAAAACTGTCGACTTTTAGAGGATAGCTCAGGAGACCAATGTTCACAATAAGACCAGAAAACTAATTGGGTGATCAAGTTGAGTCAATGGCGCTCCAAAAAATGTTTGAAGGGGTAAAATGTCACATGGCCCGGGAAAAAGTATCACTCTGTAGCAGTGGCTTCTGGTGAAATTTCACTGTAGTATATCTCTGTTCCTACTTACTTTTCCTAAAAACTAATAATTATCGGATATATGTTTATATAAACTTTTATGTTTAAAATTAGCTCCAGAATAACTCCTTCAAATTTTTCGCACTTATTTGGAAACACCCTGTATATTATGCTGTTTTAGAATTTCTATTCATAACAATTTCTATTCTTATTCTAAATCGTATCTAATAGCAAAAATTTATTCAAATGTGTGTGTATAATAGTAGCTTTTTTGCCATTTAAAAATATAGGTCTTTTATAATGGAGGAGGGTACATTTTTCATATCATCATCCAAACGCCATGTTGATTCAGCTTTTGAATAAATATAGACGCTGATATGCATTTTAAGGTCTAAAATCATCAATCACACAATGAAAAGGGGGGAAATATCACCACGAAATCTGAATATAAAATGTACATATTTTTGAATACAAGCAAGAATGTGGGTTTTTACAAGTTTATTTAAGTTAATAAGAAAGATGCTTTTAAATAACTTAAGAAATGTAAAGTTTATAATAATAGTTTAAGTTTCTTTATCGGAAACAGTCCGCGTAGACTTCGAGCCTTCATATTAACGTACCGTGGGCGGCTAAAGAAAAGAAAAATGTAATATACTAATACGGGATTTAAAGAAACGGAGATTATGAGAGGAGACGAAAACCTCTGCAGGCAATGTGTTCCATAATCTGGATACCTTTCGTGTGAATGAGCGAGAGAAGTGGGACGTTCTAAGTTTTTGAAGCTGATTAGTAAAGAGATACATAAGTGACGCGCTTCTTGCTTTACTTTTAGGAACAGTCCAGGGGGTTACATAATAGCGGTTAGTTATTCTAAGTAAACGTCTGTAGAAAAGACAGATTCCTAAGAGCGCGGCGATGAGCGAGAAAAGGGGGTTTTCTTGTGAGGAGTGGGTCATTGATGAGTCGACCGGCTCTCTTTTGGAGAGAATAAGGATGTTGTGTCGAAGGTGCTGCCGATCCCCAGACGTGGGAACAGTGTTCTAGACTAGGTCTTATTTGCCAAACATAGCGAGTGTTTTTTTTTATCTGAGGCAGCCCACGTAGATTTCAAGCCTAGGTAGCCTAAGTACGTGGGCGTCTGAAGAGAAGGGAAATGTAATTGATTGACACGGGATTTAATGGATTGGAGGCTGGGAGGGGAAGGGAAAATATCTGCAGCCAATTCGTGTCATAATCTGGAGTCCCTAGGTATGAATGAGCGAGAGAAGTGGGATGTTCTAGGCTTTTGTAGCTGGATAGTAAACGGAAGCATACGTAACGCGCCTCTGGATAGTTCTGTTAGGAACAGTCAAGGGAGGAATTATAGCGGCTAGTTCTTCAGAGCAAAATCCATGAAAGTGTTGGTAGAAAAGGGATAAATCCGAGGCGATGAGCGAGAGAAGGGAGTTTTCTTGTAAGGACTGGGTCATTGATGAGTCAAATGGCTTTCTTTTGAATAGAATCAAGTGTTAAAGGTGATGCCGCTCCCCTGATTTGGGAACACTACTAAGTAAGTCGTATTTGAGAAATATGGAGAGTGTGTAAGTTGGAAGGCGAGAAGTATTTTCTGGCTAAAAAGAGAAAATCAAGCTTTTTACTGCTCATGTGGCTATTGAAGTAATATGTTTGCGCCTGCTGAGATCATGTTCAAAAGCGATGCCAACAAATTGAACGTTTCATTGTTTTGTAGGGCTTGGCCATTCATGTGGATGGGGTAAATGTTGCACAATTTTTTGCGTGACAGGGAGCAAGACTGGGTTTTGGAGGCGTTGAACTGAACAAGGTTCGTGACACCCCAGTCTAAGATTAATTGAAGATCTTGAGGAAGGGATAGGTGCAGAGATCTACGTCTATTATCCAACTCTTCATTCAAGACTTGTCTGGAAACATAAATATTGAAGTGAAGAGTACTATCGTCAGCGTAACTGTGGGTGGGATTGGTAGATGAAGAGAGCAGGTCGTTACTGTGAAGAAGAAATAGGGTTTATGCTAGGAGTGAACCTACGCCAGCATTGATAGGATGGAAGTTAGATGAGCAACCGTCCACCACAACAGATACGGGCCGATTACAGAGGAAACTACTGATCCAGGTACATAGTTTGGGAGGACGACCGTAAGAGGGTAGTTTGTTGAGGAATGCGGCATGCTATACTTAGTCAAAGGCTTTGGAAATATCAATAGCAATAATCTAAGATTCGCCATGATATTCGAGACACTTGTTCCAGTTATATGTGACTAAAGTAAGGAGATCAGCTGTGGATCTTTGGTGACGAAATCCATACTGTATGGATAATTTTGTGTTTTTCTAGATATTTTAGAATTTGCAGGTTGACGTCTTTTTCCATAACTTTGCTGACAACAGAGAGAAGAGAGATATGTCTATAATATCCATGTCGTAGGAGATCTGGAAAAGACGAGTTAAGATGGGTGCAAGTTCTGGAGCGCTTTTTTTTAACAATTGGTGGTATGCCATCCAGACCGGAGGAATTTTTGCTGTCAAGGGAAGAATTCTTTGAACTTCTTTGACCTCAGAGGTCAAGAGAGGAAAAGTGCTTCTACAGAAGTTTTTACTAATGTTTTTGGCAAGTGACTAGAAAGATTTGCTGCCGTTGGAACAGGAAAACTCTTTATGTTTTATGCGGCTGTTAAAAGTATTTTGGACCCTGAGATGTTTGTGTAAGTTGGAAGGGGAAAAGTATTTTCTGGCTCGGAAGAGAGCACAAAGCTTTTTAGCAACTTGAAGGACTATTGAAGAAATGTGTTTGTGCCAGCTGAGATCATGTACGATGGAGGCGTTGAACTGAACAAGGTTTTTGACACCCCTGTCTAAGATTAAGTGGAGATCTTGCACCATAGGTCTGCGTCTATTATTCAGCTCTAGATTAGAGACATGTTTGGGAAAACGAATCTTGGAGTGAGGAGTACTTTCGTCAGCGTAACTGTGGATGGGACTAGTAGCTGAAGAGAGCAGGTGATTAATGTAAAGAAGAAATGGGGTTTATGACAGGGCTGAACCTTGGTGTACGCTAGCACTGATAGGATGTAAGTTAGAGAAATCCACCACCTCGACAGATATGCGTCTATTAGAAAGAAAGATTGAGGTAGGTACATAGTTCGCGAGGAAGACCCTAAGAAGGCAGTTTGTTAAGAAATGCAGCATGCCATATTCTGTCAAAGGCGTTGGAAATGTTAAGGGCATCAGTCTGCGATTCACCATAAAGACTTGTTCGAGTTATGTGTGACAAATTAAGGAATTTGGCTGTAAATCTTTGGTGACGAAATCCATACTGTCTGTCGTGAATAAATTTGTGTTTTCTTAGATATTTTAGAATTTACAAGTGGATGACTTTCTTCAAAAATCTACAGACAACGGAGAGAAGAGAGAAAAAGTCCTATAACTATAGCTAGAAGGGATTTGAAGCCTTTCTTGGAGACAGGCTGCACACGAGCAGTCTTCCAGCTACCCTTGTCATAGGAGATTTGGATAAAACGAGTTAAAGTGGGTGCAAGTTCTGGCGCGCATTTTTTTAGAATAATGGCTGTGTCAATTTTGTTAAAAGTTTGTTGAGCTTGCTTGGCTCTAAATATTATTTCGGGCATTTTGTGGGGTACAAACGTAACTATTGGAAGGGATAAATTAACTGAAGGAATAAGGGTGGAACTGGCAGCGAATTTTTAAGTAAGGAAAGGTTGATCCATTGTAATCAAACAGATAATAAATAAATAAATGAATATTTTAATAGTGTGATTAAGATACTTAGGTTTGCTCAGGTTTCTGTTGCAGGGTTAGGCTTGACATCCTTAAAGATATAGGCTATTTTAAATTACCAATGAGCAAAATACAAAGATAGAGTATATAGATTAGTCCATCAAGCTTGTATGATGATGGAAGTGGGAGGTGGTTATAGGGACTCCTCAATGGCTAACAATAAGCCCATCAAGTTTGGGCTTATTTAACTTGTCTCAGTGAGTCTTTTGGTTACATATTGTGACCAGGAGTGTCTGATGATGAAGGAGGGAGGCGGTCATGGGAACTTCTTAATTGCTAGCAAACCTTAAATCAACCACTTCTTACTGCCGCTATCAATTTAAAACTTAGCACACTTATGCAATTCTGGTGACAATACAATAATATGGTACCATCGAGCTTGTATAATGATGGAGGCGGGAGGTGGTTATAGGAACTCCTCAATGGCTAACAAGTCCATCGAGTTTAGACTTGTTGGACTTGTCTTATTGAGTGCTTTGGTTACATATTGTGAGCAGAAGGGTCTGATGATGGAGGAGGGAGGTGGTCATGGCAACTTCTTAATAATTAATCAGTTGGTTTTAGACTCTTAAGTAAGGATGACGCAATAAACATTAAACTAAAAACAGTAAAATAAATTATAGTTAAAAAAACTACAAAAACACGCTTTTATGAGTAGAGCACTTCGCGTCACAGCGAACTTATAAATGCTTTGATATTCTGTTTGTGCCTGAAGATATTTCGAAAAATATTTTTTTATTTATTTTTAAAATTTTTATAAAAAATACCTCTTTTAATGATTTTCCTACCATATTAAAATTTTTAACAAAAAGTACACCCTGTATGTTCATTCATGGTAGGCAGGCAAAGACAAAACAATTTAAATTAATTTTACATCCCTTCTCTTTAACCTAAATCCAATTAATGCCTCCTCATTTAATTAGAAATTGTTGTAATACCACAAATAGATAAGGAATGTAGGAAAGTTATATATTTCCACGTTGAAAAATATGTTGCAAAATTAAAAACTAAACGGTTTGTTAAAATTATAAAGCCAATACGCGATTTAAAAAATACGGTCTGGCTTTAGGTCATATTTCGCCAAATATCCAAAGAGTAGAAGATATCAAAAGTGCAAGGTACCAAAATGTCGTGTTGTCTTTTTAGAAAAGTCGGTGTTGTCGGGAAAAAAATTGGGGGGGGGGGGGGTCAAAAGGATCGTGGTACCTACATTTAGACCATGTATTAATCAAATTTAGTTAGTAAGGTTTTTCGACATTATAAGTAGGTATTGCTTTATATTAGACCTCCGCTGCTGGCGGCGGTTCCCAAAATGTTGGTGCATGTATACCGGCGGCGGCACCTAAGTACAAAACTCGGGTGCCGGCGATGGTCCAGATACGACCAAACGGAATGCCGGCAGTTCTAACCTAAAATAATGATCGTAACTATCAGATAGTTATGTATTTTAAATGATATGTAAATATTGTGTTGTTTCAATTTTGCGTAAAAACTATAAAATATGAGTGTGTGATAAATTTTCGTCATATGAAAATTTTAATTGTGTTTTGGTGGAATACAAAAAAGCCACAAACAATGAGTTTTGGTTGAGTGATAGCAGCACAAATGACAATCTAAGACAACAAAATCCTAATAATGTGGCGGATATTTATCCGGGTCTGAAATACTATTAGGTATCTGCGGTTAGCCTGTATTAAAGGTGGAGTACCATTCAAGACAAAAAAGAAAAAGTCAACAAGGAAGTGTTCCACCTACAAGCAAGGCTGCCAGGCTAGCATTTTGAAAGTAAGTCAGTGTAAACAATTTCTATGCATACTGGGGATTGAACAAAATCACAATCATACTTCATCCAAAGCTTATTTCAATTCTCTAGCAAAACGGAGACACAGATCCATATGCTTTGCTAGATATTTCTACCTCAAAAAATGGCAATATGTCCATACAAGACAAGAATTCCAATCAAATTGATATCAGACAATTGAACACTCTTATTGAAGGTATGAAAATTTAATTACAATACATGTGTGCGAACCACGATCAGAAGTTTCAATTTAAAATAGGTTGCAACTTAAACATTTTCTTCAGTGGAATGTCTAAGTTCAGAAATGGGAAAAAAGGTATAAAGAACAGCCTAAGTTTGAGTTATGAGACATACAGGTGCCAGAAAAGGTCAAAAAACGTTGACGTCCGAAGGGACTTGGAAATCCAGTTATAAGGTTGAATCGCAAAAGGGCTAAGAAAGCGAAGACTTAATTTTAGGGAAAGTTTTATGTTTATACTTCTTATTTCTACTTATACATTCGCAGAATAATAACAATTGTTATATATTTGTAGGAAGATTTAAGTTTCGTTAAAGTTTACAATATAATAAATTATTATTTTGTGATTGAACTAAGGTATATTGATTTTGATCTTATTTTGACATTCTTTTTCTAATGTTGCCGGCACCCAGGTGGGCTCCCGGTGCCGGTACCCATCAAGGCTACCGTTAGGGCTGCCGGCGCCTGCAGCGGAGTCACTTCCTTAAAATTAACAAAAGCTATATTGAAAGGTTCCGTATTATATTTAATCTTGTTCAATAATAAAAAAATAGTCTGTCCCTTTTTAAAAGACCACCATCTGAAAAATCGAGGTGTCTAAAGGTGCGTCCAGACTTGTGACAAAACCCCGTGACGTAACGGCGCACGGTCATTTATTTTGCTAATCTAATTGGACAAAATAAGAAAGACCGACATACTTAGAAATGCCTTAAAATATTACAAATATATTAAGTTTTTATAATCAAGAAACATAATGTTTAAAAGTACCATAAACTATTTACTGGAAGGGTCCAAAGTGCTACGCAAGTAGGTAAAGAAATCATTATTAGTATTCTACAGTTACTGCAGTAATCAAGACCCGTAGAAATTAAAATAAGTTTTGTAAATAAGGGATAATGTAGATGCAGGTATGTGTATTTTCAATTATATATATATATATATATATATATATATATATATATATATATATATATATATATATATATATATATATATATATATATATACCTATATATATATATATATATATATATATATATATATATATATATATATATATATATATATATATATATATATATATATATATATATATATACGTATATTTATATGTAGATATATAAAAGTGAAGAAAATATCGGGGAGCTGTCTGTAACGTAGTGACGTAGTGCTAGACACTTGTTTCGTGCTTATTAGCACTCATCAGTAGCGCATAATCAAGTTATTAGATGGGAAACTTGGACGTTGAAAAAAAAACACAAAAGTTCACAGACCAGGGACATGCTAGCACATTTGCGGTTTTTTGTCAGGAGACCCAGGATTTTCTGGGCAACAACCAACAAACATCACCACGGAGGCTGCAAATAGCACCTGCGTGAAACCTCTAACCCCAAGGAATAAGACAAGGAAAAATACAGCACCCCGATATTTTCTTCACTTTTTTATAAATTTTCCGGTCGTTATTTGTTTACCTTGTTATATATATGGTGTCAAAATTTCGCAGAAATGACAGTTTTTGTTGCAGGATTGGAAGGTTCCAGGATCGATTTTGGCTTGAAATATACACGAACAAGATTTTAGGAACGCATTAACGCATTAAGTGAGATTTTTGATTTTTCGATGACCCTACAATACAAGAAGTCGCAATATACTTATTATAACCCTTTTGACGTCACAGCCAAAGGGATCACGTTTTACAAGTTTCGAAATTCGCGCGAAAATTTACAGTAGAAAATCCTTTTTTGTCAATAAAGAAAATAAATAAATAAAAAAAGAAATAAATAAATAATAAATTGATATAAACAATCACCACAAATATTTAATTTATGTAGGGAACATAGAAAAAAATTCAGATTTATTTGGATTATATGCCTATTGCTGTCCAAATCTGCCAGATTTTATATTTTGATTAATCAATCGATGATTTGTAATAATCAGACCAGGGGTACTTAATTAAAACCATCTCGTCTAATTTAACGAGACCATCGGTAAAAATTAGCTGGATGGAGTTGCGTAAAACAGCGACAGGGCGGCACACAATGCCTGATAGATGGCGGATGTATTATGGGTATTAATTTTCCGCAAAACATGGTTTATTTATTATGAAATGACAGACTTGCTTTCCATTAGTTTATTGTGTAAGCGCTGTACATAAAAATTATAATATTATATCTTTTAAACAATGATAATTTTGTTTTAAAGGATGTCCCAATAGGTAACTTCGGGATTCAGGTACATTTTGAATAAAACCAACAGTTTTAGAAAAATAACATGCTGGTTTATTTGATCAAAAAGTAGAGATATTGCAGTTACCTATGTTTTAAAAATAATATTCTCCAAATGCCCTCCTCGCCTGTTTCTAAAAATGACCAATCATTGCGTTAAATTGTCAATTTCAAAAACATTTTAGCACAATAACGAATATGCACATATTTTTCTTATTGCATCGTTTAAGGAAGTCATTACAAACCCAAAAAAAAATTATTTTGAAGAAAATTACTAAGATAATTCGTCACTTATTTCAGCTTGAAATTAACATGAATAAGATTTTAGGAACTTTCTACTTTAAGTGCAACGATATTTCATTGGATGGGTTACGCATTACATGCCATTTTTATTGATTTTTCGATGACCCTACAATACTGGAACTCGCAATGTGCTTACGATGAGTCATAAATTCATTTTTGACGACACAGCCAATGGGATTACGTTTTAAAAGTTTCGAAATTCGCACGAAAATTTGCAGCAGAAAATCCTTTTTGTTTTGTTAATAAAGACTATAATTAATGGATAACAGCAACCGCCATAAACATTTATGTAGAGAATATAAAAAAAAATATTTCAGATTTATGTGGGTTATATGCACAGAAAAAGCACTATCGATATTGAATTGAACACTATTCACTGGATGACCCACTCTATTCCGTATTGCACAATACAAATTCGGTTTATTTCAATGATTAGTTCATCATTGTTAACCAATAGGTTATAAGATTGCTTGAAATATAAGGTTTCATTGGTTTTTAATTGATCGTTTAAATATAACAATTATTTGATACAAGTAATACCCTTTCTAAATTCAATACAAACTATCATTGGTTTCACTAGAAGTTTATTTGTAAGAATATCCACCTCATTTGATGCAAAATAGCTATTATTGTTTCAATTACAACAGTAATTAATTTAATGTACCTTCTAATAGAAAGAAAACATTTTTTTTTAAATCCAATCATATATGTGCTTTGAAGAACAATTACTCTCATTTAATATAATGAAGAATTTATATTACATCAATAATTATACTTGTCTTTGAAACAAATGAAACACGCTTTGTTATTATAAATTAATTTTTATTTAGTATTATTATACATACATCTTTTGGACATTCTGTAAACATTTAAATATAAAAAACGCATTTTATTAACACCACACTGACGCGAACACCGTATACTTTTTATATTTATTTCACTTCAAATATGGGATCTGCTTCTTTGCAAAACTGTTTGCTTTTGGCACCGTATACACCGTATACGTCTTTGTATACGGTGCTTTTGGCTTGTATGGGTACAGACAGGATGCAAGATGGAACAAATTTGGTTCATAACACTGCATTCGAATCTCCTAAATTTACAGCTAGATTTGGTGGAAACCATGCCTAAAAAATACAAATTCAACAATAAACTTGCGATCATATTTAATGTTAATAGTTTTTAACACTACGTATCGGCTGAGTAACCAATCTTATAATGGACTAGCCAAGAGACATTTACAAATAAAAAAGAGACCTATTCTTCCAAACCGTTTAGATTTGTTTTACTTACCATAAAACACTGAAATGAGTTAATTGAGTTGCCCGGTCTAAGAGATGTATTATTTCTGGCGTATAACGCAATAAACAAACAGGCTGCAAGCTTAAACGACGATTGAGCGAACCAACAGCACAATTTGAACCCCTCCCACCGCTGGCAATAGAACTAATATTTCAGCCAACAATAGAAGATTTTGATCATATTGATCATATCTATTATGACAAGGGTATCTTCCCAGATAACTGGAAGACTGCTTGTGTGCAGCCTGTCCCGAAGAAAGGCTTCAAGTCCCTTCCATCCAATTATAGACCTACCTCTCTTCTTTCTGTTCTCAGCAAAGTTATGGAGTTATTTTATGTTTTTCGCAGTGTTTATGTGTAGGTAAATAATCTCTTGGAAGAATTAGGCACAGTATTTAAAACTTTCCTTAATTGAAAAAGTGTATTTTGCTTGTTACGTTGATATCACTAGTTGCCCACAAAATTTGCCCCACCTGTAAAAAAAAACTTACTGGCCGCACCTGATATACACAGTGGCTAAAAAGGCTTTCTTTTTAAAAAAGCCTCTACATTTTAATTCTTTATAATTAGATAGAAGAGTCATACCTAAAACGTGCGTGTATTAAGTGAACAATATTATTGTTTATAGCAAATTTATTTTATAGAATAAATGTCCCTTAAGAAAGGTAATGAAAATTGCATGATCCACTGCTCCCACATTCACCCAACATATATCAAAATTTGTAATACAACCACGAATATAAATCCCATTTACGGACACGCAACTTGTTTATAACTTTTCAGTTTTTATTTTGCGTAGTGAGGTGCTACGACACACATGCACTAACTGCGAATGGACAATTCTGTTTTAGTGCATTTTACCATAGTCAATACACTTTTTGTTATTTTTGTTTTGCAATGAAACTTTTAAACCTTTCAGTTTTATAGCGTAAACATACAGTTGTGTACTGCTTTTAATGACTTTTTAAAATGGAGATGTGATTACAATTACAAATTTTGATATAGCAGCAACAAAAACTCGTCTAGCTTTAATGGGTTTTAATAAAAGCTGAAATGGTAGCATCCAGTTATTTCATCCTAAAGATACGAGTATTTTGTTACCTATAAAGACATTTTTTTTAAGTCGTCATCCAAAAGAAAAACAATTATTTTAATGATTATATTAACGTTAAAAAACATTCTTACGATAAATTAAAAATGGAACTTTGATTTATTTAATAACTGAATCCAAATCTGCAATTCAGAATTGATTTAGTATAAGGCGTATACAGGACATGGGCGCCTGCAGGGGAGGGCCCGGGGGGCCGTGGCTCCCCCTGAATTTGTGAGATTGTCGTACTTTATGTTGGACGAATTGTCAGATATTTATTATTTTTGTAATAAAAAAACATTTCTTTTTATGACAAATGTCTATTTTTCTGATGTTTGAACATCTTTATAAAACCACGTACAAAAAATTTAATTAGGATTAGGAATATTATTTAAACCCAGTCTTAACCCAATGCAACAAAATTACTACGAATTTTCTGCAGCCTGCATGTTAATTTTATGAAGAAGTTTTTACCGTGTTTTTTAGTGTCTAGCGCTAAAATTCGCAGAACGGATTCACTTCGGTGCCCGTCCGTCCGTCCGTCTGTCACAGGCGATTTTCTCTAAAAGCACTCGACGTAAAAATTTGAAATTTAGCACAGAGATAGAGTATGGTGGCCCAATTATAGACATGAAATACAAAAAGTTGAATTTTGATTCTGGGGGTTAATTTTAGGGGGTAAATTGGGAAATGAAAAAAAAATTCAAGGACATCGTGTAGAGTGTCAAATGAAAACTTACTGAAGTACGAATTTAGTGATGTATTTTTGTATGCAGTTTCTTAAACATTTTTCAGGAAAAATGCTTAAAAATTGCTGTCCCCCAGCACCATCACCAAAAGGATCGCTAAGAAAAATCTGAAAAAAATCATGAACGTGGAAAGTTAGGTGTAGATTGAGCCAAAATTATCAGGATTGAAAAATTCTTGCGCGATCAATTGTTATAAACAATTTAATTGTTTATTTCCTCATAACTGCTGAGTCACTGGTTTTGGAGAAAAAGTTTTTCGGCAAAAAATATTTCTCACGAACAACAACAGGAACAACTTTTGTTCTTACACGTCTCTCAAAATTTTTAATTCGGCTCAGTGGAAACGCTCACCACTCAGCTCCGCGCATACGCGAGGTGATATGGTGTTGGGGCTGTCGGCGGCGGGTAGCGCGGCAGATGGGCGGAGATCGGGCAGCCGAGGTTTGCTAATAAGAAAGTAATGTTTTGTATAATATTTCTCAGAAGAATAACATAATACCAAGCCAAGCCCTCCCCCACTTTATGTCATCCCATTTTTTATCAGCACTCCCAAGTAACATTTTTTAGTAACTCTCCGACTTGCAACTAATTTTTAACAAAATTTAACGTTATTCTGCTTCCAAAAATGGTAGAGTGTTACAAACCGGCAAAGAAAAATTTAAAATTTTGTTTACCAGTTCAAAAATAAAGGGGGGGGGGACATTTATAAGCCGCAAGTATAAGAAGTGTGACAAGTACCATTTTATTTCAAGCCTATTTCACATCCATACCTTTTGCAGTTTCAAAGCTTGCTAGCTCTTTAAAACCCCTAAAAGATCTTGCTTTTTGTGCGTAAAACTTTGTTATAAAAAAAGTGGATTTAGGACCTATAAAAGTAGTCTGTAAACATAAAATTCCTTATAAAATCTTATCTGCATTTTAAACGACATTGATAACTATAAAATTTTACATACTAGCATAAATTTTATTACCCTCTATCGATTGTTGGGTATTATATTTTTATTATTTGTTGAATAAATACTGTTTTTTACGCTTATGTCATATAATGCTGCTTTCTTTGAGTAATAGTAGGAAAATAGAGCTATAAAAAAGGTTGCTACACAAAAAAAATCTTAAACTATGTAAAAATACCATTGATAGCACGTGTTACGGAGATAAAGCGACATTACCACTCTCCCTATAACATCACCCTCACCATACAACGGAAATAAAATACTAAAAATTTATTATTACAAAAAATAATGGTATACCTATAGGCATATTTCCATCACAAGAATAAATAAATAACCAGAAGGATAACTCTCGAGCGGCACGTTTGTTCTAAGCCTCTAATGCCAAGGGACCTTGAGCCAGCGTTGAAGCAAATTTTTATTATATTGCCATAGGCGTACCTCGGAAATAATACATTGCAATGTTAAATTAGTAAAAAAAATTATTTAGTTAACAATGTGATTAGTGGGTTATCTTAGGCGGTGCGCTATGCTTTAAAATATACAGGGTATCTATATCCCGCGGTATTTTAACTTATTTCACACAAATTGCTTGGATTGGATTGAAAAATGCAGGAAATAAAGCGTACTTTTTACTTTTTTTGAGTTATGCAGGAGTCAGCAATGATTAAATATTTGAAGCAGAAAAATGTTTTGATGTTAGGTGAATAAAACAGGTGTTAAGATAATAAAATAATTTTATTGGTGTCTCCAAATCAACATCTTACTATTTCTTACAGTACTAAAATTTCTATTTATACATTTAAGAGCGTAAAATAACCTTACTCTACCATATAACCTAATCAAATACTGGTGAGAAAACTTTTGCAAGGATGAACAAACCGGCTATCTTTACAAATATTTACAAAATGGGTAATATCATCATTTTTTAAAACAATGTGTTCAAAATTCCTTTGAAATATTATTTCTAATGAAGATATGTAATTTACAAAATCGTTATGGGGCATCTTTAAGTTGCCAAATATATCTAAATTAACATTTTAATAGGCTGTGTAATAACAAAATAACGAAGTTTTCGTGAGCTTTCGAATACTCTTCACATATGGGGCATTTATGAATATTTAAACATTTTTTAATAAGATTGCCCGCAAAGTACCTGAAAAATTTGTTTCTAATGGGATTTTTTGGAAAATCAGCTTGAAATTTAGGTGTGACATCTTATGGCGATGAAACTCATGCCAAACAGGAATATCATCTTTTAGTAGATCTGATAATTTTAATAGAACGTTATGTGCATCATTTTCACAATTTTCATTACCAGAATTGAAAATTCTAACACAAAATAATTTTTTAAATGTTCCTTTGAATTGTATTGGCGTAGGATTTTTGCAGTTTGCATTTTGTTGCCTAACGGACCAAAAAAATTCTCCAATCAATCTTGATTAAGGCGTCTGCTGAACAAAAAGGAAACGTTATTTGACTTCAAAACAGGCCATAAATTCAAAAGTGCATTTATCGAAATTTTAAATCCATTCATAAATTTCATTGTACTAGTTACGTTTTTTACTCCGTTTTTATCCGCAATCGTTAAATTGTGAAATAACCGTAATAAATCATTTAAAAAGTTAGTTTGATAGCCGAGACCTTTAAATGCCAGGTTAAATTTTTTAGCGCCAGATGATTTTAATGAATTGAAAATATCGAAGAGTTGGTCAGTTTTTTCAATAAGTCAGCAGCTGGAGATATGGCTCCAAATCTAATAAAGATACCTAAAGCGGCTTTACCAGTTGCATTAAACACTTGCGTAGCGTATTTTACTTTAATTTTTTCAAAATTACTTGGAACAATATGAGAGTTTGTAAGTTTAGGTGCCGCTTTTACTGAACAACCTTTATGTAATTTATAAAATTGTACAATAGGTTTTTAAGAAACAAAAGAATTATTCTTCTGTCGGAGGACGTAATCCAGACGTACTTGAACCTGGAGGATCGCCTTCTTATGAAAATACTTTCGGGACTGCATCCGTTCGTAGCAATTTTCTTTTGCCCTTTAAATGCATATTTCCGTTAAAATGGGCACTGCAAACTCGATAATTTTTGTAGAGAGTCCCTACTTTAGGTAACAGGCCTTTTCTGTTACATGCCGTGAGCCACATTTTCGTTTTTCCAGTTTCTTTGGGAATGGAATAAAACTGTACTTGAATAACTCCTCTTATTGCCTTTAAAACCACTGTATCTGCAAACATGCCGTCCTTTGCGTTGAACGTCGCCCGTTATAACAAACATAAAACAAAAATGAACTTTTAAAAGTTAAATAACGATACTAGAAAAACTGCACTCCGTTTTACTTCAAACGTAGGTACTGCTATGGGCTGGGAAAAATATTTATTAAAAATTATTATTTATTAAAAACCGACTGTCTTGAATAACGGCTGCCGCCATATAACTACTTTCTATACAACAACTTCCATCCTAACTAAAATTAGGTTGCACCCCAAATAGGCGGAGCAGAAGGAGGTAGTTTACTCTTATTTGTAATTCGTCAGTCTTATAAAAACAACAATATAACAATTTGTCCAGACAGATAATAAAATTCTCCAAATATTGTTCCTAATGGCACAAATAATAGCAAACGCTTTGTAAAATGTAAATTTGATATCAGTCTGGGCAAAATTTTTATATAAATAAGTAGTTTTTATTGTATTGTCCAGACAAGAAGCAATTAAGTAGGTTATCAATGGTTGGAATATTTAGGCCGTATTGTTAACATAATGTAATTTAAATATTGTTTGTTATTTTGGGGTTTTATGATCATGTAATAAAGTAAATAAGTAGTAAGTAGTAGTAGTAGTAAGTAGTAAGTAGATTATTTTTAAATTTTAAAATAATTAGATATTTGAAACTAGACAACTGTATAAAAGACATAAAAATAATGTAAATAAATATTGGATACATGATTATTATATGTGTATTTACAACAGTACCTAACACTCCAAAGATTGCTACCGTACTGACCGTTTCAGGGTACGTTTCAGGGTATCGATGGTTTGGAGGCCACCGGTCGTCACGCTTGGCAAAAAGGAGAGTTATCCTTCTGGTTATTTATTTATTCTTGTGATTTAATATTCCTTAGTCATATTCTTTAGTCTGTGATATTTACGAATTCGGATTATTAACCTTCAGTAATTGCGTCTGAAAATATGCCGCATAACTGAAAGCCTGGTAACACCCATTCTTAAAAAGTAGGTGGGGGCCATATAGCTGGCCAGATTACAAGAGTTTCCTAGAATCTCTAGTTGCTTTAAAATGTAAATAATGGTATCTCTTCCTTGGTTCTAAATCTATGAAAAATACCTTAATTCAAGTAATTATTGTTTATATAACCAAGGTAATGTTCTTCTCAATTTTGAAATGAAAAAAGCACTAATTTATTAATATTTTAGGTATTTAAAAGACATAGAGATTGTTAAAAGTATTTTATATTAATATAACTACTTAGTACACCAGAACAATTTAGGTTCCTCAATAGCTAGGTTATTATTTATTTACTGGTAAATAAAAAGTAAGCTAAAGATATTGAACAAAGTTCGCAAATCTCGCAAACGGTTTATTTATGTTTATACACTTATTATAAATGTTATCCATTTTCCGACAAGTGACGACACAGGCCGAAAGAGCAACATCATTTCCTTTTAAATCGCTTCACGTCGGTCAAGATAATAAATATGTATAACTAGCTGTGCCCGGGCTCAAGGCGACTTCGCTTGTTTTAATCAAGTGCAATTCTGGCAACAATCTGTCCAATTACAGATCCTAGTCCCTGGAAACCACGAGGATTCATCGCTGGGACCATCAAAAGTTACAACTGCTTTGGCATCTTTTCTCTAAAATATTGTTCTCGAGCCTTTTTTCGTGCTGATCAATTGATCTTGGTAAATTGGTTTTACGACTTTTGAATATATATACACGGTGTCCAAGATAAGGATCTTGTAGTTAAAAATACAAAACTGGCTAAATGGGAAAAAAGCTGCGTAATTAAAGAACTAATAAAATGATGTTCCGAAATTTTTCAGATGATTTTTTATTTTCAAGTTATATTGAAAAAACTAAATTTTCGAGTTTTTAATTCAATGTTGTTCTGCCGTTAATATGAAAGGTAGGGCAAAACTAATAAAACTCCTTAATAGCAACTTTTAATGAACTTACAAAAGAATACGTTGTCAATTTTTTCATTCGACATTTCGTCTTTGGGCAGCGATCAAGAACTTAATTTTTTTAAATACGGTCCTGATATTTTTTATGTCAAATTTTAGAAGCACTTTTTATTCTGAATTGAAGAGTGTACCACACATTAAAGTTGATTTACGTTTTGAGTCTTTTTTTGACTATTGTTTAACAATATTATTAGAAGTAAAAATAATAACGTCTTGATAACAATTGCTAAAAATAGTCACCATTGACCGCAATACATTTCGCTGTACGCTTTACATAAGACTGCCGGATTTTAAACATAAGATCCCTATCATTTCTGAGCAGTTCAACAGTTTATAATTTTTTGACCTAACTCCTTGAGGTTGTTTATTGAACTGTCATAAACCATTGATTTCAAACGACCCCAAATACAGAAGTCCATAGGATTAAAATCCGGACATTGCACCGGCCAAGACAAAGGGCCACCACGGCCTATCCATCGTTCTGGAAACTGTTTTTTAAGATGGTTTCGCACTCGTATAGAGAAGTGTGCCGGTGCACCGTGTTGCACGAAGTACATATTTCGCCTGACGTTTAGTTGCACATCTTCTGTAAGGCCTCCAAGTTCATTTTTTAAAACATGCAAATATGAATCTCGGTTTAAAGTCGGCGGTAATTCACAGGAACCTATTAGATGATTTTAGATTTCGATAGTTGAATATATCCCGCCAAGTAAATGAGGCTTCGTTTGTAAATAATTAATTGCATAGGAAATTTCAAACGCGATTATCGTATTACTCCTAGCGGCTTCAATAAAGTATACCTTTTTGACGTAAAGTACGATAATCGATTTTATTTAATAGTCAGATCGACATATTAGACTTTAAAAAGTTACGTCATTTAAAACAAGTGTGTTATGCCGTAGGTGGTGCCCTCTACTAGTGACATCAAAAGTATGGACGAATTTGAATTCCTCGTCTCAAAAAAAAACGAAATGCCTAGTTTCGTGCCACTACGTCGGTTTGTTGAGAAATTATGGGGGAAGATCGAAAACAAAATTAAAATTTTGACACCCTGTATCTTGGTTACTATCAACTTTGGACTTAGGGAAGTTTGATATATCGGTAAATGCAAAAGCTTTAATTCTTTCGCTAGTGCAAAACACAAGACCGTAAAATGACCAATAAAATAAAGTAGGACTATTCTTTTTGATTCTGGTCTGGGTGTCCTCCTGCTATTGCGATTTCTGGACAATTACCCTTCATCAGGCAGGCTCACACCCAGAGTGGCTAACGAATAGACCACACTTTGACCAGAATCAACAAGAGACCTTATATCCAAAACGTTCGAAAAGGATGGGTAAGATGTAGTGGCTCGCGCCAAACTACTTTTACGTATGTTGCACAAAACTTTTGGTTGCTAACATAATAAGTAAAATAACGTCGAATTTCTTCGACAGTACAAGTACAGACCACTGTACGATAATATAAGGAGGTTTTTCTATATATAAATATATAGAAAATGTGGAATTTTCTTCGGTCGATATATTTAATATAATAATATGTCGGTAAATGCAAAAGCTTTAATTCTTTCGCTAGTGCAAAACACAAGACCGTAAAACGACAAATAAAATAAAGTAGGACTTTGATTCTGGGCTGGGTATCCTCCTGCCTGATGAAGGGTAACGGCCCAGAAATCGAGATTGCGGGACCAAACTATTTAACTGACACTGAGACTAAATATTTTCCAGATTGTGTATTTCAAAAGGTTAGTTATTTTGTGTTGCACGAAACTGCAATAACATACACTTCTTTTATTTTAGAAAATCAGTCATTAGAGGAAAATGAGTGCAGGTTAATGCAGTTTCGGGTAACATAAAAGCACAAACCTTATGTGTGTGTTACGTCATTATATAAAACTCTAGGAACCGTCTAAAGATCTTAAAGGAGGTGGCACCTGTAGACTGTAAAGTTTCACTTTTAATTTTTTTTCTATATCCACACCACTGGCAGTCATGCAAAGTAAAATTAGTGAACTTAACAACAAAAAGGAGGTTTCAGTTTCAGAGTAAAGCGAAAGCTTTGATAAATTAAACTGGCTCGCCAGAATTGTCAAAGATTTATGTTGTTTTGGTACACTGGATATACTTTGAAATTTAATATATTGCGTAATAAAGTGAATTTCCTATAAAACTTAGGTACCCATATAAAAATGTGATAAAAGGTTTATTCATGGGAATAAGGTTTATTGTTGAAAACAAGTTTTAGTTATAATAAAATGCTATATTTTTATAACAAGTTTTATTTATAATAAGTATTAAATTAAAGTTTTCTATTTCATGACAAATTTTATTTATAATAATAAGTTTCATTTATAACAAGTTTTACTAATTGTTATGAACTATAAAATAACGGACGAGAAAATTATTGGGACTAGTTCTATTACGCTCAACTACACTGTATGGACCTTAAAAGAATTAAAACCACTGGCTTTTGCGCTTATACCTTAACCTACAAATCTTTAGTATATGAAAAGGTAATAAAAAGTTTTAATTATGGGAATAAGGTTCATTGTTAATAACAAGTTATAGTTATAATAAAATGTTATATTTTTAAAAGAAAGTTTTATTTTTTATTACAAGTTTTATTTATAATAATAAGTTTTAATTATAATAAGAAAGTTTTCCTAATTATTATGAATTAGGAAATAAAGGACAATAACATTAAAGGGACTAGTTCTATTATGCTGAACTACTCCGTATAAACCTTAAGATAATTGATACCACTGTTTTTGCGCTAATACCTTAACATATAAAACTTACGTGTATAAAAACATAATAAAAAGTTTTTTTATAGAAACAAGTTTTCTTTTTAATAGCAAGTTTTAGTTATTAGAAAATGTTCTATTTTAATAACAAATTGTATTTATAATAAGTTTTAATTATTATAATAACAACTTTCATTTTTATGAACAAGTTTTATTAATGGTTATGAACTATAAAACAACGTAGGAGGAGATTAAAGGGGCTAGTTCTATTATGCTCAACTACACCGTATGGACCTTAAAAAAATTGAAAACACTGGTTTTTGCACTTATACCTTAACCTATAAAACTAAACGTAACGTATATAAGAACATATTAAAAAGTTTTAATTATGGGAATCAGGTTTATTGTTAATAAAAAGTTATAGTTATAATAAAATGTTATATATTTAATATCAGGGTTTATTTATAATACGTTTTAATAATTATAATAACAAGTCTTATTAATTATTATGAACTATAAAATAAAGGACGATAGAATTAAAGGGACTAGTTCTATTATGTTGAAACCACTGTTTTTTGCACTTTTAACCTATAAAAGTTACGTGTGTAAAAATATAATAAATAATTTTATTTACGGGAAGAATTTTGTTTTAATAGCAAGTTTAATTTTTAATAACAAGATTTATTATTTATTATGAACTATAAAATAAAGGACGAGGATATTAAGGGGACTAGTTCTGTTATGCTCAAATACACCGTATGAACCGTAAAAGAATTGAAACCACTGGTTTTTGCACTTAAACCTAAATCTATAAAACTTACGTGTATAAAAACATAATAGTTTTATTTATTTCAACAAAGTTTATTGTTAATAACAAGTTATAGTTAAAATAAAACGTTCTATATTTATTAACAAGTTTTATTTAGAATAATAAGTTTTAATTATATTTCTTATGTTTAATAACAAGTTTTATTTATAATAATTAGTGTTAATTATAATATCAAGTTGTATCAATTTATTGTTATCAACTATAAAAATAACGGACAAGCAAATTAAAGGGACTCAATGCAACTTATGAACCTTAAAAAAATTGACCCACTGCTTTTTGTACTTATATCTCAAACATGAAATATGTCACAGCAATAAAATTCAATTAAATTATTTACTATGACGTAAATGCTTTGATTGCCACACATTTATCATACATATATGAACCTCAATTTAATACTAATTGTTAGGAATGATGTAGCGTTTAAAATGGCAAGCTTATCACAGCAGGAAAAGTGTAATATACCATCGTGGGCTCTAGCAGGCTACTTTTTTAGAGGAAAACAAAGACTAATTGCATACCATTAATATTATATCTGATTTTGCTTTTTTGTCCGTTGTTGTCGCATTCATATTTATTCTGTCACCCGAAGGGACGTGAGCATGATAAATTTTGCAACAGCTCTGCAGACTATGCACGCTGGTTGTCCATTACCTAAGCAAACTTTATGAATAAAACCTTCAACTTTTAGCCTTTTATCTTTGAAACCTGTTTATATTAAATTTAAAAACCATGATTGGTATTTAGTGAGCTTCAGCTTTAAAGAGATTGATTTTGCAGCAGTTTTAAATCGGCTGAAGATGTCAGCAGCATAATATGTGATTAGGTTAAGCGTTTCTATATTTAAAGTATCCGATTCGGAGTCACAATTATGTGTTTTTACAAACGACTGCAAATGGTTTGTAAAGTATCAGAACCACGCATGATATAAATAAAAGAAGATATGACACCGCGCAGGTAGGCGTGGCCATGAACGTCACGCTGTGAGTAATTCCGCCATATTTTGTAAACGAAACACGTCTTTGTTAAGATCGCGTTGTGTTTTAAAGATATTTTTGGTGTTTTTGTATCACTTTTAAGAGTTTAAAAGTGAAAATGAGATGTGTTCTGTATGGTTGTGACGTGGACAATCAATGCAAGGGCTTCATGCCCGATATTAAAGTTCTTAGCTCCCCCAAAGACAAAGAAACACAAAGTGTTTGGAAGCGTCTGTGCAAGCGAGAAGATAAGTTTAATGTGAAAAATGCTATAATCTGTTCTAGACATTTTAACGAAAGTGATTATGAAGGTAATTTAAAGCATGAATTGTGTTATGTTATAAATGTCGAATGTGTTTAATGCTTTTACAAATCCACTGCAATGAAATATTTTACTGTGACAAACAATACAATCGCTAAAAATCTCCAAGGTAACGAATCAACACAGTTTAATCGAGAAAATACGACAAAGAGACTGAAAAAAAGGCAATTTTCTTAAAAAATAATTTCTTATTTTACCTAATTTCACAAATTTAGATATGTTTGTCTTATTTAGAATATTTTTTGGCATTTTAAGATTTTTTAAATTTGATAAATCAAAGAATCAAAGATCTTATTCACCGCAAAAAATATTTGACAAATTATAGGAACAAACAAACATATTTTCGGGAGACTTTCTAGGTAAGTATATATTTTTTACTAAGACTATGCCTCCAAATAAAAATTATTATCTTAATTATTAGGCATGGTTTTATTTTATAAAATTATTTACATTTTCTTTTCATGTAAATAAATACATATAACGCAATTGGGTGGCAATTTACCAATATCTATTATTTTAAATTAATTTATCCGTTTATCTACCTACATGATTATTTTAAGTCGTACACTTTTAAATTTGTATTATGAGCCGGAGGCAAAGTATATTGCCAATAGAATTTATATAAAATCGTTTATAACTAACTTAAACTATATAGTGCGCGTTATAAATTCATTCATTCATTATCATGAGAACCACGTTCCCAGACAACTCAGCTATCAGCAGGTTTCTCAGCAAACCTTTGCTTGAGTTTGCTCAGAAACCTGAGCAAACCTGGACATACACACCTATGTAACGTTTATGTAAATATTATGCAACATTTTAAACTGTTAGGTAACATGTAACTATGTAAGTTAATTTGAAGCTATCTGACCGACTGTATTACGTACTTTTTACATAACACAGTTCTGTCTGATTTAAATTACAATTAGGTAAGTACGAAGGTTACGTAAATAAGACAGAGCTGTGTTTTACACAATAAAGGTAACATGCCTTTTTTCTCCTTTCCAAACAGTTATGCACCATATTTTATTTCAAAATGTTAAAATAGTTGCTCGATTACAGAAATTTACTTAAATATTACTAAATAAAAATTCGGTCAAATGCAAGCTAAACCCGAATTTTCTTGATTTTTTCCCATAAATCCTATATTTAACCGACATTATACCACACTATTTTCCTTACTTAGTGATTATTTTGGGTTTATTTTATCCGTCAATTATCTAAGAATACCTCCCACTAATTTAAATCGCTTATTTTTTCGTTAAAAGTATAAATAAATAGGTTTATTTGCATCGGGGACATGCAAAATTTGAAAATTTTAAAATTTTTGAAGACTGCCATGAAACCAAAGAATTGCAGTTTATTTACTCGAAATTATTAAGATATGATGTGTCAAAATTTCGCAAAAATGCCGGTTTTTGTTGCAAAATTGAAAGGTTCCTGGACCGTTTTCTGCTTGAAATACATGAATAAGATTTTAGGAACCTTCTACTTTAAGTGCAGGGATATTTCATTGGATGCGTTACGCATTAAATGCCATTTTTATTGATTTTTCGATGACCCTACAACACTGTAATGCGCCATGTACTCATTATGAATCATAAAAACACTTTTAACGACACAGCCAATGGGATCAAGTTTTACAAGTTTCGAAATTCGCGCGAAAATTTGCAGTAGAAGATCCTTTTTTTTTAATAAAGACGAAAATAAATGGATAACAGCAACCGCTATAAACATTTAATAAATAAAACATAAATAAAATATTTCAAGGTTATTTAGGTTATATGCATATTCCCTATATTAATAAAATATGTATATTTCAAAATAACCATAAAACTACATCATTTATTTTAAAACCAGCATATAATTTAGACTCTCCGCCACTTTGACAATTTTAAAAAAATATGCATTAAAAGAACTATTTGGCAGCGAAACAACCGGAACTGGGCAGAAGAGCTTTCTTTGTGGCGCCGAAGCTGAAACGCACTAAATTGTGTCTGTATGTGAGTTCCCTATTTCGGTTAAAATATATTAGCTCCAATATTTCTAAGGAAGGTTGTTTTTACGCTTATAAATTACGCACCATTTGGCGATTTTAAAATTTCAGGATAGTTTATCGTTTATTTTTCTTGACATGGGGCATTCACTAACAAATAAAGGGTTCATTAACAAGTTGTCATTTACAGCGTAAAAGTATTTACAGTGGCGGCTGCAGCCTGGAGATTTGAATTGGTTGTAAAGGAAGGAAGAATATAGCAAGAAAAAGTCACGAGCGTCATAGGCATGAAGATATCACGCGTGCACTGTCTTGTTTTAGAATATTCCTGGCTTAGTTGCTGACAATCGATATATCAGTGGCGTAGTCCCTTTAAACAAGGCATTTTAATTTAAATAATGATTGGATCAAAAATTGCAAAAATTAACACTAATGATTCGATGATTGTGTGGATTTATTATTTATTACCTTATATGTACAGCGGCGTCCATAAAGTTCCCGCCATATGGAAAACAAATTCATTTCCTATTTTTAAGAACATTTTGGGTATTCTTGATAAAAGTTCTTGCAAGCATAAAAAAGGTTTTTAACGTTATCACAGTTGAAATCAAATGTACAAAATGTCAAAAAATAAAAATAATGTGATTCGTCTTAACCAAATATATTTCAAACGAATATTTTTGAAAAAAAAAACTTTCTTTGTAGGATGCATAGTTTGGATAAAATTAAAATAGAACATCGAAAAAACCCGGATTTGATCGGTTTTTTTGTCATAAACTATTCACATCATGTTCATTTTCTATAGCTTTTGATTTGGGCTGTTCCAGAAATTTTCATTTTGAACGCTGTTGCTGGTGTTGCTATAATTAACTTAAATTTTGATAACGCCAGAAACGTATTTTATACATGCAGACAATTTTATCAACAATAGATGTTTATTAGACATCAGAAATAAAAAAATTTCCGTGCTTTACTTCACCTTTGGGTAAAATTATTACGTGAAATTGAAGTTAATTAACGGATAAAATAAACCCAAAAAGAGCTAAATAAGGAAAATAGTGTGGAATATGTCGGATTCGTCAGAAAAAATCAAGAAAATTATGTTTTTACCCCTTAAGTACGCTCCTGGATGACTCATTCGGTATTCATTTTAAAGTGTAATTATCCCTTTATAAAATAGTGTTGAGGAATTGGAAAGAAATTAGATAGAAAAAAATACAGAGTAATTCAAATGTACCGATGTCGAGGGCAAAAAAGTCAAAAAATCTAAATTTAATCAGCGATTGCTCCCTTCCTATAAAGAATGAAGAAACTAACAAATATGGAAACCACGTATTTTGACGAGCTCTTTCCGATGACGTAGTGGGATTTTGATTTGAACCATTTTGACCCCACAAAAAGTTAAAAATCGTGAAATGTTTGGGTCAAAAATTGAAATTTCCAGTTTTTCCCAAATATATCCATTTTCCAGTGATTTTAGGTTTAGATAAATGTATTGCAAAAAAAGTATTTGAAATTTTAAAGTTTCACTTATGAGTCTGTTTTTCGATCCGGCGTTTTGTTTTCGAGTTATTAGGTACCAAAGAGGGGTCTTGCAAATGACATTTTTTGATCTAAAAAAATTCAAAAGAATTACTTGCCATTTTCCGATTCTCACCAGTTTTAACAAAGTTCTGAAGCTTGGGATCCTCTACAACCTCCGAAAATTTATATAGATGTAATTCACTTTTGCAACCTGTACCCGATTTCAACGGAAATCACGGAAATTTCGACGTATAATAGCTCCGAAACGAAACATCCTGTATAACTAAATTATTTACCGAAGCTAGTTGCACTATTCCTCTGTCATCCCAAAAAATTCGATTGCTCCCCCTCTGACTGTTTCAGAGAAAAACAAACCTGTTCGACTTTAGGTTAGGCTTTACGTTTGCATGTAGATTGACACTAATTTTTGCTGATCTCCTGAAGTCATTATTCACTACGGACAAATGACTGATTTTTAAATTATAATAAATTATTTGTTGCCGAAAAGTAAACATTTTTTGTAGCTAAATTGTTCTAGTAATTTTCTTCAAAATATTTTGTTTTGGTTTGTAATGACTTCCTCAAACGACTTATGCAATAAAAACATATGTGCATATTCCTTATTGGTAACGCCATAGCAAAAACGCCGCACGGCCGTTTTAGAATAGTGTTTAACGCTGTTTAAGCAAAATCAAACTGACTTTTGACGCGGTTTGTTACTGCCGATGAAACCAAGACATCGCGAGAAATGTCCTGGCTTTGCCAAGAAGAAAAATCTATTTCCCTACGACAATGATCCTTGCCACAAATCATTAATTGTCAAGGCAAAAATTCATCAGTTGGACTTCCAACTAGTTCCTCATGTACCGTTTTCGCCAGATTTAGCCCCATCGGATTTCAATTTATTTGCGAATTAAGAAAGGTATATAGCTGAGAGCTGAAGAAAAATGGGAGGACATGGCACATGTCGGTTCACCAGTAGGTTCACGATAAGTCGAATATTACTTAAAGCCTTACATAGCAGTTAAATATGTCAAATGATATGTATGTAAATGTTATATATCTATCATCAAAGTACATATATTATTCCTTTTTACCTGAGTATGTCAACAAAATTAGCTCTTTTAAGTCAACAGTTTTATGATCTAAAACAGCAATGTCCGTGATATTCACCAGATGTAACCAGATTCTATTGTTTAAAATGGCTATAATTCGTAATTAACAAACGTACGCAACGTCGGACACTTGGTTTCTGTATAGATGGTCCCTTGCGATATTCGAATTCTAGGGTAAAATAATGCCATTAAAATTCCGTACATATTTGCTGGGTGGACAGCTGAATTTATACTACTCTATTTAGCACCCAGTAGTTCTGTCCTATGTGATTATTAGGAAATTAGGGTAAACATTGTCTGAAATGAATTTGTTTGGAAAATTTGCATGTTTAAAAGAGTTGAATTGTATGAACTAAAGCAGATGGGAAAGTTATTTCGAAAAACTAATAAATAAAGAGCTTCGGCGGGTCTTCGGAGATGGGGTGTAAGTAGGGATGAGGTGGACAGTATCATCTTAGAGAAAATGAAGACTGGAAGAACAATCTGATCTCATACCAGTTGACGTATGGATGTATTTAAGGGAATAAGGGATAGGGGATGTAGTTTCACGATTTACATACAGTAAGAAGGAATACCAAGTCAGTGGTGAGACAGAATCATCGTGCCTAGCGAAGCTATAACGGAATAAAAGCTGATGTTACGTGTTGTGTATCGGGTTAAAATCAGAAATAAGCCTTTAGTTAATTCCAATACTGTACACACACAATTGAGTGTTTTGTGGGTACTGTCCATGGATTTATTAGGACTGGATACGGGATGAGTTCACATTCTTTGAAGCCAAAACAAACCATTCTAAACGACACTGTAAACACAATTTGTAAACATTGGCCACATCTTATTTTACCTTGTATTTTTGTACAAAAAATACGTTAGAAGCATCACAAGATTTACTAAAAGTATTAAAGGCCCTAAAATATTTTATTTTTCTGCTAAATAATAATAAATTTAATTAAAAAGGTTTTATTATTTATAGGTTATGTTATGTCTAAAGGTATTTATTTAAAGTCGCTCCGACTCATTTATAAATCTATATAAATCTATACGTCGCACATTTTCTTTTCTAGTTCATTAGACAAAGACGTACGTGTAACCGAGTGTTCAGACCGAGGTTCAGCCGTTTTCCTAAACACCCAGCCAGACAGCAACACTTCTGGGCTGCGTTCGATATCATCGCCGGGTGACACACCGGTGTGATTTTTCAACCTGAGCTCCAACCCTCCAATGCTATTTTATCTCTTTCTACTACCATTCTTGATTCAATTACGTAGTAATTCGTAGTCTTGTCTATGTTCGTAGTTCGTAAACTGCTCCCCCAAGAGAATAACAAAAACAAAAACAAACAACAAAATATAAGGCTTCACGTTCGATACGCTCACAGTATACATATATCGAATCCTTATTATAATAAATCCATGGTACTGTCGACGGCGAGGGATGTGCACGCATCCTTCGCGGTAGAACAGGATTTTTACTTCAGTATGAATCGGGGATAAATAAAGATTGATTGTGTTTAAACTATAATTGTGTGTTATTTCATAAAATAGTAACCAATAAAACATTACGCATGATAAAAATTTTGAAAAAGATTGTAGAACGAAGACTTTCATAAGAAACGTCAGTAGCAGAAGAACAGTTTAAATTTATGTCAGGGTAGTTACACAGAAAAAACTGCTATGCTATTTTCAATAATAGTATTATTCTTGACCGCTCTCACTTTGATTATATTACAGTTAATACTGTTTCAACAAAACATTATTGAAATCACCAAAAGAAAACATTGCTTTAAATATAGACTTATCATTAGAGTTCAAAAGTAGTCTTACTTCTAAAAAGTATATTACCATTTTTTCAATTAAAAAATACTATTGGAAACCTATAAATTACTATTATTCCTTAGTCTTAGAGTATAGAATTGTTTCAGATAAAGCATTAAATTAGTTGACGAGAATGCCCAAATATAATTGGATGGAAATAGCTATTTGTGGGCGGTGTGATTCAAATTAAAATATATTTTATTAAACGAACAAGAACTACAGTTTAAATAATAAAATCTAAAAATTAAGTGAATTAGTCTTATATCATTTCAATTAAACTAAACACTGTTATTTATAATATATAAGATATTAGACAAATAATAAAAAATATTAATTCAGTGGGTTCTGTTGTTGGCTGAAATATTAGTTCTATTGCTCGCGGAGGGAGGAGTTAAAATTGTGCTGTTGGTATTTGTTCGTTCAATCGTCGTTTAAGCTTGCAACCTGCTTTTTTATTGCCTTATTCGCCAAAAATAATAAATTTTTGGGACTGGGCTACTCATTTCAGTGTTTTATATAAGTAAAACAAACCTAAAAAGCTTTTCAAGAATAACTTTGTTTTTTTATTTGTAAATCTCTCTTGGCTAGTCTATTATAAGACTTTTTACTGAGCCGATACGTATTGTTAAAAAAATATTAACATTAAATATGATCGCAAGTTTATTGTTGAATTTGTCTTTTTAGATATGGTTTCCACCAAATCTAGCTGTAAATTTAAGAGACTCGAATGCAGTTTTATGCATCAAATTTGTCCCATCTTGCATCCTGTACCCATACAAGCCAAAAGCAGATAGTTTTGTAAAGAAGCAAATCCTATATTTCGAGTGAAATAAATATACAATGTTTACGGTGTTCGCGTCAGTGCGGTGTTAATAAAATGTGATTTTTTTATATTTAAATGTTTACAGAATGTCTAAACAATGTATGTTTAATAATACTAAATAAAAAGTATTTTAAAATAATAAAGCGTGTTTCATTTGTTTCAAATATAAGTATAATTGATGTAATACAAATTCTTCATTATATTAAATAAGAGTACCTAATTGTTCTTCAAAATATGAATATGATTGAATGTATACAAAAATGTTTTCTTTCCATTAGAAGTTACAGTAAATTAATTAGTGTTGTAATTGAAACAATAATAGCTATTTTCCATCAAATGAGGTGCATATTCTTACAAATAAGCTTCTAGTGAAACCAATGATAGTTTGCATTAAATTTAGGATAGGGTATTACTGGCATCAAATAATTGTTATATTTGAACGATCCATTAGAAACCAATGAAACCTTATATTTCAAGCAATCTTATAACCTATTGGTTAACAATGATAAACTAATCATTGAAATAAACCGAATTTGTATTGTGCAATACGGAATAGAGTGTGTCATTGAGTGAATGGGTATCCAATTCAATATACGATAGTGGTTTTTCTGTGTAGGAGACAAAATATATTTAGACCATCACAACGTATTCGCGACACCAGCTGAATCCGTCCAATGTATGGGCGAAAAAGTGCGTTTGTACGCATATGGCGGCAGTCAGGTTTTTCAACGACGGTCCTCTCGAGGCATGCGCACTCGGGACGTTTCGCAAAAGTGGTTGTTGAACTCAATGACGCAACTCGGCGATCAGAACCGGACTCAGTTGTAGTCACTGAAGGAAACACATGGAATACAGCTGTTGTAAATGCTGAAGTTGCTATTTCCATTTGCAAAAATACTTTTACGTTTTGAGTTATTAAGATTAACTCTAACCAAATAAATTTTCCAACTTTTATCTTAAATGCACTCCGGTGTTGAAGTGAACACACACACGGAGAAGTAGAAATAGTTATCAGTGACGTATATTGAATGTGGTCAAGGTGTCAGAAAGGCACTGATGGGGTGTGTGTGTATTAGGGGCATTGTATAAGGGGTAAGATGGTGTAAGAAGGTCATATATAGTGTCAATGCCTCCTTCCCCTATATTGCATAAGGGTGAGTGAGTGTCCAAAAGGCATATTTGCGCTTTCGCCAAAGGGGCACTAAAAATACTAGTGGATTGGGGTAGAGGGGAGTATTTTAAAAGGGATAGCGAAAGAAAAAAGCGCTTTCCCCAAAGGATCGCTAAGATATCAGTGGATTAGAAGGGCGAGTGTCCAAAAGGCATATTTGCGCTTTCGTCAAAGGGGCACTAAAAATACTAGTGAATTAGGGCAGAGGGGAGTATTTTCAAAGGGATGGCGAAAGAAAAATGCGCTTTCGCCAAAGGATCGCTAAGATATCAGTGGATTAGGATGGTGAGTGTCCAAAAGGCATATTTGCGCTTTCGTCAAAGGGGCACTAAAAATACTAGTGGATTAAGGTAGAGGGGAGTATTTTAAAAGGGATGGCGAAAGAAAAAAGCGCTTTCGCCAAAGGATCGCTAAGATATCAGTGGATTAGGCCGTAAGTAAGTAGCACTTTCACCAAAGTATCAAGTGCACACACTGTAAATAGGTGTAAAAATATTTACATCTTACCATAGAACTTGGTTTGTTCAATAATTATTCAGGATGGGATGCCAATCCAATAAAATATACACATAGTTTTGGTAATTTTTTTATTTACGATTTTACTTCTTAAAACAGTTGCATATTTTATTTCTATTGTTTAGAATACCATGTTTATATTTTATTTCAACTTTCAATTTTGTAAATGTAACGTTTAAAAAATTAAGAGGGGGGACATTAAAGAGACCCACTGTATATGTATAAACTGAGCTATTTTCGAGGAATTATCGACAGTTTTGTATAGCAAGAAAACTCAGATTTAAGCCAACAAACTATACAATTTTTGTTAAAATCTCACTAATGGTTACATTTTTATCATTAATAAAAAGAATAATTACAAGTAATATATTTAGCATTTATTACTCGATAAAAGATTCACGTCATGTGAAATAAATTTTGAAGTACGGTCCTGTCTATCACAAGGCAAACGTTCGACAAGGCGCAAGCCCGCAGAAGACCGTCTGTGTTTACGGATTCAGCTTGGTAAATTTGCCACATTCGCAAATGACATTATTTCTCTATTATATATTTTCTCTATGGTAGGAGTACAGCGAATGCAATTTTTGTATCATTTCTGATATAAAAAAGCACCAAGACAATAATAAACTTTGGCATAGGATTTTTATTAAACTAGTAGGAAGCACGAAGGTGTGCAGAAGCAGAAGAGAGTGCCAGAAAAGTAGGTTAGGGATTCTCCAGTTATGGTTGGCTTACACCGAATCATGGTTCGGTTTGGATCCCGTATCTATTTGACTTTCTCATGACCCAGGAAATAAGAGAAAGTGTTTGCGGAAGGGGTTATATGTAGCACTAGTAGAGACAACGTTGAAAGGAAAGTCAATAGCTATAAATCCCTAGATTATAGAGGACTAAAAATACGTAGAAATAAATCTGAGTACATGGAATTCAATGGAGAAAGAAGAGTAAAGTAAATATGCAAGATGGTAAGCTAAATCAAGTAAAGAACTTTGCACATTTAGGTTCATCAAAGACGTTGGGCTTTGTTTGGAAATATTATACAGAGTGCAAGCGGATTGAAAAAACTAGAAGAAACTCATAGATGGGCGGATGGGGTCCAAAATGATTCAAGGAAAATGGTTAATAGAGGAAGAAACTTATGAACAGGCATTGTGGAGACGAGATCAGGAACATAGACCTCATATAAAGTTGGGAAAACATAAAATCAAAGAAGAAGACCCTAAATGATTACGAGGTCTAAGCAGGACTCTAGTTATAATAACCGTATTTGTGCTGTTTCCTTCATTTTCAATTAGCGATCACTTAGCCCCACTTGAGGTAATATTTTCTTTTGTTGGGCTTGACTATCGAAATTTATTTTTTTCTTCATATTGGCCATCATTCTGCAAATATAGACAATTTACTTTTTTGTGTGACTGATTTCGCATATAGACTTCTTCTAGCTCAATCAATAAATACATTTTAACAAAACAGAAATAACTTCAGATCCTTTAATTTAGTATCTAACCATTATTAAGGACCTAAATTTGTCAATTTCGCTCCACACTATTCTACTTCCTCTTAAGCTATAAAGTTAAGACCGAGGTAGCTAATGTTATTTTCCAAGTTTATCGAATAACTTCCTTCGATATTACTGGTAATTTAAAAGCAGATTTTCTGGCAATGTTCATCATCATCTACTGTCTAAATTTGAAATTATTGTTTGGCCATTCTATGTCTAGTTTCTGTGGTGTAATTAGATTTTCAAGTTTGATAAGGAAACGAACTTTGGAATGTTAAGGAAAGTGACACCACTGATATAATTTCGATAGTAATAATTTATAATGAATTGCGAGAAGCCACTTTGATGACAGATTTTGTGCTTGTTAGCAACTATTTTGCAAACTTTTACATATTAAAAAACATATTTACAAATCACCATTACAGAGGGGTAATCAAAAAGTTTTAGTTTAATGTGACTGGATGACATTTATCCCTCTATGAAGACTACTATGTTGTCTATTGTGAGAACCTTGAGCTTATAGGATAGTCTAGTGTATTTAATATGACCCAGAGGGGGCGCAGTTTATCGTAATGTTGACACGTATTGGCGCAGCCGCACTCTTCGTTAGTATACCTTTAAAGTTTCAAGAAACTTTGCACAGTCTCTATGTTTCCCAAACAACACCAAATCTAGAGTACTGTTCCCGCATCTCCGGAGCGGCATCACTTTCGACACTTAACATCCTCGATTCAAACCATTAGAGAGCCGTTCGACTCATCAATGACCCAGTCCTTACAAGAAAACTCCCTTCTCTCGCTCGTCGCCGCGCTGTTGGGGATTTACCCCTTTTCTGCCGGTACTTCCACGGATTTTGCTCGGAAGAACTAGCCGCTATAATTCCCCCCTTAACTGTTCCTAACAGAACAACAAGCAGCCTTTTACTGTCCAGCTACAAAAACCTAGAACATCCCACTTCTCTCGCTCATTCATACCTAGTAGCGATGGGTCGTTCGCGAACGAGTCGTTCAATTTAAATGACTCTTTTCAAAGAGTCGCGAATGAGCCGCTCCCATCAACTGAACGATACGTTCACCGCTCGTTAAAATATCTGGCTCGCTCTCGTCCGTTCGTAGAAATTCCACTCCGCGCTTTCGCGATTTTCAGACAACTCGGAAGCGCCAGCCGCGAGAGCGCGAGCCGGGAGCGGCTCAGTCAGTCGGAGTCGTATAATAGAACGAGAGTGGTGGAGCATCTAGCGGCCTATAATAATACATTACACAGTTTGTACGTCTTTCGTATTGCTATTATTTTACGATTAATTACTTTGCCGGAATACTGCAACAACGTTTTTTATCGGCGTATACTGCGGGTAGTTTATAACTTTGAAATCAATATTACATAATCATTATCTAATCGACAATAAAACCATTTTTGTTAATATGTATTTACTTTTATTTTGAACATTTAACAAATAAAAATTTTAATCATTCCAATATTTTAATTAATTTAATTTATTTATGTTATGTATATTATTTTTCTTTGAAGCCGTCACGCCACAATCAGGCAGCGGGCCGTCGGCAGTCGTAAAAAATGTGTAATTCACATCCGCGTTTTATGCTCTCTTTTATACACATGAACAAGTGCAGGTGTCACGTTAAAGTAAAGAGCTCCGCGATTCTGTAATTCGCAACTCAGCAGCCCTCGTTCAATCGAACGACTCCTTGCGAACGACTATTCCAAGTGAGCTGAACGAGTGAGCGGGCTCTCTTGAAAATGAACGAATGGCCCATCGCTAATACCTAGGGTCTCCACATTATGAATCAAATTGCCTTAATATGTTTTAACTTCGTCTTCCGACCTTCAATACTTTAAATCCCGTATCAATAGACTAAATTTCCCTTCTCTTCAGACGCCCACGGTACGTTAGTACTTAGGCTTGAAGTCTACGTGGGCCGTCTCAGGTACTAAAAAAAAAAGAACTACTGTCATCCGGAATTGTCTTTCCAAAGGTTTGCTTGGTGAATACAGAATACAGGAAAGCCACTACGCCTACGTTGGCGCGCCGAGATGGATTTAGTCTTTGTCCTACACACGTACAATTTATAAAGGGAACAAAGAAAGGGCTACACTACACAAAATCAACGAAAATCTCTTGCAAAGAATCTTCTTTATTTTTCCGCCATAAATAACCTTAAAATTAGAAAAAATATATTAAAGAGATCGCTTCCGGCACAAGGTGACATGCTGGTTGGGGCAAATGGGGAATGTTTACGTATGCCGCGTAGTCAGCAAAAAGAATTAAATCTGAAAATATGTATGTAAGCATAAATTCTGCAAATAATTTAACAATTTTAAAACACGAAAGAAAACTTAATGGAAAAATCCTAATGAAAATATTTTCTTTTAAAGAAAACCCCCAGGTTTCGTGTAAAAATTTACGAGACCTATAATCATTATGGATGATTATCCTGTCAGGTAGAATATTATTTATAAAAGGGCAGAATTTAGCACTGAGATCCGTTTATAAAAGTACAAGCGAGAATACAACAATATACCTTTTTTAATAGCAGTCGACGGAATGTTTACGTTTTTCTTCAGGTTGTAATTTCTCACGTATATCTTTACCTCGAAGACAGGGGAGCGATACTCCGCTTTTAATATATGACTGCCGCTTTCACTCGTAGTCGTATTATAAAATAAAACCATATAAAATTTACCACTTAATAAAGCCTCTATTCTCAGGTTGGGTTTTGAAATAATAAAAACTTTTTTAAAACTTGTCCTGGTTCATCATATACCTCATTATTAAAGTCTTAAAACTTTTTTATTATTTAACACGAGACGACGAGGTATGTTCATATAGTACTTACATTGTTCGTTAGTGTTAGTCTTGACAAGATTTGTTTTAATAATAAAATTGGTTGCCTATCAGCAGGGTTCGTAAATCAGGGTGTCAGAGCATAGACGCCGGAAATGTAACTACCGCGATGTGTCGCGAGCAGCACCGTTTTAATACATTGTGCATCGACATGCTTTGCGGTGGAAACAGGATACCGTTCGTAGAAGTCACCTGCTGTCGCAGAATATCTGGAAGTTTATTTTTACTTCACAAGTATACTTTTACGAAACGATTCCGAATTCCTATATCTAAGTTGCTTGTTAACAACTGCCTTCTCTCTGCCAAAGCTTCCTTTGTTTTGCACTATTCCATTCAAATTTTTTTCCAAGATGGCGTCCAGCAGTGATTGATTTTTCCGAGAGTCACTTGAGCACCAAAACATGTTATTTATAACGTATGGCAACTTTAAATTTTCTAAATGTAACTGTTCAAAAATTAAGAGGGTGGGGAGGATATTAAAGAAGAGCCGCATTGTATATATACGAGTATGTGTACATTCTTCAGTGCATTTAGTTGCATATAATAAGCATAAAAAATGTATGCATAAATTAATATAACTAACATCTAACCCAAGCGCCTAAGCACTACAATAATTGGATTACATTTTGCCCACTTTTAGCCCACATATTTCTGAACCTATCCATAGCCAGTCGTTGTGCCCATGAAGATTTTTGATCTACATCACCTAAACTACCTAAGCCCAAATTTTGAACCAATTCGACAGAAAGTCCTGTTCCATTTGTTTTGTGTTGGATCATTTGGACTGATCCATTCGTTCACCTACTTAGGGCTAACAATTATTGGACAAACATCTAAAGACCGGATAAAAGAAAGGATACACAAGGGATACCAGGCAGTGGGAGGGAACAAAAAATTACTAAGGAGAAAACATATAAGCAGACAAACAATGATAAAAATTTACAAAACCCTAACACGACGAAGTATAGCATATGCAATGAGGATAAATGTAATAAAAAAAAGAAGAAATCTAAAAATTATTCAAGGAAAGATAATGAGAATGATATCAGAACCAAATGTGACGGGGGAGGGAGAAAACAGATTAAAGACGAAGAGGGAAAAAGAAGAAATGCTAGGAGGAGGAAACATCATTGGATATATAAAAACACAAAGACTAAACTGGGCAAGACATATAATGAGAAGAAAACCAACTGACACTATTAGGAGAATAACAGAATGGAACCTGCTTTGGCCTAGAAGAAGAGGAAGACCTAGGAGCAGGGGCGGAGCGTGCCTCAAAAACTGGGAGGCCAGAAAGATACAGGGGTCTTCCAGAGCAGGAGGAGAATTTTACCACACCTCTGACAAATGTTTGGGTGAAGGTACAAAAGTGGGGGGTCTGGGCCCCCAGGTCCGCCGACGCGCTGCCACTGCCTAGGAGGAGTTGGCGAAATGATATAGAAGACGATTTAAAGCGACTAGGATTAACGGACTGGAGGAGCAAAAGATAGAAAAGAGTGGAGGAAAGTAACGAAATTAGCCAGGACCCACAATAATTTTTAAAAGGACAATGAATAAGAGGAATAATCCACCTGGGAAAATGGACGAAAAAGAAAACGATATAAGCGTTAGCCATAATCCGACAGGATTGCACGGCTTGATGATGATGCTGTAAAAATCGCCGATCACCGACAAGGACTCGAGACAGTAATAAACCATGTTTAATCCACCAAAATATAAGCACTTCAGCCTAAGATTAATAATTGAAGATCTTGGGAAAGGGATAGGTGCATAGATCTGCGTCTATCAGTCAGCTCTTGACTCGAGACTTGTCTGGAAAAATGCAAGTTGGAGTTAAGAGTACTGTCGTAGGCGTAACTGTGGATGGGATCGGTAGTTGATAGAGCAGGTCATTAATGTGAAGAATAAATAGGGTTGGTGCCAGGACTGAACCTTGGGGTACGCCAGCATTTAAGCATTTACAGGATGAAAGTTAGATGAGTAACCGTTCACCACGACAGATATGCACCGATTAGCGAGAAAGCCATCGATCCAGGTACTTAGGCTTGTGAGGAAGACCGCAAGAAGGTAGTTTGTTGAGGAGCGGGGCTGCGGATGACCAGTTTAGATTCGGAAAAAGCAAAATGACGTAGGAAGCACTACTGGCCGTACGAACAGTAATAGAGTTATTACATACAGAACAAAAAATATCAGTATCTATATTAACTTTTATCTTTTAAGATTTATTAATAAAGTTCTTTAACGCTTGCTGAACAGTTCTTTATTTTTAAGCTTCATAAACCCTAGTGAAAATATCGGAAAAAGAGAGATATTTTCAATTCTCAGCATTCTGTTTTCCAAATCTCAAACTTAAATGTGTTCAGTATCCTGTAAAAATCACCGATCACCGACAAGGACTCGAGAAAGCAATAAACCATGTTTAGTCCACCAAAATATAAGACCGGATGAAATGTTTAACTTCGCAAAGAAAAAATATCGGATATTTTTATGGATGGATAGTCTGGAGCAGTAATTCGACTCACTTTAGATAAATATTTTTTTTGGTATTATTATTTTTATTTGGGGTATATGATTAAAATTATTTCGGGTTGGTGGTTGCAAATACATTTCGTAAAAATATTTTACCATTGTGATATATTTGGGGAAAATATCTTTAACGACATTTTATTCAAAACATGTGTATTTTAGGGACCAGCTTTTTTCATAGATATAGAAAAGGACATCTTTTTTGATTTAATGTGCAAAGGGATGTAGGTTTGTTTGTTTTTGTATCTCAAGTAAAATCTTAGTTATGTAAGTTATGTCTAAAATTATTTTACTGGTGGATAGCCTTTTTTATCTAAGACATAAACATAGAAATACGATCTCTCAGCCACGCCAATGTTAGTCATCAAATATAACGGCATCGGCTAGGGTTTTCTCACATTAGCAACGTGATCCAGAGGTAGATTCTCAGCTAGTGAACCAAGAGGTCGTGGGTTCGATGCCGTCCTCGGGTAGATTTTTTTTAAATTTTTGTTATTTAAAAAATTAGATCGACTCTAAAAGGTGTATTGGCAACAAGTTTAGCACTTGTTCCTCGATAAAATATTTTTAAAATTATTGATTATCTCATATCTACTGCAGCTGGCAGCCTGTATCATACTTTTAGTACAAGGCGCGACCTCTATTGAGGAGACGCAGACGTATCAAAACGGGAAGCCGCTAACAATCTTAGACTAAAAAACATATAAAAGTAATACTAACAGTCATAAACATCTAGAGTAGCAATGTTCAATATACTACAGTATCTATTTTATGATTTTTGCGGTGTTTATTTGTAGGTAAATAATTCCTTGGCAAAACTACGCACATTATTAAATTATTTTGACCCACCTGTAAAAAGCTCACGGGCCGCGCCTGAATTTAAATACCTTTAGGGTAAACAGGACAGTGATTGGCACCGTAAGAAATCTTTCGTCAGTTTACTCATCATATGAAAGTTGGTAATAAAAAAATATATTTTGGAGTCGAAAAACCAATTATTCACATTGTTTGGAAAAAAATTATTGCAAAAAAAACAATATTATAATAATCGAACTATAAAAAAATGCATTTTGTTGAAAAAATATAAGTTATCATAGTGATTGGCATATAGATTTGAATTATTGGCAGTGGAAGGATAGTTATTGGCATATATTTTAAAGCAATACATTTTAAAGTGTTTAGGTAGGTACCTATTTCTAAAATGCGCTAACCTAATGACATTTTCCATTTTTTTATAACTATCATAATAAAAAACTTAGATATACTAAATATAGCAGGTAAGTTGGAACCTAAACCTAATGCCAACTTAAAATTTTTCTAATGAAAAACCGAGTGAAAAACTATAATTATTAGAACACATTAGGGCATAACATAAAATTGGTCTCGTCTCCGTTAAAAACTCTGGGATTATCTAAAATCGATCTAAAATTCCTTTAAGTAATCCTCAATATTAGTAAACCACTTCCTAATATCTTTTTCGGCAACTTTGGAACTGGCCGACGAAACAGCTTCTGTAGTTCTTGTTGTGATAGTGGGATGCCTTTTCAAAAAGGCCTTGTACCATCCCTCTCCAGGGTAATTATTTTTAAACGGATTTTTTCGATTGGTTGAGTCTAAAAAGTCTTTGACCGATGCTTGGACATCCTCAAATCTCTTTGGAAATCCTTTTCGACAACTGCTAACTATCCAGTTTTCTAGTAAAATTTCCTCATCTTCTGTTAAAACTGGCTTAGGACCAAAAGTCGTTTTCTCTGTAAGATTTTCGCTTTGGCGAAATTGCAGTGTGGATCTAGAAACTCCAAAGGTGCTTGCAGCAGAAAAGGTGGGCATACCGTTGGCAATGGCTACTAAGGCATTTTGTACTTGTTCTTCTATATATGTTTTCTTGTAAACTTCGCCATCTTTTACTTGCGGCATCTGTAAACAAAATGTATATTTGTATTTATTCATTTATTTTTAATTTAGTTATCTTTTTTTAATAAATATCTATTGAAAACCATCTTCAGAGACCCCCTTTTAATGAGGGGACAAAGGACAAAATTTTATATAAAGTTCTAACCTTATTTCGGCCCTATCTACTTAATCCCCAATTATTGACTATACCTTTTAGGACACCCTGTATATTTTTGTTATAATTGTGTGGTTAATGTAATCAGAAAAGTTATTTTATAATTTACTGTAACTTATGCCAATCACTGTTTAAGGCAAAAATATGTAAAATTAGTCATTGGCATGAGGATGCCAATCATTATTTGATCACTTATTTTACGGTACAGTGATTGGCACCTCACAAAATAAATATAAATCGGGATGGTTTTCCTAATTTTTTTACGAAATATTAAAGATCTACCCCTACCTATGAAATAAACATAAACTGCATTAAGGAGAAAGGCACATTATAAAAATAACTTGCTGTTTACTTACCGTAAATTCTTAGCGGATCGCGCTAAAAATGGCTGCTTTTAACACATGTCTTTGCACCATGAAGTTTAAGGGTACGGCCAAATCAGCGACTTTGTCGCTGCGACGAAAACGCTGCGACTCAGTCGCAGCTGGACAACAAATGTAACTAAACAGGCCTGGCCAAATCTAGCGTTTCATGTGCACCGACAGCAGCACTGTCGCGAACGAGAGCGACTTTCTGCGGCGGCGACAAAAACGCTCTCCGTTGTTTTTAATGCAAGTGGCCAGATTAGCGTCGGGCTACACATTGCGACCTGCTCAGATAGTCAAGTAATGGATTGAATTTCAAGCAGTAAAGATGTTTGACACAGAACAGTTTATTTCCGAAATCGAATCACGGCCTGCATTATATGATTTACAAGTCAGTGACTATTCAAACAGAGATGTAAAAATGAAGTTATAGCTAGAAGTAGCCAATAAAGTACTTCCAGGATTTGGATTTGGTTTCTTTCTCTTCATATTTATAGGATGAACTGCAAATTTTTTATTTTTCAATTTCTTTCGCCTGAGATATCTAGAAACTGCAGTCGCTAACAATGCCTCTTCTTCCGCGTCCATTGTAAAACAAACTGAAAGTCGTTTGATTTGGCCAGACTTAAATATTCCTGAGACATAAAAATTTGTCGCAGCTTTTTGGACGCAGCGACAAAGTCGCTGATTTGGCCGTACCGTTACGGCCAATAAGAAAATTAAAGCGCCATCTAACGACTAAATTTGACTGGTAGTATTAACGTGATGCATTTAAAATTAATGTTAGGCAACCAGTAATCCATATATAAAATATATAACGTTAATTATAAACATTTTAGGTCGACTGTGCCAATCACTGGTGGGGTGCCAATAATTGTCTGGTTTACCCTATATCTCTTATTACTTTAAAAGTTGTTTAAAATGACCACTATGAACTTCTTGGCAGTAATGAGCTTTGTTTTGGTTCAAATTTAGAACTGTTCGAGAACGGTTCGTGACGGCGTTATCGAATTTTTCATGTTTTATTTTAGCCAGAACTGATGGGAAAATTAAATCAAATTGTATTTTTTTAAATTCTGATCCATTGTATTCTAACTAAATAATATAGGTTTTATTTTCAAGCTGATTTGAAAATTTGAATCAAAATTAAGTAGCAAAAATTCAAAAACGCAGTTACGAACCGTTCTAGAACAGTTCTAAATTTGAAAGAAAACAAAGCTCATATGTCGATTTTGGAACTCACTTCTCGCATTTTCGAGAATGGCAGGTGTTACTTCTTGGCAGAGTTCCAAAATCGACTTTATTATTGCCAAGAATTTCATGTTGGTCATTTTGAACATCTTTTAAAGTAATAAGAGAAATAAAGGTACTTAGATTTTTATTTTTTTAACGATTTATAATTCTTATAGGCTTGCCATTTAAAACGAATTAAGATCCGTACCTCGAGTTTGCGGTAAAATGTCTTTTATTTGAAGACCTTTAAAATGAGGTACCACACGGCATAAGGTTGCATTTAAAATGTTTAAGGCACCTCCCTAGCGTCAACCCTCAAAGGGGTTGAAAACGTTAAATTACATAAAAAAGTAGATTTATTAACCAATAAGATACACCTAAAGTTTAATGTCTATCTTTATTAATAGCAAATATATTTACGTATTTACCCATACTAAGTACTTTTCGGAACGGAAAGACTTTTCGGACACCCTGAATAAATCATTTTTTTGCATATTATTAGTAAAGAGGGAAATATCGAATCCGATACGATACGATCAAAAAATAGACTCCAAGGGCATTAATGCATGATTGGCACTGGACACTTCCGGCGTTGCCACTTTCATTTCTATTTACGGCAAAATAAAGCTTTTTTTTTATTTGAACAAAAGCGTAACAAAAGCGGGACGCCTGTAAAATCGGGACCGGCCATTTAAAAGAGGCATTGTCCCGCCAAATCTGCATGATGGTCGCTTTATGTAAGTATAGTGTTCCTTTTTTTGAAATCCTGCTATAATTTGGTTTTCCTCATGAACTAATTTATAGGAACCTCGTTTAGTAGCCTAAGTGACAAAATAGTTGGACCCTCCCAAAACAAAACCCTATCTACGCCACTGCAGTGGACGGTTCAAAAATGTCCATAGACGTACTGAATACATTATGGACAAATTCTGAACTTCCAGTGGACGTCTTGTGCTCTCTCCACGCGCGGGTTTAGGGGGGGGGGTATATCCTTGTACAAAAAGGATTTCAATAGCAAATTGTATAAAAATAAATATTAACCATACATTCGTACCTGTTCTTCAAAATACATATTATAAAAAAAAACAAACATTTGCCGTCAGTGTATGTAACGTCTATAATATAAATAATTATATGACAAAAATATCAATAACAGATCAATAATACGAAATATGTTATATAAAAAATGCAAGCCTTTTTCGACATTTTTAATTTACATGCTCTTAGATGGTTTCTGAAAACATTCCTTACTAAAGGAATCAAGTAACCAAATAGGATTTTTTTCGAAATACTTCTTCTTTAAGAGCAACAGCTTTTTCGAAAACTGATTTACGAAATTTTTGGAAAATATTTTCTCGAAAACCTATTTCGAAGATACCATTTTTCAAAAATATCTTAGCAGCTTTTTCAAAAGATGTTTTGAAAACGGATTTATGAAATTCTCCAAAACACTTATTTCGAAAGTACATTTTTTCAAAAATGTCTTTAATCTTTTTTTTTCAAAAATGGGTATACAATTTCCGAAAATCTATTTTTTCTAAAACAGTATTAGGCTATAATTTCTAGTAGCTTCGAAAATGTTAATAAAAAAGTCGAAAAACGATCCTGAACAAACCTAAACGGAACTTTCTGAGTTTGATCAGGTTTCCTTACGTTTGGTACGTTACTTTCTCGTAAATTACTTTTTCCAAAACTATTCGAAAGTGTGTTCGAAAAGTGCTTTTCGAAAAAAATTAATTCTGCAAAAGATGTTCTCTGAAAAAATTTATTTTTGAAAAGTCCTTAAAAAAATTGAAAAATTGGTTTTAAAAAAATTGTAAGTATATTCGTCCAACATAAATGAAAAAAATGCTAGAATATTTCCACTTTCATATTAATCAAACAATAATTAATTAGTCCTGTCGCATGTACTTTTTTTTTCAAAAAACATCTTTTTGGCGTTAAATGAAATACATTTTGTCGAAAAACAGCTTTGTCGAAAGATGCTTATTCGGACACTGATCTTAAAAAAAAATTTAAGAATCTTTCAAAATTGCATTTTCCGAAAACATAGTTTTTCAAAAATTAAATTACGAATTCTACTAGCGTAGATATAAGCTTTGTTTTGGTTCCAATTTAGAACTGTTCTAGAACGGTTCGTAACTGCGCTTTTGAATTTTTGCAGCTTAATTTTGATTAGAATCAATATGGAAATAAAACCTTTATTATTTACTTAGAATACAATGGATTAAGATTTTTAAAAATATATTTGATTTAATTTTCGCATCCGTTCTGGCTAAAATAAAACATGACAAATTCGCAGTCACTAACTGTTCTAGAACAGTTCTTAATTTGAATCAAAACAAAGCTAATATGTCAATAATAAAGATCCCAAACTAACATCAATGAACCGTTCTTGTGTTCGGTCTGGTTTTTTTTTGTGTCTGCTACATTACCCTGTAATAAATTATTTCTACAAAAAAGCATTTTTCTTTTAATATGAATATTCGATTTTTTGAAACAATGAAAAATATACTTTTAAAAAAAAATATTTTCTTTACAAAAATGTAGTTTCGAAAAGTAGGCACTTTTTTAAAAAAATGAAATGTTAGTTTCCAAAAACAAAATTTGAAAACACCCCCAGTTTTCGAATAACTGTATTATCGAAAAAGTTCTGTTTTCGAGAAAATATATTTTCGAAAAAACGTGCTTTTAAAAAATGTGTTTTCGAAAAATTTTTGTATATCAGTCCAAGTGGACAGAATGTATAAATAAAAAATGCTAGAATATTTGTAAGCTTAAATAACCAACGGTTCTGTTTTCGTAAGAACAAGTTTAGATTTTTCGTCCATTATGAAAAGTGTATGAACTTGCTCGTTTTTTTGGTCTATGCTTTTATGTAGCCCAAGGTGACGTTGTCCAACCCCCCCCCACCCTAGATGAAATTCTAAATCTGCCCCTGGTTCTCTGGGGAGGGGTGTATAGACTGCACCACAGAACAACAGGTTAGAAACGTTAAGAGCGTGCTAATTGGTCGCAACAGTTGTGACGTTGATTTTAACGGTGGCGCCCTCCGTGGTAAGTCCGAAAGTACTCATGGCGGAAGCGGGACGCGGTGGGAAGCCACCATATGATAATTGATCAGTTAAAGGTCAATTAATGTTTTGACATTTTATAACCTTTTTGTATCAAAAAATATTTGATTGGATTTTACAAAAGAATTTTCAGAGAAAATATAAACAATGTCATTAGCGGCTATACAAATATTTAAATATAACAAAGAATAAAATACCAAAATACCAATTAACCTTTAAAAGCAATACAAAATTGTATTGTATTTAAAAGTAAAACAACAATGTCCCATTTTTCCTAGTTTTTTACTAATTTCTTCATTTAGTTAATATAAATATAATGAAATTTGTATCAAGAATCTCATGACATGGCTCCTGTACATGGCTCACATGAGAATGTTAAAGCAAGGTAAAAGTCACAATCGGGTGAAGGTTCTAATCAAATTTCTTCAGTTCGCTCGACATCACGCCGGGCTTGTGTGGAGGTCCAATTCCATCGAGCAATTAACATGAAACAAAAGGAAAATTTCGGCAGAATCATCTTAAGTATACACTAAGTACCTAATAGTTATTTATATCACACAAATCAAGTTCACTATTTAACTTTACTTATTAATTGAATGGTACATAAAAAAACTTTAGTTAAGTTTCAACTTTTTATTACTGCTATTGATTTTGCTGTCAGTAAAAATGTTATACTTTCTATAGTGTCCAGTAGGGCAATCTAGAGTTAAAGTGTACTCGTCAAGACGTAAACGTTTATTTCCGAAGCTTAACGTAGGGATGCTACATACAAACGTATGTATACCAATTGAAAACTTGTGTTATGTTCCGGCAAGTGAACATTTTCTCGTGCAATGCATCAATTGATATACGTAACTGCTGTTATTTGTAACATTGTATGCCTAAGAGCGGTAAAATGTCCGTCTGTAAAACTTAAAAGCAAAAGGCCGCAATCTTGCTTCAACCAATCACATGAGGGATGTAAAGAGCATCCGAAAAACCTCCTGAATATATCCGATCTTCACTTCAGAAATAAAGATATAGGTACGTCTAGACGAGTACCAGTTAACTCCGGATTGGCCTCCAGAAGTTATAGGTTTATCCCCATTATTTTTTTCTCTTAAATATTTGTAAAGACTTAATCAGACATTAAATTTTAGATGTAGGTATGGGTGGCAAACTACAAAATGAATTTTTCCGACAAGCAGAAAAAATATGATAAAAAATATAAATCACATTGAATGTTCTGGAATTAAACTCATCTAAATAGTTACACCTAGCACGAAATATGTTTTAATTATGATTAAGAAAATGGCACTTACCCAACTACAATATCTGATTTGTCTATTTATATCTACAATAAAAAAAAGTTTGATTAAAATCATTCTCTATGACACAAAGACCACACAACACAAATGGCCAAATTCACTATTGCCAACTTGCATCATTTATTATTACGAAACTATGTTCACTTAAATAAACAATATAATAAATAAATAAATTATTAATATTAGTCTAGTCTTCGGAACATATTGGTGTTGGAAATACATTAGGGTGTGTATTATTTTTGAATGCTCAAAGTATATTTTGCTGATAGACTTGCTGATCAAGCCTTTTATATAACTGCACTTTTAAATAACAAAAACGAAAAAAACTGTATATTTTAGAACAAACTACATGTACAATTTAAAATAAAAAATAGCTGGAAAAATGTTTGTTTATAAACTATGTAACACATGTTTCAAGACATGTATTGATAATTGGCTATATTTTTCTTTAATACAAAAGAATACTTATCTGGAAAAGTAATAAAGCCCTAATTTGCTTTTCTAAGCCGATGAATTGTGATTAAAATCACTCATAAAATAATTTTCATCTTTTCACGAAATAGTAAAATAGCTGACGGACAAGACAAAGGCGAGACAACCGAGAATAAAATAGCCTGATTGATCTAATTTTGATGTATCTGTTGTCTGTCGAATGGAAGCAGCGCCTCTATGGCGAGTTCGTCAAATAAATGACAAGTGGCAGCTGCGATAATCCGTACCTATTTAAAGTTTCAGGGCCCTATTTGGGGGAGAGGGGAAGTAGAGGAAAAATGTCCCACTATAGGAGGACGAAAGGCCGAAATTGTCGATCTTTTTTACAAATTCTCTCCGAGGGGCAATTGCCCCCTGTCTCGGGGACACCAACCCGTAATCAAAATTGGAAACACAACATGCCCTATGTGCTAGTAATTTGCTTTATTTTCTATTACGAAAGCGTCGTCTAGGTGGCATGACGTAAATAGTCTTTTCAAAGGTTATCAACATGATGACGCCCCTTACAGAACGAATAAATGTACACTTGACGAAGATCGTTCTCACGCGAATACTTTTTTCACTTTTCCCCATAGATATTTTTTCAGGGAAAGCCAATTTATTTTGCTGTGTCTGAAATATAATACGTTGGGATTTATTGGCATTAAGGATAAAGCCGTTGTCGTGGAATCATCCTTTTGTGGATTAAAGTTTATGTTTAGATTTTTCCAATAACTTGGATATATATCTTATCTTTTAGAATTATATTGCTATGATCGGAATAACTAATAAAGGAATTCAGCCATTAGCCGGACCACTCGAAGAAATTTAAGGACGGAGTCTTGTGAAAATAGATATTTTTCTCTTTTTCAACAGCATTAAAACATTATAATATAAACTTTTCCTAATTCCAAAGGATAATAACGTAAGATAAAAAAAACTTCCTCAAAGTATACCGTCGAATCAATGACGCATGCATTGAATTATGTACATATTACCAGAGACTATAAAGAATATAGACATACACTCGAATACACCGAAAAGCCGGTCTCCCTTGAGACATTTGGTGGGTTTACTGGTTTATGGTTTAAAAGTTTGTTTGTCCACCATTATATATACATGTAGATACATAGTATACATATTTATATAATGGTAGACAAACAAGCTTTTAAACCATATACCAGTAATGTAAATGTAACGTAATCTGATTTATACCAACAAATGTCTCAAGGGAGACCCGCTTTTCGTTGCACGGCAGTGTTCGTCTAGGTATTATTTAGTCTATGATATTACTCTTGAAAGGAAACATAGGTAGAAGGTATAGGTGAATGAAAAATAAAACTCTCAAGAAAATCTCATTATTGCCATTGTCATTGCATAATACAGAATTAAAAAAAAACATTATACAACAAAGAATATAAAAATTATAAATTTTAACTAAATCAGAGAAGTGTCCACCTTCCAGCTCCAAACATCTTCTCATTCTTCTTTTTACAGCATCAAAAACATTGGTGAGCACTTGGGGGAGTTGTTAATCTCCTGAAATGTATTTGTAATTCTAGCCCTTAGGTCTTCTAAATTTTCACAAGGGGTTTTGACAACCGAGTTTTTAATGTGTGGCCAAATAATTGAAGAGAATTGAGCCCCTTCAAAAAAAATCGGTCCATTTAACATTTTCGATATGGCCACCCACACGCCAACTTTCTGTGAATGCAGAAGCTTCTTTATAAAGAAATGTAGATTTTCAGACCTCCCTATTCTCATTTCTTGACAATTTACATAACTATAGAGGTAAAACCATGACTCGTCTGTAAAAAGGTTTTTTCAAATACGTTTTCATTATTATGCAAATTACTCATAAACTACTCTGAAAATTGTATTCGCTGCGGCTTGTCGTTTGGTAACAAGTCTTTGACTGAGCTTAGACTATAAGCGTGCATATGAAGGTCACATTTCAGGATTGTATTGCAGATTCCGTAGGATACATTTACTTGCTGGCTTAAACGCCGAATAGGGGGGATTGTGGGTGTTTCTTAATAATTTGCCTTAATTCTTCTACTTTTGTGCAGAGCGAACTTTGGGTCTCCCACTGCCTTCCTTTTTATTCACGCTTCCTCGCTCATTCATACCTAGGGTCTCCAGATTATGGAACAAATTGCATGCAGATATTTTTCCTTCTCCCAACCTCCAATCCTTTAAATCCCGCGTTAATAGATTATCTACATTTCCCTTCTCGTCAGACGTCCACGGTACTCTAGTAATTAGGCATGAAGTCTACGTGGGCTTTCTCAGATAAAAAAAAAGAGGAGCGTCTAACCCTGTTTTAACCAAAATTCAACTGACTTTTTACGCCAATTTGTTAGTGTTGATGGAACATGGGTCCACCAGAACACACCAGAGACTAAACAACAATCAAAACAGGCGACAGTGAAGTAATGAACTGACTCCGAAGAAGTTAATGGCAATTCTCTCTGTCAGAAAAGTTATGGCTACCGTTTTTTGAAATGCCAAGGCATTCTCATAGATTACCTTGTAAAGGGAAACCCAATAAATGCTTGTCACAAATCAGGACCTAGATAAAGAATATGGTGGCGTTAATTAATTAATCCTGACTGTAACATGAAAGATGGTATTTCGAACTACCTATATTAATCGCAATTATGAAGGCAATGCACTCTCGAAGATTCTTGTAGTCTCGGAGGCGAAAGGATCAAGTTAATAAAGAGTGTTAGTAAATATAAAACTCTTACCAAACCCAAACTTGACCAAATAATGAAGTGTAGACTCGTCAGCAACTCTGGCAGAACTCATCATGAACTGGAACGCGCGACCAGCGATTCGCGAATTATAGCCTCTTTTGTTCAGCAAATAAAACACTTGTGTCTCAAAACACTTAAACTCTATGAACAGAAATAAAATAGAAATTGACTTTACAGGGGTAAACTTAAAACTAATGAACAATAAAATAATTAATTTGGATTAAATTAGGACAGGAGAAGAGATATAGACAGGCATTTACTTAAATGAGTATGAAAGAATAAATTTTATCAATGCTAATTAGATAAAATTATAAGTCAAAAGAAGAGTGAAACTTTAAAGAAAAATCTAGGCTTCGTTGATAATCCCCACGAATAATAAAGATTGAAAATTCCCCACTAGGGTTGGTCGGACCCAAAACAAATTAGTAAATTGTCTTATCCAAAAATATTCACTACACTTTAAAATTAATTATATGAAATTTGGAAGAAAATAACTAAGAGCACGATTTTTATAAGAGAAACTGATCAACAGTTAGAACACTAAAAGAGAAATATAGTTAGATCGGACGTTGATTATGAACTGCTTTTGAATATCCCCATTAACTTAGAGGAAAACTACTGGTACCACCTATTTCTTAATTCATCCCCATAGGAACTACCATTTATGCCCTATGACCAATGATAGCTCTCGTTATCCCTCTGAGAGTACGTCCTTCCAGTGTCTGACCAATGAAAAGAAGCGACTTTAGAGATTTCTTATTTCGTTGGTTTGCATGTCCACAAAGACTAAATGTTAAGTTTTAGCTATTTGGCATAAGATGTCACGATGAGTTCCCAGTTTTAACGAAATTAATGAAATTACCTAATTATAATATTTTACGGTTTCTCTCCGATAATAATATATATAAAGGTATGAAATATCTATATTACTAGCTTAAACTAAACTTTCAAAGTGATGAAAAAAAACCTAATCACCGTTATTTAAGCTACTTATCTGTTTTCTTTATATATGCATTTTGATATGTGTGAAATAGAAAAAAAATCACTTTGATCACATATGATTGGGTTTGGTGAGCGAATATATTGCAATTTTCAAGATATAATCGACATTTTCCTTATTTTTATACCATTAGAGAAGCGGGTCGATAATTACATCCGTACAGCCGCTGCGGTAGATAGCCACATTTTTCGGCATTTGAGGGTTTAGAAATATAATCCCAAAGTTTTTATTTGTTTTCCCTAGTCGTATAGTTTATTAGTGATAAGTTTATGTGAAAAGGTTTTTAAATTCTTAAAAGCTCTTAAGCTCGTTTTTACGTGAATTTTGAAAACAAATATTTATATCTGTTATTTGGCCATTTTATTACCTTTTTCTGGTATTTTAGATCTCTCCTATCCCCAGATGTTGAACCACATGTTCGCTTTCTGTGAGAAACTGAATATCGAAAATTATGGCTTTTAGAATATTCTTTGTTCAGAATTTTAGACTTTTTTTCGTAAAAATATCTATCGAGTAAATTTTTAATAATCCATTTTATTACATTCTGAATGCTATGCGAGCTTACTTTACCAACTAAATCAAAACATTCGCCCCGAGAAACGTCCCGGCTTGGTCAAGAAGAAAATTCTGTTCCACGAGGACAATGCTTCGTCCACAAATCACTTGCCTAGCAACACATTACGGTATCAGATTCTGTAATATTCGATTTACTAGCCGCAAATGAGTCCGAGAAATAGTCATTTACCGGACAGTATGAAATAAGAGTTCTTTTCGGCGAACTATTCACTGTAGTTACCAGGTTTAAAAAATATTTGTTATTGAAACCGACTTTTTTTCCGTGTATTAATCTGAAAAAGTCGTTTCTTAAGTAACGTAATCTGATTTATAGCTGTAAAATAGTAGTTAAAACTTGGCGCTCTTTAAGGTTTCCTTTTTTCCACTTTGCTGAAACAATTTAACTTTTTATTCTTTGAGAATTCAATCTGTTCTTTGACCTTAATTTTTTTTGCGGGATCCTTTCTCTTTGGAACTTATCAAACGCAAACAAAATCATCCATTCTAATAGTGGGATTGTTCAGTTATTTTTTGTTTTCAATAAATATGTTAATATTATTGCACAATGAGTCAATCGAAAGGCACATACAAAAAATTAGTTCGATTGGACGGATAATAACAAAAATATTAAATTCAGATTTATTAAGAAGGTTTAGGATTTAGTACCTACTGGTTTAAATTAAGATCTTATAGTTTATCAGTTATATTTTGACAGGTTTTTGTCCTGTCATTGTCAATAAGTCGTCATTAAAAATTTATGAATTGTTCCGCGATTTGCTTGGTTTTCAAATGATTTTTATCTTGGAACGAGTTGCTGTAATGAATGATGAATGTACATAGTTCGATTTCTGTCGAAAGTACGTAGTAAGATTGTCCTTTTCTTAATAAATTTGCGAAAAGCCTCAGAAATAAATTCATAGTATAAAGCTTAGTTGTCTTATTCTTACACTTGTCAGTTTAAAACTTTTTGTTGTCAAATTAGGCCGGACCCCAGATAGCACAAGACGTGCACTGGAAGGTCAAAATTTGTCCATAATGTATCCAGTACGTCCATGGACATTTTTGAACGGTCCACTGGATATCCATTTATTCTAGTGCTTATATGAATGTACAGTTTTGGACATGTTTTGTACTTCAGAAAATGGGTAAACTAAACAATTGAACCAGTTATTAAAAGAAGTTCCATTTATCTTGTCGTTGTTTTCCGACAAATATATTGTTTCATATTCATAAACTATTACTATAAGGAATGCGATTCTCCCAGGAATGCTGCTTATATATAAAAAAAGGTGAGTAATATCAACCGGTTAATATAATAATAATTAATAAATGGATTACGCAGGTACATACAAGGTAATTTAGCAATAATAATTAAATTAAAGTGGTATTGTAGAAAAGAAGAAAATGTGAGAACTGGTTTATAATCAAAAGGAGTGTTAAAATGGTTTTTAAATCTTGTTTTTTGAAAAGCTAAATGTTCCATAGATACTAATTCTGCGCATTTTGCACATGTCCCTATAAGGTCCATAAATGGTATCCAGAAGGACGTCCAGGAGTGTGTCATTTGTATAGTCTACTTGATATCCATAAGCTGTCGGCTGGACAAATTCTGGATATCCCATGGACAGCCGCTATGTTCAGTTAAGGATATTCACTGGGTATCCAGTGGACTAGGATGTGCTATTTGGGGACTAGCCTTGGAGAATTTGGCCGTTAAAGTTTAAGATTCGAATAAATTCAAAAAGTTCAGTTTCCCACCGACGTCATTCTACGAAAAACAACTGAATACGATGGACAATGTGACGACTCAAATTAAGGATACGGCAACACTGCCATGAGCTCTATCAGTAACAGCCGTTTCAGTACTAACAGGAAATTTTTATATTTTGTGTAGCTTTTGTATCATTTTTTAGTCCTTGAATTTAGTTTTGTTTTGAAAATTTGTTCGGAGTGCTTAAATGTATTATATAATGACGAACTACACAACATAAATAATGGTAAAACCCAAATATCAATGTGAAATAAGCATGTTACTTTACTACATGCCGGGTTTTCCCCCCGTCCTTCAGGTTAGTGTATGCATAAATATCCGTTTTAGATTATAAAATATTGTGCGTTGACTATTTTGTCATTATGTAACATAGCGGTATAACTATCGAATAAGTATTACAACGTTTTCTATCATTGTGTTTGATACAGAGTATGCAAAAGATACCTACATAAGGGTAAATTTGGTTAAGAATAAAGTTGCCTTTTTTAAATTTTTGTGCAAAACAAATAAAAAAGTTGTTTTATTTTAAAAGAATTCTTATTTCAGATTTTCAAGTAAAAATTTGAAATTTCTAAATTATACTTTTAAAATCAAAATTTTTCTAAAGTACATTGCCACCTTTTTTTATTTAATTAGGAATTACACCTTTGATAACTGTGACGTATTTTCCTAAATAATAAAGATGTTGTTTTTAGAGCAAAGAATATTAAAAATCCAAAATTACATAAATGGCGAGAATTGTTAGGTATCGCTACATTATTGAGTTTCAAGAAGAGTTTGCAAAAAACCCAAACAGCACACTGACATCTTATGCACATCTTTTGGAAGTCCAAAAATTGTCAAGAACACATCCAGAAGATGTCCAAATTTGGTTCATGTTTGGTCCAATGGATGTCCAATTGATGATACAAATGTCACAAATTATGACATCCGCGGGATGTCACTTTAGGACGTCCATTGAATATCCTCCAGCACAACATCCATAGGCTGTCCCTTAAGGATGTCCATTGGAATATACAATTGTCAGAAATTATTTTATCCATACACAAATAGCACCTCCTAGTCCAGTGGATAGCCAGCAGTGGATATCCTTAACTGAACATACCGGCTGTCCATAGGATATCCCGAATTTGTCCAACCAACAGCTTCTGGATATCCAGTAGACTATACAAATGACGTCCTTCTGGATACCATTTATGGACCTTATATGGACAAGTGCAAAATGCGCAAAATTAGTATCTATGGAACATTTAGGTTTTTAAAAAACAAGATTAAAAAACCAATTTAACACTCCTTTTGATTACACAGCTCCTCAAAAAAAATTCGATAAATTACCCCTGGAATATGACTATATCTACCATATGCTTTTGGGGTCGCTGAATCCAAATTTGGGGTCCATTTATCCCCATCACGTCAGGATTTTTCATAACCTCAAAAGAAAAACCCGAATCCTCAAAAAATCCTCTATCCATTGATCACTTAATCCCAATAACCCCATAATCTCTTTATTCCTTCATCTCTTAAACTCTTAATTAATGAAACACATAACCCCCAAATCCCATAAACCCCATAACCCGTAAACCCCAAAACCGAATAAGTAGTACATGCAAGTAGCAATGATGTCCAAAGATTTAACTTATAAGATTTCGTGCATGAAGCTATCCTTTGCTGGGTTATTGAGTTGTGTGGTTAGTACAGAATATGGGGTTAAGGCTCAAAAAGCATGAATGGCTTGAACATACATATGTGTTTCAGTGCTTTAACGCACCAAAGTCTTTTTCTTACGGGGTTATGGGGTTTTAGGGGTATAGCATTTGGAGTCTATGAGGTTATAGAGTTTTGAGGTTTATGGGTTTATGGGTTTTGGGGTTTATGGGTTTCGGGGGATATGGGTTTCAGGAATTAAGAGTTTAAGGGATGAAGGAATAAAGAGGTTATTAGGATTAAGTGATCAATGGATAGAGGATTTTTTGATGATTCGGGTTGTTCTTTTGAGGTTATGAAAAATCCTGACGTGATGGGGATAAATGGACCCCAAATTTGGATTCAGCGACCCCAAAAGCATATGGTAGATATAGTCATATTCCAGGGGTAATTTATCGAATTTTTTTTGTGGAGCTGTGTTATAAATCAGGTTTCACATTGTCTACTATTCTACAATATCACTTTAATTTTATTATTAATTGTTAAATTACCTTGTATGTACCTGCGTAATCCATTTGTACCATTATCCTGTAGATATTACTTACCTCTTTTTATACTTACTTTCAAAGATTTTTATTATTTACATATTATGTACAACGTCATTTCAAAACTTAATCTACTATTTACAGGATAGGGTTACAACCCCCAACTGGGGAGATCCAACCCTGCAACGCGGCCGGAGTGCGGCCGGGGCTGGTCTTAGCCCTTGGTTTCGGTATAACGCGACGATGCAGGGGGAGGCGACTCTTTCCGCCAGGCTTACAGGGTTCTATTTTACACAAGGTTTGAAAACTAATTTGATATTTATTACTATTTAACACATATTACAAAAAAAACAAGAACGAAAAACCAGCTTACCTAAGTTTTTATACTTAAGCACCATTCCTGGGATACTCGCAATCCTTATGGTAATTTATGGATTTCCTGACCCTCTAATGGTTTTAAAATGGACGTCCACTGGATATCGTGTGCTGTTTGGGAATGTACAAATATGCAGAAGTTCAGTACATAAGTTAGTACTCAAATTTAGTAAAAACTGAATCCGTTAAGCATTGGTTTCCTACAAAGCGGTACCGTAAAAAAGCGGGCGTACTTTGACGGCAAGTGACGTCACAAAAAAACGTGTAATTGCTTGCAATGCTGAGTGTTTTCCTTCAGAGCGTTCGGCCACAGAAAACATAGCTACGCTATGTTTTCTGTGGTTCGGCGCTACCGCTTCATACAAATACTGCACCGTATTTTCGAAAGCGGCTACCGACTACGGTGGGATATTACCAGCACGTTTCTAAGCGGTGCTCCTGTGCAGAGATTGTGTTGTGCGAATGGAATTTGAAAATGGCTGAACAAATTAATTGGTCCAGTGAACAAGACGAAATTTTAATTGAGTTTGTTAGAACTCATGAAGGTCTATATAATGTAAAGTTTGCGGAGTACCTACAGGAAGATGCAACTGAAGCAAAGCTTATGGCATGAAATTGGTACAATACTACGTAAAACAGGTGGGTATTATTTATTTACTTTTTACGTTTTATTTTGTAACGACAGATATACAATCTCTTTTAATGTTCTCTACAGTAACGATTTTACAGACACATGTTATTAACTTATCCGTTGTATCGGGAGCAACAGCTATAGGTTAGAAGAAAATGCGAAAATATGCACATAATATTCCATAATTTTCACAATGAAGTGCACTGTCATAGCGGCCGTATTTTATTACACCGTTTCGTTACTTTACAATAATGTTCACCGTCAAAGCGGCCGTACTTTACTCTGACAAAAACGGTCGTCAAAATACGCCCGATTTTTTACGGTACCGCTTTGTAGGAAACCGAAGCTTTAGTGATTTAAAGAAGACCAAGAAAAGATACGACAAAAACGATGCTTTTACAGTATTCATTTTGCAATCTGTTGACGAAAATCCTCTGATGCCTTTAAGAAAACGAGCACGAAGTTTACAATTGTGTAAAGAAAGAAGAAAGCCATATTTAAAATGTGTTAAGGAGAATAAAATTCGTCCTTTTCAACCTATTTTTAACCAAGCTTTGGAAGATGGGAACAGTTACAAACACTTGGATTTTTGTTTGTGGGTCGCTGATGAAATTCTAAGTCACAAATTGAGCTTTCGTAAGGTGATAACAGAGAAAAATAAGACAGAGAGAAGAATATCTCGTACCGATTTCATTCATAAATACGATTTGCTTTCGATGACCTCCAAACCGACGTTCAAATAAGCTGCCACGGGGGTGCACTGCAGATTTTGGGATATTATAAAGCACAGTGGGAGTGAGTATTGAGAAGCGCCGCAGAAAACTCTCTCTGCTTGCCGTGTTGCTACCGCACTGGCTAATGTCGGGGTGTATTGTGAGAATTCTACGCGCCAATCTCGGGGTCTTGCCGTTTGAAGGCCATAGCGTGGTCGAGCTGGCGGGAAGAAGAGATATTATTCTCTCTGTCTTATTTTTCTCTGGTGATGATGTTCTCTGATGAGTCAACTTTCAGTACAAACGGCACTGTAGCTTCTCAGCACGTGAGCAGTGGCGGTAGGTGAAATTTCAAAGTTGTATATCTGGGTTCCTACTTACGGGATCCGTATCAAATTCAGGGGTTTTGATAGTGGGCCCAATGACAATGATGTAGTACAGAAAAGAATTTTTGCTTCCCCCCCTCCCCTGGGAAAAAATGAACACGTTTAGGTACTTCATTTATTATTTTTCTAAACAAATTTTACATCATTTTGTCGAGAATTTTTAAATTTTAGGAGAAAAGATGTATTGGTAGAAAGTTATAGTCATTTGAATTTTTTTAAACCTAAAATATAATTAAAAAAAAATTCAAATGGCTATAACTTTCTACTAACACATTTTTTTTTCTTAAAATTTAAAAATTATCGATAAAATGATGTGAAATTTGTTAAGAAAAATAATAAATAAAATACCTGAGCGTGTTAATTTTTTCCCAGGGGGGGCGAAGCAAAAATTCAACTTTTTTCGCAAACTACAAAATGTTTTTTTTTCTCTACCAAAACATTCCCAGTGAGCTCACTATTAAAACCCCTAAATTTGGTACGGGTCCCGTAAGTAAGCACAGAGATATACAACTTTGAAATTTCACCTAATGCCACTGCATATGAGGTATGTGGGTAGGGAAAATCCAGAGTTTAGAATGTTAGAGACATGTAACAGACATTCTTATTTACATATGCTGGAGTCATTTTTGTCAAAAAAGTTGGAAGAATTGCCTCTTCAATATCGCCGAAATATATATTTTCAGCACGATAGGTATCCTGCACATTATGCTGCAGAAGTAAAGGGATTGGCTCAATCGCAAATTTGGAAATCTATGTATAGTTCGAAGTGGTCCAATTTTGTGGTCCCGTAGAAGTCCCGATTTGACAATTTATGATATGTTTCTCTGCAGGCGCATCAACCAACTAACATATGAAAGACCCCTAGAAAATGACGAAAAAGTTTTAAAGCAGAGAACTTTAAGAGTAATAGGATCGATTTCACTGGAAGAATTAAGAAGCTTTAGCCATTTTCGACGTCACTTACAAAAATTCGTAGAATATAAGTATACCTAAATAAACCAATTTTTAACCAAACTTTGGAAGATGGGGACAGTTAAAAACGCTTGGATTTTTGTTTTTAGGTTGGTGATGAAATTCTAAGTAACAACGTGAACTTTCATAAGCAGACTTTTTTACATCATAACCTCGATAACCAGTCCACTGTGTACGGTATCGTCGGAAAATTTTTGCAACGTTGCCAACGCTTAATTTATTTCTTAAATTCGGGTCGCTCATGGCAGTGGCGGCTCGTACCAAATCAGGCAGGTGAGGCAGGTATAGTGCCAAAATATTAAATCAATATAAAATTATGGAAGATAACTTATTCTCAGTAATTAGCTGCTTACAGTACTTGCAGTTTGCTTCTAACACAATATGTCTTTATGTCTATTTACAAGTAAAGTTCAAAAATAAATTTATTTACACACGCTAACATCGGTATGGATGGTTATTAAAATACTTAAAAGTGTAAGAGTTTCTTGAAACGTACAATTTAAACTTTCCTCATTCAGCAAAATCGACAACGAGACAGCTCCAGAAGTAGTACTTACTTTTGAGCTGATTTTTGTTTAAAAAAGAAAATTGTGAACATGTCTTACTCCAAAATGCTTCGGGGAACTCATGTTTATAAGCAGAAAACTTCTCTGATAAATAAATTAGAAGCGACTAAATACCCAGAGGCCAGAGAAGTTAAATTTTGTTTTGATTTGTGATTGGATTTTGTTTTATTCCATACATGGACAAGGTCGTCAGTGCCTTATTTTTTGACCAAGTTTATCACCTCCAAATAAAACACATACAAAATAAAATAGTTTATTAGTTTCTTTACAACCACAAAACTCATTATTTTTATCATAAATAGTTTTATTAAATTTACGACAGCGAGATTTTTGTCCACTTCCGCCTTGTTTTTCAATTTTTAAATCGGGTGCTAGCCATCCTAATTCTTAAATTTAAAGTTTTTCCTCTAGCGAAAAACCACAAAGAGTTTTTTACAACGCAGATCTTATTGATGGTCACTAACAACTAACATACATTTACGACGACATGCCAAAAGTCAACTAAATAAAAAACAAATCAATTATTTATTGAAAATTCGTCGAGAAATATACACAGCCAAACGTCTCCACTAAATTTTGTTTTTGCTAAGGTAACGAATCATAAAAAAAGCGCGAAATCTCCAAATAAAGAGATCCTGAGATACAGAGCCTGGCACAAATTTTCCTTAGATTTTGGCATTTAGCATGAGTAAAATTGCAAACTTAAGTTTCATCTCTGTCGCTCACACACGATCCCGGTAAGATCTGTCTTTTCATTTGCGCCGAATAATAAGCGGCACAGCGTTGTCAGAGAACAATCGGGGGGTTTCGGCTTTATTAGCGAGTGGGGCTTCAGGCGTGGATAGACGACGATGAATTGTGCACTGTTGCCGGACTTACAATTTATGAAAAAAATGGTAGAAATGCATAATGTGTAAAATATGTTTTAATGATACATGAACTTAAAAATACATTTTTTCACAAATATAAGGTAGTGCCACGGCTCCGTGGCACTACCTCACGAGCCGCCACTGGCTTATGGTGGGACAAAAGGCCATCTCCCCGTTTTATAATGAGCGATGTTTAGTCGCTATTTTGATGGTGAGATTGATGAAAAAAAAATTTTTTTGGGGATATTTTGGAAATAAATTACCTGCTTATATTATAAAATAAAAAAATGCTGGATAAGTCCATTAAAGATCAGCTTTGGGAAGGTAATAAAACAATACTACTTAAAGTTAAAAACATATATTACATTACGATATTCTGTGATGTCGTACAGTCTTAGCAATTATTAAATGGATTCTATAATATATAAATATTGTGAGACAATAAACACATTTCTTTGGTCAACATTGCCTTCTCAAATACACTATAAAACAGTAATTTTTAAGTTATTGCTAAAATGCGCTCATAAAGTCTACTTCACCCTGTCAACTTCTGGTTAAGATTTAACAGGGGGAGAAGCTTAACAGGAGTAATAAGCTCCATGCCGACCTATTTGGTTTCAATGCATATTATACAAAGAAATTAACATTTTATTTTGTACTTTTTCACAGCAAAAATTCGACAGAAGTATCAAATTTTTCCTAAGGACACGTACAACATACCATTTTGATTTTTTCGGTGATTTATATGCCCTTGTTTCTTTAGGTAGATCAAATAACTAATTACTATCCATGCTAAAAAGAACACCATAGAAGGATTGTAGCTGATTGCTCCTCTTAAGAAAGATGTAGTTGATACACTGTGAACAAAAATTAGCTCCTTGAAGGACTTCCAACCAAAGCTACATAATCTTTCATACATACGGCGTCAAAACTAGCCACTTTCAATAACACTCGATTTTAAGTAAATCGGTTTGATCTATGGTTTGAACAAAAACATGTCAGTTTCGACATCGAATGGAAAGTTTGAAGCCAATACATATTAAATTTTACTTTTCACCCCCTCAGGAAATGTACCTATTTTTGAGATTCTTTAAAAAAATATATTTTCTGAAAAATTAGGTAGATCCATTTCCGAAAAATTATGTTTCAATGAAGCTATTCATCAAAAAATTGTACTTAATGTAATATCAAAAAAGATGTTTGTTGAAAAAAACAGAACAGTTGGTCATCTTAGGTTACACGCGACAGGACAAATTGTTTGATTACTATGAAATTGTAAATATTGTAGCATATTTTTATTTATATGTATCTTCTGCGCATTTAGGGGGATATACGAGTACTTACGAAAGTAGCTCCAAATTTTGTAAAACCAATTTTTCAAATTTTTTTAAAGCACTTTATATTTATTACATTTTTTTAGAGAACATATTTTTAGAAATTAAATTTTTCGGTTAGTATTAATTTTTTCAAGCAACGACTTTTTGAAAAAGTAATTTAGGAGAAAGTAATGTGCCAAACCTAAGGAAACCTGATCAAACCCAAAAAAGGTTTGTTCAGGATCTTTTTTCGTGTTTTTTTCATTAACATTTTTCAAACTACTATAGTTCATAATTTAATTTTCTAATTTCGAAAAAATATATTTCCGGAAAATGTATCTATTTTTTCAAAAATTAACATAACATAATATCATTTTTGAAAAAATGTACTTTTAAAATACGTGTTTTCGAGAAAATATTTTTAAAATGTTTCATAAATCTGTTATCAAAAAAGCGTCGTTGAAAAAGCTCTCAGGACATTTTTGAAAAAGTGCACGTCCGAAATATGGATGTGTTTTCGAGGAAATATTCTTAAAAAATTTCGTTAATCTGTTTTCGAAAACGCTGTTTTTCGACAAAAATTACTTTCAAAAGAGGTGTTTTTTTGAAATAAATCTATTTGGTTATTTATTTCCCTTAGAAGCCAAAATAATCCTGCGCAAATTTTGATAAGATCGCAGTGAGATGTGTAAGAAATGTTTTCAGAAAGAATCTAAGCGCATGAGGTAAATCAAAAATGCCAAAAAAGGCTTGCATTATTTATATTACATATTAGTATTGATCTATTATAATATATTATTTATTGATCTATATTCATATTTTTGTGGTATAATTCATTTCAAAAACCTTATAGACAGTAAATATTTGTTTTTGTTTATAATATTTTGTAGAATATGTAGGAATGGTTAATCTTTATGTTACAATATTTATTTTTATAAAATTGACTTTTGAAATCATTTTTGTAAAAGGCTTTAGGGGGGGCCCGACCCCCTAAATCCACGCCTGCGGTAAACCACCATTTTAAACGACCCCAGAGGAAGAAGTCAAGTGGTGTCATATCTGGAGATCTCGCCGGCCTATCCATTTTCCGGAAAATCTTTACTCCAACTATTCTCGTACATGTAGTGTATAATGTGGGGGGGGGGGGCTTCGTGATACCAGAACGTCCGCGTAGTGTTCGAAAATAGTTTTTGATATAATAAGCATATTTTGAGCACTTACTAAAATTGTCATATTACAGAAAATAAATTATTTGACTGTGTCTTATACTTTTTTGACCATAACACATCAAGGAATCAACGGAACTCAATTTTTTAAACATGGTTATATCAGGGGCTTTACGGTCTTTAAAACGATGTATCACAAGGTAGGAGTACCGTTTGAAATTGGAACAGCTATGGTGAGGGGGTGAAATGTAAAATTAAATATGTATTGATTTTAAACTTCTGCTTGGATATCCAAATTGACGCGTTTCTTGTTTAAAGCGATACGCTTCAAACCAAGTTTCACTGAGGGTGGCTAGTTTGAAATAAAACCTTGTATGTAGCATACCTTGGATATTTTCTGTGGAAATGATAAAATCACCTATCAATGACTATTACTGTAACTACAACACTGAGTATACCTAGAAAATTAAGTTTAAACGATATGTTTTTGTTCACAGTGTACAGGGTGTATGTAAAAATAATTGTTATATGATATTCATCGAAAAATAAAAAATATGTACCTACTGCAAACTTAGCGTTTCACGAGCCACACCCATTATGACCTTTTGATCTAAACTAGAAGATTATTACTCAGTTACAATAATAAAAAATACAGTTAAGAAAATTTAATTTCAAAGAATATGTTTTATAGATTTTACTACAAATGCTGTTATGCACTCAAAATAATAATTTTCACTACATCATAAAGGGTTAGCTCATTGTAAATCAGTTATTTTTTTTTAACATGCCATCAGTTTTAAAAGATATCTGAAATTTGTCCAATTTTAAAATATTATAAAACGATATTAGTTATATTTTAGTTATTTTCTAAAAAATAAATTTAATATTTAACTTTTCAAGTTTACAAGATAGTTAAAGTTCTGAGATCTGTTGAAGAAAGAACTGCTAAGATTTTTAGAGAGCTTAATGAGTAATATTTACATACAGGGATATTAAAGATGAGTTAAAAATTAATCAATATGTTAATTTATTGTAGACTTGTGAACCTACACGTATGTATGTTTATTACAAGCTAATTGCAATTTATTTGTTTGTTCATTGAACATACCAAAAATTTTAAATATCTCAGCACCCAATTGAGGCGATCCCTAATTTCCTGAAAAAACTTGAAAATATATAATTTTTGGGATCTATTTGAGTTTTTCTTGATATTCAACCGTCATAACCTTGTGTAAAAAATATGTAATTATCAGTGACCAGTCGCAGATTCAGAGCAGGATTTCAGTGCTCATTACTATATTTTTACCTTGTACTTCATTCTCAGATATTTGTGTGAAAAAAAAAACAGTGGCCCTCCAGTGTACATACAAAAACAAACAAATCCATTAGAGCAATTAAAATTTTATTTTACACCTTTTCATTAAAGCCGCGTCCAGCAATTGAATCCAATTCAACATGCCGATTTTAAAGGAAAAATACAATATAAAATTTGGATTTCTTCAATGACTTATGCTTGTTTTTCATGTACATATATACACTAGAAGGTAATTAGTTTTTCGTTGATAATAAAAACAACAACAATATTAAGTAACCCAACGGTAATGGGGGCTTAATACCTCTTAAAGAGGGTAGAAATTTTAAGGTTACGTGTAACGTTACGAATCATTTTTTAATTTTTTTCTTACAACGTACTTTATTACTTTTTAGACGGGATATGTGATTGTATTTGTTGATGTCGGATCTTTTTCCACTACATTTACTACATCTTAAAGATCATTATCACCTTACCAAACGTATATCTTACATTAAATAACAAGTCTACATGTTATTTTTTATCATTTTATATACATTGTCCTTAAATAGCCAGATATTCACTTATACTAAAAGGTACAAAGATTCTGTTCGAATACTACACATACTGCGCATGTTCTACGCATACTTATAAATAGCTACCAGTTTTATTTTTAACCTACATGTAGATTAAAACGTATGTCGTTAATATTGACAATGCCACAAAGAATCACAAAAGCTACAATGGGTACACATAATGACTAGGTCTCACTTCACTGCGGAAAAGGAAAGTCTTCGTCACAACTGGACTCTTGGCTCGATGATGGTGTGTCCAGTTGTGGAAGGCCCAAGTCCAGGTACTCTTCGTTAGCGGTAATTGTCAAAATTCTGTCTAAATCTTCAACTAATTCCGAAAAAGTTGGTCGTTCGTTGGGTTGATAGCTCCAGCACTCGCGCATTAGCATATATATTTCGAGTGAGCAGCAGGGCGGCTTTTCCATTCTGTGTCCATTACGAAGTAAATGGAATAATTTTTCCACACTTGGAACTGACGGATATGGTGTACCTAAAAAATAGATTAAAATTCAAAAATAACCACACCCTGTTATAAGACGCTAAGAAATAAATTGACTTTTTTCAAGGCGTTCAGCAGACATTTTCCATTAAAAATGAAATTATCGAAAATGGGGCGAGGCGTGGTTAACATCTTGATATCGGAAACAATGATATTTATACCAAAAAATATTTTTTAAAATTTTAAATAAAGGCTACCGAGTTTCAGTCCTCTATCTTCGTCGATTGAAATAACCGTGAAAAAAGGCATTATATAGAATAAAATGAGTCATTCTTTTACAAATCGTACGCCTAAAAATCTTCATAATTTTCCATTAGTTGCAAATTCTTTTTACAAATAATATACATAAAACTAGCTAACACTTGTATCAGGATTTTTAAAAAATATAAGTCTCTTTTAGGTCGAAAGACATTTATTAACTAACGTTAATAGCTGCGCGCTGAATTGTCAAAATAGTAGTAAACGCTTGATAAGGGCATCCTTAGATGCCCTTGCCACTTATGGCAAGATTTACTCTAAAACGTAGAAAACATTCTGTAAGTTTGGTACAAATTTCTATAAAAATGGTGACATTACAAAAAGTATGGCATTTTTTTCTCATTTTAACGTACATCGTGCCACTCAGACGCCTTTATCGAACATTTACCGAAGTGAATGGTAATTTTTGTTTATAATTTTTCTCTGTGTTATCAAAAATTAAGAAACAGAATCATCTAAAATTTTATGATAAAACTTTATTTTTCACTACAACCTTGTTTTTAAATTGTCAATAAATTGAAACACTATTTATTTACAATTTTTATTCTATTAACGTTTCTATTTACAATAAATATGTACTATCGCAACTCATATGTTAAAAAAGGTCAGAGTAAAAAAAGGAATGAACATGAATATAATTTTATATTATATAATTATAAATATAAATTTATTTCAAATTTCAATGAAACTAAAATCAGAGCAATAAACGACTAATGATCTAAAAAATGAGTACTGATGGGCAATTCATAGCATAGCGTTCCGCGCGCGACACACGCTCGAAATTAATATATATCTTTCGACCTAATAGAGACTCCACTTTTATTTTTTAATGGATTACTAAAGTAACACACAACGTATATAATGGTATTTTTTGCGAGTTTTTACGCTGTGGGGGCGAGCATGGAAAAACTATGTAAATTAATTAATTTGTTATTAACAAATATATATATATATATATATATATATATATATATATATATATATATATACATATATATATATATATATATATATATATATATATATATATATATATATATATATATATATCCTGGTATTTCGGTCAATGATTGGGACGATTAATTAAGCAAAGGATATTTTTTTCACGTTTCGGTTTATTCTTAGCTAAACCATCATCAGAAATTAGGCTCCAAAGAAGTTTTTGACATTTTAACATTGAAAAATTTTCCATAGGCTTTTCAAAAATATTAATTGTTGGTATATATCTTTAATATATAACTTCCGAATTTTACAATTAAAAAAAAGGTACCTATAATATTTCATAGCAGGCCGTGATATAATGATTTGAAACAAATTAATATAATAGTGTTCTTTCATAGCTGCTAGTCAGACCGCTTGTCAAAGTTTGCAAGAGATCATTTTAAAAAATTAGTGTTCTTAAAACCCCTACTTGCTTTTTATTATTGTGTTTTTCGGTTAAAAAAATGGCTGAAATGAGAGTTTATCACAACTTTCAAAAGTATGATATTTTAGTTTGCTATATTGAATCGAATGATAATTTGCATGATGCTACCGAACTATATTTTAACAGGTAGTACGATTTTATATCCATTATAAATTTATATTGGGCTTTTTTTCTATATTCATTCTAGATATCCAGAGATAGATTGGACGCAGGGGTACAATCGAGTGGTCAGCTCCGGGACTTGACGCCCCTCGACTACTTCTTGTGGGGCCACCCCAAAAATGTTGTTTTCAAGAGTAAGCCAAATGACCTCAATGATTTTAAGTTAAGGATAGAAACAGAATGTAGAAGAATCGAGGAAACTGACATTCTTCTAACCGTTTTGCATGTCTTTCCGCAGTATTTGGCTTACTGCCAAGACGTAAATGGGCAACATTTTAAACATTTGATTTAATTTTAGTTTTCTTCATCAATTTTTAAATTATTTTCTCCTGTATTGTTTATTCTTGCACTAAATATCCAAACAGTCTTTTACGTTTCCAGTTTGACGAAATTTTTTTAAAACTTTATTTACAGTAAATTTAGTTAATGGATTTCTATCAGGATATTTGTCATTAAAAATGTTACAAACTTCTTGTTGCGTTCGCATTCTGTCCCCATGACCCAGAATTATTAAAATGTCAATTCTTTGGATTTCTGTTAAATGATCCAATTTTGTAAATAAACGAAACTGACAATGTCAGACATTTCAGGTAAACTTTCGTGTACAGATATTTTAAGGTAAAATACAATAAAATAACGATTTTTGACCACTATTTTCTCGAAAACTGTTAACTTTAGGATAAAATGTCCCCAATAAGAAGTATTCAGAATTTTAAGCCGAGTTCAAAAATCGAATAAAATATAGAGCGTTCCACTTAGAAAAAAAGTTCCTGTCGATTTCAGGAAAACGGTAAACTTGACAACAATGCGGAACGCACCATTGGATCGGGCGTAATTTCGTACTGAAGTGGATAAAAATTCACAAAAATTGGATAAACGGTTTGCAAGATATTTGGAGGTTTTCATATTTTTGTTACGCACTGTATAAAAAATTTACCGTAAAACCCAATACTCTTATTACCAACAGAAAATATTAAACAACTGACATGTTTGGGTAAATATAAAACTGTCAAAAGGTTTGCTAAAGTCAGTATCTAATGGTATAATGTGTTTCATCTTTTGGTTGTCTTCATTCTCTCTTTGTCCCGAGTATATAAAATTGTAACCCTTAGGATTTGTTCAGGTTTTCAGTCGTTTTTTAATAAATTAAATTTCCCTTCTTTCTTTATGTGACGTCAGATAAGCTTTAGTTAATCACTACCTCGCATTTTGTATATGAGCAGAACCTGGCTTAAACCGGAGATTAACTTTAATCCATACCGGATGATTGACAGCATTATAAGCAATTTCGCAATTTTGTTTTGTTCTCCATACGATGGGAAAAATTCCATTTACATATGTTTTCCCCTTTTTGCCGCCAGCAATCAGGGAATACTTGACGATTGTGGAAAATAAGAACTGGAATAAAATCTAATCTAAAGGACCCTCTTTTCCCCCATTTTACCATTTTAGCAATCGAAATCAAAATAATATATTTCTTGAATTTTTTTAAGAGTGTGATAAAATTGCTGAATATAACACTTTTTATTAGATTATCGATTTTCTTTCAAATTGTAGACAACCAAGGAAAAGAATGATGAAATAAACTCAATATTTAATACCGATACACGTGATAATTTAAATTTAACATAATTCATAATAAGATTTTTTTAGGTAACACTAGTCAACAAATTGGTACTTGCTTTCTCTCTCAAGAGATTTGGATGTTGTTCCTGGTAGATTTTTGGTAGCTGATCACTAGAGGGTGAAATATATGGCATATATGTATATGCAATTTTTACATATTTTCACCAATTTAATAAAATAATGTATATTTGTTTATTTTATCTAAGACATCCCACGTAGACTTCAAGCCTAAGAACTAACGTACCGTGGGCGTCTGACGAGAAGGGAAATGTAGTCCATTGACACGAGATTTAAAGGATTGGAAGTTTGGACGGGAAGGGAAAACACCTGCAGACAATTTGTTCCATAATCTGGAGACCCTAGACAGGCGCAACCCGTCCATAAGGCCATTTGGTCAATGACCCACCTAAATTTATTTTCAATGATCCACCTAATAATTTATTTTTTAAAACCAAACTTTTGCTTTTAAAAAGGTGCAAGTTCCATGCGAAAACTCCTCAAGAAAGAATCAAGCCAAGCCATCATCGAAAGATACCCAAGCTTGCTCCGGCAGGGTCGTATCCAGCCCTGCTTTTTAGGGGGGGCTAAGCAAAATCTTGGGGGGGCTTAATATTGTTTCTACATTATAGTGTAGAAACGTTAAAAATACATAGAGAGTTTTGCTTTTCCTTTTCACGGAAATTATCGTTTAAAAAAACATTTCTGCAAATATATATATATATATATATATATATATATATATATATATATATATATATATATATATATATATATATATATATATATATATATATATACCTATATATATATTTAAGAAAACATTTTAAATTAACTCAAAATGTGCTTTATCATAAAATAAAACATCTCTACTTAGGAACCCGTATCTAGAAAGGGTAAGGTGCCTTTTATTTTAAAAATAGGCGCTTTTGAAGACGCAAAACAAATAATTTTAACTTAAATTTTAAAGCGGTGTTGCACGTTCCAACGTCGATATAAACATGTTCGTTTAGAAATATAGGTAACTTTTCTAGGGGGGGCTCAGACCAGCTCTAGGGGGGGCCAGCCCTCCCTGGCGCCCCCCTGGCTACGGGCCTGTGCTCCGGGCTGGGTCGTATTTTAAATTGGCCTCATAGGTTTACATGGACGATATAAATTCATTAAAACTAAGAGAGAAACAGACATACGCGCTTTGGGAAGTTAAAAAGAGACACTCCCACTATGGAAATACACTCGAACCGCCCCGTGAAATATACTCTTTCAAAATATTTGGGTTGGACAAAGAAAAAATAATTAGGTACCTAATGAACTAGGAAAACCATACTTAATTGCATCAAAAGAGTTACATAAAACTAACGTGACTGTAACTCGTTTCATTCAATAATCTATATCGAAATTTTCCTTGCCCAATCAAGTTCCAGGTGAAAATAAAGTATATGGAAAATCTTATATGGTAAAAGTGGGATAAAATCTAAAAATATTTTCTCCCAATATGGTTCATGTTACTTGCCTGCTACAAGGATTAAACCGAGTCGCTGAATCAGTCAGAATTGAGTACTCCTTAGTAAATAAATTAATTTCAAATATAAAAAAAGGGTTTTTAAAAGCACCTTTAAGAGTAAATCCAGAGAAAAATAAGATAGAGAGAATAATATCTCGTACGGATTCCCTTCATAAATACGATTTGCTTTCTATGACCTCCAAACCGACGTCGAAATAAGCTGCCATAGGCGTGCGATGCAGATTTTGGGTTATTATAAAGCACACTGAGAGTGAGTATTGAGACGCGCCGCAGAAAACTCTCTCTGCTTGCCGTATTGCTACCGCAGTGGCTAATGTCGGGGTGTATTGTGAGAATCGTACGCGCAAATCTCGGGGTGTTGCCGTTTGAAGGCCATAGCGTGGTCGAGCCATAGAGAAAATATATAGTAGAGAAATAATGTCAATTACGAATGCGGCAAATTTACCGAGCTGAATCCGTAAACAAAGACGGTCCTCTGCGCGCTTGCGCATTGTCGAACGTTTGCCTTGTGATAGACAGGACCGTACTTCAAAATTTATTTCACATGACGTGAATCTTTTATCGAGTAATAAATGCTAAATATATTACTTGTAATTATTCTTTTTATTAATGATAAAAATGTAACCATTAGTGAGATTTTAACAAAAAGTGTATAGTTTGTTGGCTTAAATCAGAGTTTTCTTGCTATACAAACCTGTCGATAATTCCTCGAAAATAGCTCAGTTTATATACATATACAGTGGGCCTCTTTAATGTCCCCCTCTTAATTTTTTAAACGTTACATTTACAAAATTGAAAGTTGAAATAAAATATAAACATAGTATTCTAAACAACAGAAATAAAATATGCAACTGTTTTAAGAAGTAAAATAGTAAATCAAAAAAATTACATGTGTATATTTTATTGGATTGGCATCCCATCCTGTATAATTATTGAACAAACCAAGTTCTAGGGTAAGATGTAAATATTTTTACACCTATTTACAGTGTGTGCACTTGATATTTTGCTGAAAGCGCTACTACTTACGGCCCCATGTCAATCTAATCCACCGATATCTTAGCGATCCTTTGGCGAAAGCACTTTTTTCTTTCGCCATCCCTTTTAAAATACTCCCCTCTACCCTAATCCACTAGTATTTTAGTGCCCCTTTGACGAAAGCGCAAATATGCCTTTTGGACACTCACCCTTCTAATCCACTGATATCTTAGCGATCCTTTGGCGAAAGCGCTTTTTTCTTTCGCCATCCCTTTTAAAATACTCCCCTCTACCCCAATCCACTAGTATTTTTAGTGCCCCTTTGGCGAAAGCGCAAATATGTCTTTTGGACACACCCTTCTAATCCACTGATATCTTAGCGATCCTTTGGCGAAAGCACTTTTTTCTTTCGCCATCCCTTTTAAAATACTCCCCTCTACCCTAATCCACTAGTATTTTTAGTGCCCCTTTGGCGAAAGCGCAAATATGCCTTTTGGTCACACTCACCCTTATGCAATATAGGGGAAGGAGGCATTGACACTATATATGACCTTCTTACACCATCTTACCCCTTATACAAGGCCCCTAATACACACACACACCCCATCAGTGCCTTTCTGACACCTTGACCACACTCAATATACGTCACTGACAAATATTTCTACTTCTCCGTGTGTGTATTCACTTCAACACCGGAGTGCATTTAAGATAAATTATATTTTTTACCTCCTATTCTTTCACATATTGATATAATTTAAATTTGGAATTAAACTATTTGTATTTATGCACTACTTGTAAGAAATAGACTACGAAATAATTCCTTATATTTAAAAGTTGGATACATAATTGGCGAAACATATGAAATGTCTGTAACACTTTGTAAAGACTATTTTTGTATCGAAATAACAAGCTTCAGGGGTTCGCTATATTCGCCACCCCAACCAAAAATACCATAACATACAAATGACTGAGATTTTTTCGGCCCGGTTCTGATCGCCGCGTTGCGTCATTGAGTTCAACAACCACTTTTACGAGACGTCCCGAGTGCGCATGCTTCGAGTGGACCGTCGTTTAAAAATCTGACTGGCGATGGCGCCCAATGCGTACAAACGCACTTTTTCGCCCATACATTGGACGGATTCAGCTGGTGTCGCGAATGCGTTGTGATGGTCTAAATATATCTTGTCTATGGGTCGAGCTGGCGGGAAGAAGAGATATTATTCTCTCTATCTTATTTTTCTCTGGTAAAACTATTTAAGGAAAAATTGCCATTAGTTAACTTACCTCCGGAACCCGTAACCACCCGCTGGGGAACATGGATTAAAGCGGCGATATTCCACGCAGACCGGTTTTAATATTAATCAAGGAATTAATGCTGGATATACAAGATTACTCACAGTGTGCAAAGTCAAGAAATATTAAAAAATCCAGCAGTTGCTAAGCAACTTATGTTTATAAAAGTTAATTTCAGTTTTATAGCATTTTATAGTTTCCTTAGAAAATAGAAATGTAAGTTTAAGAGCCTCCATTGATCTATTTAAAACATTTTCTGATAAATGTAAAAATGTTCCCAGTGATATAGGTGTTAAAATAAGAAAAACATTGCAAGTTACACTAGAAAAAAATGAGGGATTTAAATATTTAATGGAAGTAGTAAATATTTTTGACGGTAAAAAGATCGAAGAATTTGTACCGTGCTTAGACAAGGAAAAAGAGGGGACTGGTAACACTCATTTAAGCTAACGCATGGCAAGTGTGACCAAAATTCGAGACGACGCCATTTTTTGGTGCCAAACATTGCCGGTGACATCAAAGATATTTTGTGGTGTTTCGAACAGAATTTTGATTAAAGACGACTACATTTTAGTAATTTATGATGGTGGGTTGTACTGCTTATGGCTGCAAAAACCGAAACGAGAGAAATGAGCCTGGAATTACCTTTCACAGGTAAAAAGTTAAATGTTACATAGTTGCAAGACAAACAATTTTCGAAATATTTTTGTTATGAGATAATTTATCAACGCAATTCGAATATGATGATTTAGGCATTTTCAAAACAGACTATGTATGTTTATTTGAACAATGTGCTTGAATGTTTTCATTCATTATCAACTCATTAAAGATATAAATTATGATAATGGCAAGATTTTTTCCAGTGGCGGGTATGTTTTTATTCAGAAAAAATATTATAATATTTCATTAACTTTGTGTGCGTAAATTAGTCAGTACAGCAGGTTTTTTTTTAAATATATAATTTATTTGTTTTGTTGTAGATTCCTCATGAACGATCCCAGAAGACTTGCTCTTTGGGTTAAAAAAATGCATGTTGCAGACTGGAGTCCTAGAAAAATGATAAAATTTCTTCAAAGCACTTTGACTGGAATTTATTTTATAGTATTGGTGAAAAAACTTGTCTATTAGATGATGCAGTACCTACAGTATTTGAGGAACTGCCTAAATATCTCCAGAAAATATCACAAACAAAGCAAGTAAGTCAGACTTTACACAACATTTTGTAATATTATTTTGTAATATAGGTACCTAGTGTAGGTATCATATGCTAGAAATAAGCTAATTAAATGTATTGTTGTAGGCAAGAAATTGGAGGCGTTCCTGTTCTGTTTCTGTTGTGCCAGCCAGGGATAGTAAGGCCGGTAATGTGGAACAAAACTTAGATGAAACACCATGAAAAAAACAGCTTAGAAGACGGTTTTTCCAAGCAGTACAACTACCTTCCAAGCAATATAAAGTCTTTGAATAGTTAGACATTTGCTGACTGACAGGGCTTCTTATTCTGTTGCTGAATTTTATGATGACTCATTTTAATTTTTTTACACCTATATGATTATATCGAGTTTTAAAATTATGTGTATTGTTTGTATACCTTGTTGAGTTTGTCTTTTATTAGTGTTGGTCTGCTTATATACTTTATTTAGATATTTTTTATATATATTTATTTGTAATGAAATACTAGTATGTAGGATCATGTATCATATAGGAACTACCTTCTTGCTTTGTCTATAAGATGTAAGTCTTCTGGCAATAAAGCTTATTTCAATTTGAATTTGAAAAGCAGAATAACTTTACACAACTTTTGTATTATGTAAATATTTATTTTTGTATCAGTTTATTAGGCGTACTTAATATTTATTGTTTCTAAATTTGTTTGCCTATGTACCTATATAGTTAGTTTTAATAACTTTTCAGAATTGTTATTATTATTATATTACATATATTTTTTTAAATATACTTGGGAACAATTAAAATTGAAGGAGTACATTGGATCTATTGATTTTCTCCACATTTAACAAACCAAAAATAAATTATTACTATAAGTCGTTTTATTCGTTTTGGTAAAAGTCTACAATCGCCTCTCATGATACGCCGCCGTAGCCTGGTGTTGGATCACGATGCATTGAGTTCTACGCGATTTTGACACTAATGACAGTGGCCATGTGATGGATTGTTTGTTTTGTTTGAGTAGTCATCTAGTCATGTGACTTTGACACGTAGAATAGAATTCTATGTGGCGTGATCCGGGGTCTGGTGTCAGATGGCTTCATATCCGTAGCATGTATTACCCGTCCTCTCTCTTTCCTCGTCTAAGCTAATAATAATATGTAAGCGTATTTCGATTTTTTCTTTGGTACATCAGTATGGTTTTTGTAATGAAATTACAAAAATAAATGCATAATTTTAAAAAAATCCAGTATAACATTGTTTTATTTTATAGCACTATTTTAAATATTCTATTTCATACAGTTTTTGCACCAAGAAGGAAAAAAATTAAATTAATTTACAAAACCTCTAGTTACGCCATTGAGCGGATCGGTCTGGTGTCGGATGGTCACACTTCATGTCAAATAGTTACGCGTCCCCTCTCTTTCCTTGTCTAAGGTACCGTGGCTATGTGTGTTATTGTCCAATTACATCAGTATCTACATGTTGAAAGAAATTTTTCGGTCGATAAACATATTTTTACGGAGAGAAGGCAAAACTTTTTAATTGAAAAATTTAATTATAAACTCTTTTTATAATATATCAAATTAAAATTTTAGCCTAGTTATATAACTATTATTATTGTATTCTTTTAATATAGAAATAAATGCTACTTATTGTCAAAATGAATTATTGTGTATTTTTTATCTTCTAACCCATATATTTTTCATGTTTATTTAAAATTGCTACATATTTTTGTTAAAGATTGATGGCTATTAATATGTACCGTGCGTTCAATTTAGCTTGATAACATTTTGATTCGCTGTAACTTTTTTGTTTTTAAAGATATCAAGGTAAACAAAAAAACAAAATGTAGGGTTAGTAGCCAAGTTTTTTTTTGAGTTACACATAAAACAAGACACTAACAATTTTCTGAGCCAATAGCCTACCTTATATTTTTTTAAATGGAACACCCTGTATATTACCTATATATGTATTCAATAGAATACACTATTCTGATTACAATGATATAACACACTTTATATTTTAATCCACTCGTTGTTGACATATCGGCAAAAATTTGAAATTTTTATATGTATGCTGAAAACAAATCTAGTCACGGGACTCTTCGAGATTAAGTAGGATAACAAGTTCATATTTTTGCCGATATGTCAAAAACGAGTGGATTGAAATATAAAGTGTGTTATATCATTGTAATCAGAATAGCATATTCTATTGAATACATATATAATATACAGGGTGTTCCATTTAAAAAAATATAAGGTGGGCTTTTATCTCAGAAAATTGTTAGTGTTTCGTTTTATGTGTAACTCAAAAAAAAAACTTGGCTACTAACCCTATATTTTGTTTTTTTGTTTACCTTGATATCTTTAAAAACAAAAAAGTTACAGCGAATCAAAATGTTATCAAGCTAAATTGAACGCACGGTACATTCATAAACAATTAATAAGAAGCTGGGCTTACTTTAAAGTTCAGACCTTTTGTGTACAAATTACTAAAAGTCGAACGCAATTTTATTAGGCTGACCATTAGGCTCGGTAATAAACAACTAAAAATATTACTCTTTATTAACAATAAATTATTAATGTATTATCATTAAGGCGATATTGCGCCGACTTCAAAATCCAAAACTTCGGTGTACAAGTTATCTAACTTTGAACAAAATTAAGTTTACCATTAACCACAGTTATAAATATGTCAAAATATTATTTCATACTTTTTAGTGCTTTCTGTTTTGTGAAGTTGGTTAATTTAAAAAAAAAAAAAAATAAAACATTACGATTCTGTCCGTCTCTAATATTTAATGCTAATGTAGATGGGCTAAACATTTCTTATAGGTATAAAGTGTTGCGTACCTACTTTTTTGTTATAAATTACACAAATTAATCACTGCTTGAAACAAGGTTATTTTCAAGCTTGCTCGAACGAAGCCCTAGTTAAATCTCTGCCAAAAATAAGTAACCCGACCCGAATCTTTCAGATCTAAGACGTAAATATACGAATGCCTGTTTTTTATTATAATATTTCTCAAATTAGATAGTCTATTTCAAAATCTTTGATTATGGTATTACTACAAAAAATGCAATACAATAAAGAAAACGGTTTTGGTTCCATAATATTTATTGTAGTTCCGTTAATATACAGTTGAGAAATTCTGGTTATCGGTAAAAATTACGCTGTCGAGATAGCGGCCATAACAGCGTTGGCATTTTTTAAAAATAAAGCAATTTTCTTCTATCAAACTTAAAAAATTCAGCATTCTTGGGCATCCTGTAGTTTGCCTTAAATTTGAATTGATAATATGTATATTTTTTTTATGTTCTGACAGCCCACGAAGACCGAAGTCTAAGTACTATGTACCGTGGGTGTACTGGGGAAATCCGACTCACACATCCAGAGCTGGAAACATCCGTACGGACTTCACCAGCCCTTTAAGAGGATGTGTGGGGTGGTACCATCTCGGTCGAGGAAGAAATCCTCTACCACCTTCCAACAATCACAAAATATCCATGGTCGAAGCGGGATTCGAACAACGAAATTGTGTTTTGCTTGGCACAGACAGACAGACGAACAAAATACCTTCTCTAGTAGGGTTTTAGTTTTGATAAGGCAAAATATAGGAATATTTAACAAAAGTAATTATTGGCCAGCTTTTTGCTACAAATACAATCCACTGTACAACTGTTGATATCAAAATTTTTTGTTTCACTTTTTTTCTTCAGAAAATTTCGTCCTGTTTAGACGATTATGCGATCAGTTTATCCCTGGTGGTCGGTCCGTGAGGAGCTTCGTGCGCGTTCCGGATGGAACTGTCGTCCCGCGGGACAGTTAACATCGCCATCACTGCTCCCCATTTAGGGATAAACCAGTCAGTGTATCGTTTTCTGTTTGGAAGAACCAGTGCCCTGTTTATGAGTTTGCGTCCGATTTTTTCCGTAGGGTCTATTTGGAGTAGAAATGCATTCAGTACACTATGACTCGACCTATGGGAAAAGGTATAGATCGGGCTACTCCGGCCGTACACATCCTAAAGTAAGGCTTTGCTCTGCTCTCCTTCATGGTAAGTTTTTTTTAAAACTTTTGGTTATGGTATCTATTGGTTTGGTATCTATTTCAAAACTAAACTAACCCGACCTTTTATATAAAGCATAACTTAAATTAGACAAACCAATATTGTTAGGGGATTGACTGTTTTCTGTTAATCAAACTTTGAAAATTCTGCATTTTTGGGCGCCCTGTAGTTTGTCTTAAATTATTATGATGTATATGTCATATGTATTTCTTTGCAAATAAAACTAACCCAAGTTTCTATATAAAACAACTGAAATTATATCAACAAACCGAATATTTATTAAGTGTAGGGACAGTTTTCTGTCAGTGCCGGATCTAGGGTATTTCGAGGGGGGGGGGGGCAAAGCTAAATTTTGCCGCCCCTAATCTAATATTTTTTCTCAGATTTGCTTTTCAAATTAAAAAATAAGACAAAGAAAGGCGGCAGAAATAAAGAGTACTGAACGTTATTTTACTGAATACAACAAACAAACATGAATCACATTTAATAATTACTGTAGCTAGAAATATTATCTTAATTTGACATAATATCCATTTTTATTTATAAACAAACCTGAGCAAATCTAAGCAGACCATGAAGCGAAATTAAGGCAATCAAGATTTGAATGTTTTTGGAAATAAATTTGCAGAATTAATTGATTTAAATAAATGGCTATTGTTTATTCTAAAGCGTTTGTGTGTATAACTACGATGTTTTATTTTGTACAGCAGACTTTTAATGGAGTTACAGTCTGGGAAGTGTGCTGATCAGAGCAAGTCCAAAATGCATCCAAAATGGTATATTCGTCAAGTCATTCTTGAACAAACCGTTAAGAGTGTTTCGAATGCGTTAAGAGTGTAAGCAGGATGGGAGAATTGGAAAAGTCTCAGTTATGCCATGTGACCGTAGAATCAGCGCGAGAAAAGTAGTATATAAAACAGTGGTCAGACCTACTGTAATGTATGAAGCGAAAATATAGCCAATAAAAAATGTAAGAGATGTGTTTAGACGTGACATGAATACGGATGTTAAGATGGATGTGTGCAGCAACAAAAGGAGACAAGTTTAGTAGTTTTTAGTAGTTTAAAATAAAAAAAATACGAACACCACGCCTGTAGAAATATCTAAGAAGATGCAGGGAAAAGGACTTCAGTGGAACGGGTAGAAGAGATAATGATTATGTCGGATTTCTCAGGAGAGATAAAAGCCGAGATGATTTAAAGAAAAAAAGGTTAAATTTAAAGAAAGCAGGTTTATCGGATGAAGAAACTCAGAACTGAAGGTTGTGGAGATGAATAACCAGGAACGTCTACCTCATAAAGAATGAGAAAATAATAAAATAAGCAACTATAAGAGAATCTACCAAAATTCTTCAGTCCAATATTTTACAATAAACTATTTTTTACAAAAATATTTAGAATGTTTATCAAACTTTAAAAAATGCATTTTTGGGCGCCCTGTAGTTTGTCTGAAATTTGTATTATTTATATGTCCTTGTTTTAAAACAAACCTAACCCTAGCTTATATAATACAAAACACAACTGAAATAGATACACAAATCAAATATTTGTCGATATATTTGTTTTCTGTTTATCAAAGCTAAAAAAATTCACGTTTTTTGGCGCCCTGTAGTTTGTCTCAAATTTGTATAATTTATGTGTCTCTTTCAAAATAACCCAATAACCCAAGCTTCTATGACAAACAAATCTAAAATTATATTAACAATATATATATATATATATATATATATATATATATATATATATATATATATATATATATATATATATTCGTTGTTTGCGTAAAATTTGTATTGTCTATATGTATCTGTTTTGAAAACAAAACTAAAATTAGATAAACAAATCAAATATTTGTTGGGGACTGAATACGAACCTATTATCAACAAAATTAGGACAATAAAACAATGGCATAATATTAATTATTGAATACCTACTTATTTGATTTTCCTATATTGTTTAAAGAGCATATAGACTGGTCGCTTAATTTTCACGTCATATACAATGCCAACAAGTTTGTTTAGTGGATTATATTTAATTATAAAAGGCGCTGAATAAATAGTGTGGTTTACGTCAAAAATCTGCAAAAGTCTTTGTACGGAACTAACTTCAAAATAAAGTTAAGTAATAAAATTTTAAAACGCACACCATATATATAGTGTGTCCCTGGGGGTTACCTATACCACCAATGGGCCTAATTTTTAATTTTTCGACAAGCAGCTATTCTTTATAACAAATTTTGCTTGTAAAAAAAAATGCGACTTGTGTAAAAAAAATAGTTTCTGTATACACGGAGGTCAAAAACTTTTAAAATGTAAACTTGACCTAAGAGTAAACTACCTTTAGTTGACATTTTAAAGAAAAGTGCGACTTAAAAAGTTACTGAGAATTACTTTTTTAGTGATAATCCAAATTTCAGAAAAAAACTTTTTATTTTTGTAAAACAAAAAATTCTAAGTGTTGATTAAACTAAACGTTTTATCTACAAATTTATTATTCAACATGAAATCCGCGAACTTCTACACACTACACAACAGTCTGGTATTTTGGTTATAGAGTATTCCTTACTTCTGGAAAAAAACCGCGGCATGGAAAAAAATTTAAGGATGGAAAAAAATCGATTTAAACAAGCCTTTTTGGATTATGACTAAGAAAGTAATTCTAAACAACATTTCCTAATGGTATTTTTCTAAAAACCAAAAAATAACGGTAGTCTATTCGCAGGCAAAATTCATATTTTAAGTTTCTGACCTCCATATATACAAAAACTAAATTTTCTTACCACAAATCGTATTTTTTTAAGCGCTTTAATTAAAACAAAAAGATACAAAATGTAATTTTTGTAAGTAGTCCACCCTGTATCTGTAGAATCAAAGCTGATTTTTTCTATTAACGGTGAAGGCACTAGCTATATTATACACAAAATATATTTTTGTTGTAAAGTGAATAGTTTTTGAATCTATGCAACAAGAATTGAAAATTTTATTTTAAGCTGCTCATCCTGTATACGGTGTGGCTTTTAAATGTCCCCCTTCTTAATTTTTGATGAGTTACATTTATAAAATTGAAAGTTTACATACATTAGTAGGTACAAATATACTATGTTTCCTCTAGAGAGAGAAGAAAGTAAATAAATGTCTACTAGAAATGGTAATCTATACGAAAATAACCTCGATAAAATATGGAACTTACCACCAAGGGTCATAATTTCCCACAGCAAAATTCCATAGGACCAAATATCCGACTGTGTTGTGTAAACTCTATGGAAGAGTGCTTCAGGTGCCATCCATTTAACTGGTAGTCTACCGTCAGTCTTTTTTCTATAATAGTCATTACAATGTATATCTCTGGCCAAACCAAAGTCTGCTATTTTTAGTATATAATCGTCACTCACAAGGACGTTTCTTGCTGCTAAATCTCTGTGGATACACTAAAACAAAAAACATTTCTAATTTTTTTAAAATACGGGCGTATACAGAGTGTTAAATTCGTTGTGCTACATGACTTTGGGAGGTTATTTCTGCCATAAAAGTAAAGAAATGTTATATTTGCAAATCCTGCATTTTCTTTCCAACTTTTTCAGAATTTTAGAAATATTTAATTATCACTAAAATAAACAAAAACCAATGCATGTGTCTTACCCTTCTAGAAGACAAATACTCCATTCCTCTTGCAACCTGATAGGCAAAAGAAACTAGATCCTTTTGAGTCAAAGTTTTCTTTTCTTTCTGTTCTGTACCTACTGCTATTTCGTATCCCGGGGAAGGCCTGTGCTGCCTTAAAAAGTCTTTTAGATTGCCGTACGGTGCATACTCGACGACGACGTATAAAGGACCTCCTTGGGTACAGCAACCAATCAGATTTATAATGTTAATGTGCTTGCCAATCATTTTCATCATTTCCATTTCTGATACTAAATCCATCATTTCGTTATCACTGTGTCCATCTACAATGTTTGTTTACGTTGTAAAATGACAGAGAATTTTAAATTCAGAGTAATTAATCATCACATTAAATTCCAATTTGAGAATTCCGTAACAACACGTATTTTAATGAAGTTTAAATAAAAATAAACTAAGGGACAAAAAAATAAAACAAGCCGTCAATACAATTTAATTTTAATAAGGTTCTGTACGCGGATGAGCGTTAATAAGACTTAGAATACAATTACTGTAGGTTAATATCTACAATTAAAAAAATATACCAATATACCATTGTTTTTCGTTATAATAAATTTTTAGTAATTTATTTTCTGTGCATGGTGACAAATTATAGAGTGAGAGTGGCCACGCCGGCGTCGCTTTTTCTCCGTAGCACGTGCCGCAATACCGTTAGTTCATAGCTTAGACAGTTGTCCAGGCGTAGGTAGTATTTTGTGGGTAACGTTTTTGTCTGGTCGGAATATACGTGTTGAAATGAGATGTTAGGTCATTTTTGGTTTTCTTAAAAGGACTTTATCCATAAGCTTTGAAAAATGGTGCGTTAGTGCCATGTGTGGAAAAGACGGCGCGTGAAGTCGGGTGCTTAGCGTTCTCTCTCTCCTCTTTCTTTGTCCTACACACGCACAATGTATGAACCAAAACAAAAGGCTAGTAATGAATGAGTGGTGTCCTCTTTTCGTACTGAAGGTCAACCGCAAAAGTCTTTAATTCCCTCTACCGTTTCTGTCATTGTAATGAATGTCAGAGATTGCTACTGAGGGATTTGCTTAAAGGGTTGCGGCACTCTGATGATCCTCAACAAGCGTGAAAGCTTACTGTTCTACCTGGCTCGGGTTGTCCATTAGTTCTTGGAGGCCCCATCCTTTAATACAGGAACGAAACACGCTCTATTTGTTGGTTCGTTATGCCACTAATTTTTAATTCGTTATTAAAAGAACGACCTTTTTGTATCCTGCAGCAAAAAAGCCTTTTTTAAGTCAAGATAATAAGGAGAAGCGGTTTGGGTTGTCACTGCAATTCCACACAGAAGGAAAGAACTTTTGGCTAAATGTATTTACCGATGAGAAGGTATTTCAATTTCAGTCCTATTATAATGGTTGTGTTAGAATGTACGTACATGTACAGGCCTTCAAATAGGCATTTTGAAGAAAAATATACACAGAACTTAAGCGAAAGTTGACGCTTTTCGGTTAACTTTTGGGGATAGATGAGTGCTAGAGGGATTGGAGTGTGTACAAATATTGAAAGGCTCACCACAGATGCATAAATATATTAGAAAACGTAATGCTGCCATTTAAGGTTAAAGCCTAATTTATCAAAATTTCCATAAACGTTGTAAAATGTCAAATTGGTGTCCGCATTCCATTTGCAGTAACTGCACATTTGACAATTAAATAATTTAAACTTTTACTAACCTAATACCTTTTTTACGCTAATTAACATTTCATTGTTTTCCGGGAAAGCGTACAATTTGCAATGTTATTTAAATATTTTTGCAACACGTTCCAGCAGACCGTGCGGCAGTCGCTGCATACAGTTTTTGCAAATTGAACCGAATTAAATCAATAGTAAACCATTGGCACAGTAGCGGATCCAGGTTCTTGCTGAGGGGGGTGGCAACTCGAGCCGGTCGTACCAAATTTTATAACGGGTTAAAAAACACGTAAAACAGATTAACGTTTATTACAAAATTTCGGAGTAAACAGAAAACATTTCTAAAATAAGAAATTTTCTTTTATTTTTCCCAAACCTGTGTATAATATTTGTAATTATTTTCTTGGACATGTAACAGTGCCAGGCCGCTTTTACGAATGAAAAAGGCTAGTAATTTTACGAAGTTGAGCTGTAACATAGCCGTCTTCAACTCTCGAGCCATGAAGCACAAATGGCAACGTCGCGAACAGCGCTACATATGGGCTGATTTTATTTCGTTAATAATATGTATTATATAATATGAAATACCACATATAACACATTATAACACAATATACGAAAATACTTTTAGATGCTTTGAACTGTATATAAAATCTAGTAAAATTGTGAACATACATATGTATTTAAACTTATTTAAACTAAGAAATAAATAATTTACTTAGGGTCCCCCTTAAAACATTTTTGGTGTAGACAAATATTTTGGTTGATTTTTAAATAGGCGGGTACTGCGCCATCCCTTAATTCTATCAACACCCAAATAATTCATGAAGCGTAAGAAACAACACAATATATGAGAATATTTTTCTCGGCTCGTAAAAAAAAACATTGTACCCAACACTTGCGGAAAGTGTCTTATCCGCACTCGACTGCCGACTGTCATTAAACTGCAGTCATTGTTAGGTAAATAGCTGTAATATATAATTAAAGTTTTAACCGCAACCCCTGTATTTCTGTTAATATCAACTTTCGGACAACCCCGATACCAGGAATCCACTGTTGCCCTATGTCCCATTACTTTTCGACAACGCTGTATAATACGTACCTTTAAGCATTTTGACTGCTACTGTGCATTTAGCATCAGGTTTTATTAAACCGATTGCCTCGGCTTTAACAACTTTTCCAAAGGCTCCTTCTCCCAGATTTTTTCCCAAATGTAAGTTGTCTCTGGGTATTTCCCAGTCCGAGTCCATTGGTAGCTCATACTCAGACATCATTCCGTCACCGGAGTTGCAAACTTGAGCTTTTTGTTTTTCGATTTTGACAACGGGCATTAACTGAAAAATATTCGTATAAAGTTGTGTAAACTGGGTTTAAAGTACCTACAATATTACAGGGGTTTAAAAAATAAAGTAACAATGAAGAATCAACAATTTAATGAATATATATTTCTTAAATTACCAGTGGTTCCAATACGTTTTCTGAAGCGTTGTTAATTTTTTCAATAATAACTTTTTTAGTCCACTGCGTTATAATGGCGGCTCTTGCTGTTTCAACTGCGATCATTTTTTCCCTCTTCTCACTAGAAAAAAAAATTAGCAAACTTACATACAGTAAAACTTGTCTATAAGGGCCACCATAAAATTAAGAATAATTGGCCTTTATAGAAGGGTGGCCAGTATTGCCAGGTAACAGTTATTATTTGTACAAAAAAGTAAACATTTACTCAGAGGGGTTTCTAAAGCCTAATAAGATTTACATATCACAGTTTAATTATAACTAAAATAAAAGTTCATTTGGAGATTTGTTTTTTATTTAATTAGGTGCATATTCACGTACATATAGCGAACAAACGTTTTTATAAAATATATACCTACCAAAAACATTATCTAAAACACGCTTCGATTCCGAACACGATAACAACTTTACTCTTATCGATCTAAGACACAACTAAAAATATAATGTGAAGATAGTCACCCTAGTCACACTAATGCTATTTGAACCAGGTAAAAAATAATATTGTTGGGTATTTCCAACCTTAAAGTTTGTAGAATGTAATCATAAAATAATAAAATACAAATTAGGCCAAAGAAATTCCGGCCAGTATGAAAAGGTTGATTTACCTAGAAATAGGTTATAAAAATTGAGGTACGTCTGGCCGTGGCTGTTTTATAAGGGTGTCCATTATCTAAGGGTTTTTATTTACGGGATTTCCTATAAAGTAGATTTTTGTTGGCTTGAAACGGGCCGATAACACAGGTGGCCGATATAAAAAGGTGTGCGTTAACACAAGTTTTACTGTAATACTAAGATGTTGTGTAAATAGTTTAGTGTGTTAAAATGAGCGAATTTTTAGTAGTTTTTTGTGTCGGGATTTAAATTTGACGCCATCTTGCAACAACTTAACATAGAAATTTCATATTTTGCATGTGCCATCTAGAGACTTCGTTTAATTTTTTGGAGTAATCATGTGCCAAGTGACAACGCAATTCGCAATCTTATCCGAAAATTTCAGGATTCCGAATAGATAGTTGATTTAAAGGTGCCAGTGCGTCCACATAGTGCTCGATCCAATGAAAATATCGCTACAGTAAGTAATCATGTTGCCGAAAATCCTCAGGTCGTCGTCGATCTCAACAGTTGAACATAAAGCTTGTCGCCCACTTGTCCGTCACAGCATGGGCCGATGCTGCCCGTCGCCGTTAGGCTGCTCGTACACCAAGGATGCATAAAACATGAAACATGCAACATAAGATAAATATTACTGCAGCAATTTCGTTAATTTGCAGTATTGAAAATGTCTTCGAGTGTGCGGCATTGTAGCAACAATTTTTGCGAAGAAGTAAACGCGAAAAAACAGAAACTTGTTTGTTTGCATGTTGTATGCATCCTTGGTGTGCGAGCGGCCTTAGGCCTCAGTATTGGTATATGCTAGTAGGAGTATGTGATATTTATCTTATGTTGCATGTTTCATGTTTTATGCATCCTTGGTGTGCGAGCGGCCTTAGGCGACGATAGTAGCATCGCCTACTTTTCCGGCGGCAACCGGTAGGCTGTGTGCTGTCAACGAAGATTTTAAAGAAAATTTAGTTCTCATCTAGCATCTAGCAAGTAAGGCCGCTTGCACACCAAGGATGCATAAAACATGAAACATGCGGTACGCGGTAAATTCTGCAAGTTTCTTTTTTTCTCGTTTACTTTTTCGCAGAAATTGCCATGCTACCATGCCATCCTTCACACTCGAAGACGTTTTAAATACAGCAAATTAACGAAACTGCTGCAGTATTGGTGTACGCTAGTAGGAGTATGTGATATTTATCTTGTGTGGCATAAAACATGAACCATGCGGTACGCGGTAAATTCTGCAAGTTTATTTTTTTCTCGTTTACTTCTTCGCAGAAATTGCCATGCTACAATGCCATCCCTCACACTCGAAGACATTTCTTGCCTGCTAAGGAAAAACAGTATATGTGAAAAAGGATAGTTTGAGAAAATCAACTTTTTATGAACTTTTGTTGCCGTTTTGTGATTTTTTAAGATGTATTAATTATATTTGGTACACCAAAGTAAGTAAACGTTGACAACAAGACTATGAAGAAAACAAATTGATTCCTGCATTAATTTATTTAAAAAATCGCTTATACTGTTTTACCTTAGTGTAACAAATAATTTAAATCTAGTATAAGTATAAGAAAACAGTATACATGAAATATGCACTATTTAGCCACGGGAAATAAACATAAATAATTTATGGAAAAAAGTTTTATTTCAAGAATACAAACAAAAATCTAGTATGAATCAACTAAAATACAAAAAAAAACAATTTATAAACCTTCCGTCAAATCCTGGGAATTCTCATTTTCAGGCAAATCGATCCAAAATTGTTTTCTATTTGTAGGCATTTTTGGAAGCAGATCTTTTATAAGTTTTGCATTTTTAGCAATAGAAACTCCTCTGTTATAGGTCATCGTCACAGGTATTTCTAGTTTTGCTTTTCGGTTTAAAGTATTATGAGTGGTATGGACGTTTGATAGGTAAAATCGTATGACCCACGAACAAATTTGGCAGAAGTAATGTCTTGAAAGTAGGGAAGAGACTCATTAGCATTATTTGATTTTCCTGTTCGAATTATATTTTCAAATTTGTAAAAATCTGCATGCTCTAAAACTGTGACTTCACTTCGATGCGATGATTTAAAACAAGCTGATTTAAAATCGTTAAAATCGTAAACGTTTTTGGCTTTTCTAACAGCCTGTTCGATGCGACCATAGTATGAATTATTTCGATGCGGCCATAAATGTATGGCCTTTTCCCTAACAGAACAACAAGAGGCGCGTCACGTATGCATCCATTTACTATCCAGCTACAAAAGCCTATAGCAGACCATTTCTCTCGCTCATTCATACCTAGGGTCTCCAGATTATGGAACAAATTGCCTGGAGATGTTTTCCCTTCCCGTCCCAACCTCCAATCCTTCAAATCCCGTGTCAATAGACTACATTTCCCTTCTCTTCAGACACCCACGGTACGTTAGTACTTAGGCTTGAAGTCTATGTGGGATGTCTTAGATAAAAAAAAATTTTAAATGAATTTCTTCAGTGGAACAGTACGGGGAATTTATATAACATAGGATAGCAGAATAAAAAATAAAATTTTTGTTTTGCCCCGTGCAATTGTCCATCCAAATAATTTTTTTTCATCCCTGTTTTGCTTAAGGACGCCCTGCAATTCCTTCATGCCATAAAACAAGATTATGACGACCTCCCTTTTTTGCATTGATGCAAAGGTCTCGTTGTAAATAATTAAACGAGAAATAAAAAATGTTTCTTTTACGTCTGGCATTCGCGGTAAAAGTACTATGTACTTTTTGCATATCTGCTGCAAAAGTACGTGCCTCTGACGTTGCAATTTCTTGATCATTTCTATATCTCCCTTATTTTAGTAACCTACACAAAACACTTTAGGATTATCAAATTATTTTACAAAATTTGTATAAAAAAAATCACATCTTGCATCTTTCATGCAAAAATTTGCATTTTTTTTACAAAGTTCGATTTAAATAGCATGGGGTATCTTTAAAAAAAATGATAATTAAACAAACTGGGTAATCCAGACCTAAATAGGAAAGAAATTTAATTATTGAAATGTATTTTTGAAAACCTAACCTCAAACAAATTTTAAAAGGGTAATCATTTAAAACTTACCGTGAGTTTTGTTTGCTAGCATTTGCTAGTATCCTTAGAGTCCTAGAGGACATGTTTCACTAACAATTTTTACTTAAAATCATTCACTATCTCTAGAAAATCACTAAGCTGGCAAACAACGTAGTTGGCGGTAAAAATTTGTTATACTAATTTGCCGGTGGAGGGATTAAATTATTAATAATACGCCTCGATCGTACTAAGGTAAAAGAGCATATATAAATATACGCTGTTTTACCGTCGCTAAATTCAAATTTTAATTTAATTACAACAAGTTAAAACGGTATATGGATACTATATCACATTTTACCATTGAAGCAAATATAATATCATAAAATAAGAACCAATGCAAAATAAGATTTAAAATTATATATTTTTATTCCATGGTTTTATCGGAGATTTTTTTTTCAACATTGTACATAAAAGTAATTTATACTACTTTGCCTTGATTGACCTTGTCGGATATACTGTTTTACCATAACAGAAGCTATGAAATAGGCTCACATATACTGCTTTGCCAGGGCTTTATTCGCTTTTCCAAATAATATATCAAAAAAGGAAATATTGCATGTGAAAGAGCAGGACAAAAAACGTGGGTTGATAGAGAAAACAATAAATCGTTTTTTTGCACATATACTGTTTTACCTTAGTAGGCAAGATTTTGAGTACTGCAAATTAACGAAACTGCTGCAGTAATGATGTACGCTAGTAGGAGTATGTGATATTTAACTTATGTTGCATGTTTCATGTTTTATGCATCCTTGGTGTGCGAGCGACCTTAGGCGACGATAGTAGCATCGCCTACTTTTTCGGCGGCAGCCGGTAAGCTGTGTGCTGTCAACGAAAATTTTAAAGAAAATTTAGTTCTCACCTAGCATCTAGCAATAAGGCCGCTCGCACACCAAGGATGCATAAAGCATGAAACATGCGGTACGAGGCAAATTCTGCAAGTTTCCTTTTTCCTCGTTTACTTCTTCGCAGAAATTGCCATGCTACAATGTCATCCTTCACACTCGAAGACGTTTTGAATACTGCAAATTAACGAAACTGCTGCAGTATTGGTATACGCTAGTAGGAGTATGTGATAATTTATCTTATGTTGCATGTTTCATGTTTTATGCATCCTTGGTGTGCGAGCGGCCTTAGGCCTTTACGTTTTATTTACCATTTTGTTGTTGGTGTTTATTATGACAAGCGCAGTAAGTAAAATTCACTTGATGGTATTACTAATGTGTAATTTTTAAGTCCGGTCTTGGAATTTATACTACCAATCTAACAAAACGAAATAGACCAGAATCAAATAGGCATGCCATTAATACCACGTGATTTGGCCAGTGGCGGCTGGTGAAATTTCAAAGTTGTATATCTCTGTTCGTACTTACAGGACCCGTACCAAATTTAGGGGTTTTAATCCTGGAAATGTTTTGGTAAAGAAAAAAATCACTTTGTAATTTGCGAAAAAAAGTTTAATTTTTGGTGTGCCCCTCCTAAGAAAAAAATGAACACGTCTAGATATTTTATTTATTATTTTTTCTAAAAAAATTTTACATTTTTTTATCGACAGTTTTTAAATTTTGAGAGAAAACAATGCATTAGTAGAAAGTTATAGTCATTTGAATTTTCTTAAGCCTAAAATATAATTTAAGAAAAAATTCAAATGACTATAACTAACACATTCTTTTCTTTCAAAATTTAAAAACTGTCGACAAGATAATGTAAAATTTGTTTAGAAAAAACAAAATACCTAGACTTGTTCATTTTTTTCTTAGGAGGGGCACACTAAAAATTTAACTTTTTTTTGCAAATTACAAAATGTTTTTTTTTCTTTACCAAAACATTCCCAGTGGACTCACTATTAAAACCCCTAAATTTGGTACGGGTCCAGTAAGTAGGAACAGAGATATACAACTTTGTAATTTCACCAGCCGCCACTGGATTTGGCCACCATCTTGCTTGAGAATTCAAAATATATAGTTACTAGGGATGCCACCTTTTCTATGCGTCCGACGAGGACAAGCCTATTATCGGTTGTATACCAACCCAACCCAACCCAACCAACATCAAGAACAATGTCAAAATAAATAACTTTATTTTTATACAGTGTGTCTAACTTAAGTTGGCGACATAATATGAAAAACTTTTTTATCATCAGTTTTACAGAAGAAAAGTTACTCTTTATAAAAAGTCCTGCTTTATATAAAAAATTAATATTAAACTATTCAAACTTGACATAGAATATACAGGGTGATCAGAAATTGAAAATTTAAAAATTGGTCCTAGAGAGAACTTCTCCCCTGTTGTTTTAAAGCACGATTTAATAAAAAAATATTACTTAGAATATAAAAATGTTATCTAAGTTTATGGTCAAGGCCTCTTATTTACATAGAATATGTAATTAATATTTATAATCTTTTTATATTTAAATTTTAAATTTAATTTTACAAATCGTACTACAAACTCGCGTTCAGTGAGAGAAATATTGTTGCAAGCTACAATAATAAGCACCGAAGAATAAGTGTAGGATCAATATGCATGCAGCGAGAGTGGAAAACAACTTTTCTTACTAACAGGTTTTGAAACTGTCAAAAATAGAGTCATATTACTGTTGCGTCAGACTTCTATTTTCTGACATTACATTTTACACCATGCAGAACTTTTATAAAGAATAACTTTTTTTCGTAAAACTAATAATAACAAAGTGTTCCAGATGTCCTCAAGCAGACACACTGTATACAAAAGTTACAAAATCTAATATACAACGTAAAAATAAATTGTTTAGTACACATAACGTCTTCGAAAAAGAGAATCAAATTCATGTCCCGATTCTCCAACGTTAATTTGACAATTAAAAGTTTTAAACTGACTGGTGTAAGAATAAGACAACTACATTCTGTACTATGAATTTGTTGTCGACTTTTGTCACATATTTATAAAGAAAAGTATATTTTAGTACGTACTTTCCATAATAATAAAAGTAAATTCATTCTAGCAATATGTTCCGAGATTAAAAACATTTGGAAACCAAGCTGAAATATTAGGATAATTAATAAGTTTTTAATGGCGACTTTTTGACAATAACAGGACAAAAACCTGTCAAAAATTAATGACCAACTAAAAGATCTTAATGTAAACCAGCACTAAATCTTAAACCCTTTTAATGAATCTGAGCGTTAGTGATTTCATCTACGTTTTTTACAAAAAAGTAAACATCATTTCTCAAGTATGCTTAAGAACAGCGGAAAAACAAACAAAACAGAAAACAAGTCACAACATGGTATATAATTAACTCGAGATTTAAATCTTATTACATTCTTTAAACACAGTCCAATAAGCGTTTGTCGTTTCTTATTGCGTGAAAAAATCCGCGCAATTTAAATTGTTATTAAAATAAACCAATACCTCAGCTCTAATGAGCACCAGAGGATGAGCTTGCGAGAATTTTTGTTGTTAGACGATGACAAGAGGACTGAGTTTCCAAAGGAGAACGGGTGGCAACCCTAGTATCTACCTATATCAAAAGAAAATGGATTTTTTAGATTTTGTCCAGTAAATTATAAAAACGTAATATTCAAAATGTATACTGAACTGTTACAGGGAATATTAAAAGAACTGATAAAACAGTCGACGCATAATATTTTATAACACCAAAAATGATATTTAAGTACGCATGAGTATCAAAAAAATGCTAACCATTATTCACCGAATGACAGGATCAAAAAACTATTACCCGCCGAGATTTTGGTTTTACTATTATTTCTGTTGTTATATTTATTTTCGTTGTTATATTTATATTATTTCGTTATATTTAAATACACTCCGAAGAAACTTTCAATCTAAAACTAAATTCGAAGATTATGCAAAATACATATATACATTCTCTGTTAGTACTAAAACGGCCGGAGGCGCGTAGCAGTGTTGCCGCATCCTTAATTTGATTCGACACATTGACCACTATGCTCAGTGGTTTTTCGTAGGATGGCGTTTAAACCTTAATATTTTTGTTATTATCCGCCCAACCGACGTAATTTTATGTATGCGTGTTTCAGTTGACTGATTGTGCAATACTATTAACATATATATATATATATATATATATATATATATATATATATATATATATATATATATATATATATATATACACTGAAAACGCAAAATGACTGAACCAGTCCATTGTAGATCACCTACATTTACTGGTAAAATTATAAACAATTTTTATAATTTTAACATATCTGCACACACTTACCGTTTGATCTTCTGGCGGTAATAAATACAAATAAAGAAAAGCAGCAAAATGACGCAACTTATAACTGCAACTATTATCAAAGCTACTTTCATAGTCACTTGCTTTATTTCCTTATTATTTTCAGCTAAAAAAAAACGTTTATATTAAAATGTGGAGCTAAATTTTGACCTTTCAATTTTATTCTTATAATTCGTTTTTGAAAATCTACAGGGTAACTTTTTTGAAGTATTGGTTGAATCATGGTGAGTTTTTTTTATAGTGTTACAAGGCATATCTTGAAAATGGTTTAAAATATTTTCATAAAATTTTGGTCAGTTTATAGGGAGATGGGGGGGGGGGGGGGTATATTTAAACATATTTTTGACATTTACCCCCTCTCTCTATTTTGAGTGGTGGGAGTAGAGATGTGCCATGAGAATGTTCTCGAGCGAATATTTCTGGAGAACGGTAAATTACCGAGAATATTTCCCAGCATAAATTCTCGAGTATTTATGATTTTAGAAAAAAAATATAAATTACTGGAAAATTACCGAGAATATTTCCGAGAACGAGAATGTTCACGGGAAAATTCATATTCTCGAAGAATTTATGAAAATTTACGGAAATTTATTTTAATTCCGCTATTGTATCATATGTGGAGCTGGAGCATCTTTATCTTTATTTCTTTTCTGTGTTGTTTTAAACAACTTGTTTAGACATGTTATTTTATACAATGCGTTTCTAAGTTGTGTTTTATAAGTAAGGTTACTCGAAAATAATGGAAATAAAAATTTAATTTGTCCTATTTTGACTAAGATGCGTAATCACCTTAATTTATAATTTAAATATTTTTTAAATTAGGTATTGTGCAGCGCTATGTCTTTATTTTTTCAGATAAAATTATTGTAAAAACTACTTTGGGTAAAAAAATATGTTCTTCCAATTTATGCAGTCAAAACATAAAATTCTCCAACATATAAAATAAATTCTCCAAAATTTCCGATAAATTCTCATTGTCCTCGGAGAATATTTCCCAAAAATAAATTCTCGAGAATGTTCCATCTCTGTAGGAGGAACATTGGAATTTTAAACAGGATGATGTACTTTTGTTTATAAAATTCGAATCTACGTAAAAAACTACGTATATGTTCAATATTTCGGTTACAGAATTATGGTTAACTGAATTTTGATTGAATTTAAGAAATAAATAAATTTTACCAATAAATCAAGTTCACTTATTTTAGAATTATTATTCGTTTCCATGGAAATGTATTATTTTTACTTATGCCAGTTAAGAATTTTGACATTTTAACGATTATTTCTTACTTTATTGCTCAATTTAACATGGAAGCGAATTTTAATGTGCAAGTTGATATGTTGTTAATTTTGGGGAAGGGAAATATTTGAAAACAGGTGGATTGGAAGAGCGGTCCGGTCAACAGGCCTGATAGCAGTGGCGGCTGGTAAAATTTTAAAGTTTTATATCTCTGTTGCTACCTACAGGACCAAGTTACAGGATGCCAAGTTAAGGATTTTTAATAGTGAGCCTACTAGGAATGTTTTGGTAAAGAAAAAAAATATTTTGTTTTGTATTTGCGAAAAAAAGTTGAATTTTTGCGAAGCTCCCCCCTGGGAAAAATGAACACATTTAGGTATTTTATTTAATTTTTTTCTAAACAAATTTTACATCATTTTGTCGACAATTTTTAAATTTGAAGAAAAAAAAATGTGTTAGTAGAAAGTTATAGTCATTTAAATTTTTTAAATCAACAATATAATTTTTAAAAAAATTTACATGACTATAACTTTCTACTAACATATTTTTTTCTCTTCAAATTTAAAAATTTTTCGACAAAATGATGTAAATTTTGTTTCGAAAAAATAATAAATACGTAACGTATTAATTTTTTCCCAGGGGACGCTCTGCAAAAATTCAACTTTTTTTCACAAATTACAAAATATTTTTTATCTTTACCAAAACGTTTCTAACATTCCTAGTAAGCTCACTATTAAAAAACCTGAACTTGGCATGAGATACTAAACTTTAAAATTTCACCAGCCGCCACTACCTACTTACTAGGTCCCCGGATTTCACCCCGCTTGACTTTTTCTTGCGGGGTTTTATAAAGGACAAGGTGATGGCGACTGCACCCACAACTTTAGATGATATGAAAGGTCGAAAACGCTTTGCCTGCTTATTAGTGACAGCTGAAATGTTACAACGGGTACGAAATTCATTAGTAAAATAGGGAGAAAGTGTTTTGAGGTTAAAGGGGGACATTTCAAACAACTTCTCAAGCATGACAGACGATAAATGAGTTGAAATTAAATCTTATTTTTTTTAATTTTGTATCCTAATAAACTATAATTCAGTAACCTACAGGGCAAATCAAAAAAGATTTTGTACACATACGTAGTTTTTTACGTAAATTCGAATTTTATAAACAATAGTACATCATCCCATTTAAAATTCCAAGTTACCCCCATCCATTAAAATAGGGAGAGGGGGTAAATGTCAAAAATATATTTAAATATGTCCCTCCATCTCCCTATCAACTAACCAAAATTTCATGAAAATATTGTAAACCAATTTCGAGATATCGCCTTGTAACACTTTAAAAAAGACACCCTGTATAATTCAATCAAAGGCCTAGATTTAGTCATTTATGTGTCAAAAAGTTGTGTATCACATGCTGAGATAAGATATACATAAGCACTTACGTGGTAAGACGTCTACAACTGTCAGATACGCCTTAGAAATAGTTTGCCCAAGACTATTGGCAGCGACACAGGCATACCAGCCCTGATTTTCAAAGGTAACATTGGTAATTTCTAATATTTCCGGCTGAAGTGTATCGCCAGCCTTGAAGTAATATTTTTTTATTAAAATTTAAATAATGATGTCGTTAGGGACCAGGTATTTGCCGTTTTTTCCAAAGTTCTCCAAATTTTTGAAGTTAAAACAATAAATATTACGTAAAAATTTGCTAGCATTTTTAGCAGGCCTGGTTTAATCAGTTTTACTGTTGGACGGTCCAGGGGCGGATTTGGAATTTCATTTGGGGGGTGTGGTCAACGTAACTATCTAAACCTGTTCTTGCGAACACAGAACGGTTTGTCATCTTAACTTACTAATATTTTAGCATTTTTTTTACTTATACCTTTTGTCCGTTTAGACTGACTGATATATGAAAATTTTTCGAAAACACATTTTTTGAAAGCACGTTTTTTCGAAAATAGATTTTCTCGAAAACAGAACTTTTTCGATAATACAGTTATTCGAAAACTAGGGATGTTTTCAATTTTTTTCTTCGTAATCCAACTTTTCCGATTTTTTTTTAACCACTTTTCGAAACTAAATTTTTTTTAGAAAACCATGTTTTTAGTAAGTAGTTCAGGATCTTTTTGTCATTTTTTCATTGGTATTTTCTAAGCCACTAGAGTTCATAATTTAAATTTAGAAAAAATATGTTTTCTAAAAAGTATATTGTCGGAAAGTGTACTTTTGAGTTCTCTAAAAAAAATTAGAAAATTTTTTGTAGTTTTGCAGATTGCAGGAAAAGCATCTTTCGAAGAAGCTGTTTTTAAAAAAAATATACTTAATTTAACATCAAAAAAGACGTTTATTAAAAAAAAAACAGAAGAGTTGGTCATCTGAGTTTACACGCGACAGGACAAATTGTTTGAGTATTATGAAAGTGTGAAATATTGTAGCATTTTTTTATGTACGTCAATTCTTCTGAAACCAATTTCTGAAATTTTCTTTAAAAGACTTTTCAAAAATACATTTTTTCAGAGAACATATATTTCGAAATTAAATTTTTTCGGATAATAACTTTTTTCCAGCAACGGGTTTTTGAAAAAGTAACGTACCAAACCTAAGGAAATCTGATCAAACCCAAAAATAGTTCGTTTAAGCTTGTTCAGGATCTTTTCTCGTCATTTTTTCATTAACATTTTCCAAGCCATTTTCATAATTTAATTTTCTAAATACTTTTTGGAAAACTTATATTTACGTGAAATGTAGGTACCTATTTCTAAAAATTATCTTTTTGAAGACATTTTTGAAAACCTTTACATTCGAAATACGTGTTTTCGAGCAAATATCTTCAAAATATTTCATAAACCCGTTATCAAAAAGCATTTTTGAAAAAATGTACGTTCGAAATATGTTTTCGAAAAATTTCGTTAATCCGTTTTCAAAAAAGCTGTTTTTCGAAAAAAATTGTTTTAAAAAAGATGTTTTTTGAAAGACAAAACCATCTGGTTATTTGTTTCCTTTAGAAGCCAAAACAATCCGGCGCAATTTTGATAAGATTGCAGCGAGATGTGTAAGGAATGTTTTTAGATACAATCTAAGAGGAAGTAAGTCAAAAATGCCAAAAAAGGCTTGCATTTTTTAAATTACATATTTGTATTGATCTATTATTCATATCTTTTTAGTATGATTTTTCATTTTAAAGACCTAACTCTCCCATAGACGACAAAATATGTTTGTTTTTGTTTACAATATTTTGCAGAATATGTAGGAATGGTTAATGTTTATGTTACAATATTTATTTTTATCAAATTTGCTATTGAAAGCATTTTTTTATCTAAGATATCCGACGTAGACTTCAAGCCTAAGTACTAACGTACCGTGGGCGTCTGCAGAGAAGGAAAATGTAGTTGACACGGGATTTAAAGGATTGGAGGTTGGGGCGGGAAGGGAAAACATCTGCAGACAATTTGTTCCATAATCTGGAGACCCTAGGTATAAATCAGCGAAAGAAGTGGTCTATTCTGTGGTCTGGTTTTTGTACAAGGCTTTGGGGGTCGTCCCTGCGCCTCCCCCCCCCCCCCTTAAATCCGCGCCTGGAATAGCCAGCTGCATACCCTTGTGCCGATTTTTCAGTTATTTTTCTAAATACCCTCGGCAGCGGCACATATGGCCGGTTATTAAAGAAAAACTGAAACATTGCTCTGTAAAGTAGGAACTAATTTTTAGATAATATTACTGTTATTGAATGAATGTTAAACAAGATCATCAGTAACATCAAATACCTGGCTCCGAATAATGGGTCTCTCTCCGTGTTTCAATTAGCTTATAGGGTCAAAATTAATTTAAAAAAATTGGTATTATTTAATCGGATGCGTTGATGCAGATATCAAAATAATCTATTAAAAAAATAGTATTGCATTTAAAACTTTTGACCTCCCTACCGCCACCTCTCAAGGGGGTTGAGTAAGTTAAATTACATAAAAAAGTAGATTTATTAACCAGTAAGATACACCTAAAATTTGGTGTCTCTATCTTTACTAATAGCAAAAGATATTTGCCCATACTAAGACGTTTCGGGAACCCTGTATATATACAATGTTGCGTTGTAATGCAATGTCTTAAAAGATCTTGAGCATATAATAAAATAAATAATATTGCAAACTAAATTTCCGAAAAAGAGATTCTTTTCGAATAAAAAATTCTTTGAAGAACCAAATTTTCGAAAACTAAATTACGCTATTATCAAACGGGAAACCCTTCGAAAAGCCAAGTTTTCGAGAACAAAATTTGGAAATGGAACGGTTATCTAAACCGATAGAGACAGATGCTGGAAGCAATCCTGACCAAACCCAAGAACGGCGAATCTGTGAGGTTTATTTAGATTTGCTCAGGTTTGTTTAGCTTTGCTAAGGACCTTATTCTGTCTTGTTTACCATTTCCTTAGATAAATTTTCCATTCGCAAATTTTGTTTTCGAAAACTTGGTTTTTCGAAATTTCTTCCTCGAATTTGGTGTTTTCGGAAATTTAGTTTTCAGGAATTTAGTTTTTCGAAAATTTGGTGATTCAAAAATTTGCATTTCAAAAATCTTGGTTTGAAACAAACCCAAAAATTAGAACCGTGCAAATTAAATATTCTAAAATAAACTACGAATTGCTGCATCAATGACTTCTACAACATTTGACCCTTTCTGGGGGCATCTTTTCCAGGGTCCTCAAGTATTTCGTTATAACAGAAAAATTTTCACACCTGTAGTATTGGTAAGCTTGTATGAAAAAATGTACCTAAACTATTTTGAAATTAGTTAGTACCAATGCGATTATATGCATTATCTTATCATGCAACATATATTAGAACAAGTTGAGTATACCTGCACCACGGTATCATTTTCGCCAACATCGTTACCATCATTTAAGCGTATCCAGGTTATGAACGGATGTAAATCCGAAAGAAATTTACATTCAAAAGATACATTGCTCCCCACTGTAGCTGTAATATTCTCTGCGCTTTTGGTAAGAATCGGTGTGTTGTGATACCTCTCTAGAAACGAAGAAAATTGCAACCTTCACCACACAATAACAGAAAACATATAACAAGTTAGCACAAGATCTTACCCAGCACCCGTTTTTGTGTATATTGACAAAAAGGTAACTTAATTACTACATTATTACCCACAGTAAAATAAGCAGCAAGAAACTTTACTGTCCTTGTTATAATAAACTTGTAGTTTTAAGTTATCTTCATTTAGCTGGAGATGTCTGCGGGTTACGCTATCAAAACTCTGTTCTAAACAAGGCATTGTAATGTGAAATAGTCATTATTTGCTTTATTTCATTAACTTTTGGAAAGCAACATAATATGAAAGCATATTTTTGCAACTAGGTAATGTATGTGTTATAGCCTAACTGATTATAACGAGCAATATACATAATACCCGGTCATTAAGAATAATACTAAACAGGAATGGGCTGTTTAATAAATTTCATGTCCTGTATTCATAATGTTTCATACCGAGTATTTTTTATCTGAGACTGCTAGAGTGCTAACGTACCGTGGACGTCTGAAGAGAAGGAAAATGTAACCTACTGATCCGGGATTTAAAAGATTGGAGGGGAAGGAAAAACATCTGCAGGCAATTTGTTCCATAATCTGGAGACTCTAGGTATGAATGAGCGAGAGAAGTGGGATATTCTAGGCTTTTGTAGCTGGACAGGATGCATACATAACGCGTCTCTTGGGCTGTTATAAACAGTCAAGGGGACAATAATTATAGCGGCTAATTCTTCAGAGCAAAATTCGTGAAAGTATCAGTAGAAAACGGATAAATCCCCAACAGCACGGCGATGAGCGAGAGAAGGGAGTTTTCTTGTGAGGATTGGGTCATTGATTAGTCGAATGGCTCTCTTTTGGATAGAAACAAGGATGTTAAGTGTTGAAAGTGATGCTGCTCCCGAGACGTGGGAACAGTACTCTAGGTTAGGTCTTATTTGGGAAGCATACAGTGTGATAGTTGGAAGGGAAGAAGTGTTTTCTGGATCGAAAGAAAAAACCAAGGTTTTAAGCTGCTGCTATCTAGTATTAACAATCAGGGGCAAACATGACGGCACGCTGTCTGCCAGAATGAAAACTGCCCTAAACCTAACCAGTCCTGAATGGAATAGTGATTGGATTCTCTAAAGAAATCAAGTACTTGGGAAGAGTCCTCGAACAAAGGCTGAATTGGAACTCACACCTAGAAAGGACTGCCTCTAAAGCCTCAATGGCAATCTGGTCCTGCCGTAGGCTCTTGCGATAAAACATGGGGCTTAAAACCCAAAATGATCTATTGGTCATACCTAAGTGTTGTAATGCCTATTATGACATACGCCTCACTGGTGCGGTGGACAAAAACAGAGCAAATTACAACGCAAAGGAAGCTGACAAAAGTATAAAGGCTTGCCTGTCTGGGTATTACGGGCGCAATAAAAACCTGCCCATCTATAGCTCTGGAGGCAATTCTAGACTTTCTTCCATTACATTTATGTATAAGGAGGGAAGCACTGACAAGTGCCTTAAGAGTTACCCAAACAACAAAACTTAAGTCAGGAGATCTGACTGGTCACCTCAAAGTACTAAAAGACATTCAGTTAGAGGATATAACCAAACCAACTGATTTAATGCCAAAACTGTGTGACTTTCAGCGCTCTTTTCAAGTGGTTATAAAGGACCGTCGAAGTATGAGCGAAACCGCGCCGCAATTTGAGAAAGGTTCACTAGTTTGGTACACAGATGGATCAAAGAGGGCAGAGGGGTGGGAGCGGGGGTCTTTGGGCCAAAATGCCGAATTTCAAAGCCTCTGGGCAAAGCACCTTCCATCTTTCAAGCAGAAATACACGCGATAGATTTATGCGCCACCGAATGTGCCAACAAAGGCCTTAAAGGCGCAAAAATCTACATTCTATCGGATAGCCAAGCAGCTATAATGGCACTAGTTTCATGTAGGTACCTTCTATTCCAAACTGGAGTCGGACTGCCGACAATCCCGCAACCAATTGGCAAAAATCAATAGTATAACTCTAATGTGGGTGCCGGGCCACAAAGGTGTGGAAGGCAATGAAATTGCTGACCAACTTGCTAATGAAGGACAAGCACCTTTTTATGGATCTGAACCCTTCGGCGGCATCACTAGAGGTCACCGTACGGAAAGCCTCAGGGAATGGGAGAAATAACAGAAAACAGCCCACTGGAGGAATGCTCCAGGATAAACACAGGCAAAGAGATGATTAGTTATCGGCTTGACTACACAAAAAAGCGCCTCGAGCCTCAAAAGAATGAACTTAGACTGGTTACTTGCCTTCTCACTAGACACTGCCCTTGGAGGTATCACCTGAAAAGGATGGGAAAGACTGATGAAGAACTCTGTAGATTCTGTAACAAACCGGATGAAACTGCCAAACACTTGATCTGTGAATGCAGAGTAATAACTCGTCAAAGGCTGCAATATCTTGAGGGAGCGTTTCTCATGCCCAAAGATATATTAAAGTGTTCCCCCAGAAACATCTTAAACTTCGCGAAAAGTTTGGGAATTGATGGGTATATAATGTAGGGTATTCACAAAAGATCCAATTCGGTCGAAGTGATGTAGGGCTACCAGAGCCGAACGACCCCATTCAATACCATACAAATAGCTGCTGATAATGTGGCTATTAAAGTAATGTGTTTGTGCCAGCTGAGATCATGTTCGGAAGCCATGTCAACAATATCGAACGTTTCATTGTTTTGTAGGGCTTGACCATTCATGTGGATGGGGTAAGTGTTGCGGGATTTTTTGCGTGACAGGGGGCAAGACGGGGCTTGGAGGCGTTGATCTAAACAAGATTTGTGGCACCCCAGTCTAAGATTAATTGAAAATCTCGGAAAAGGGATAGGTGAATAGATCTGCGTCTATTATCCAGCTTTTAATTCGAGACTTGTCTGGAAAAATAAATGTTGGAGTAAAGAGTACTATCGACGGGATTGGTAGTTGAAGAGAGCAGATCAATAATGTAAAGAAGAACTGCTGCTGTGTAAGTTAGAACTCAACCTTGGGGTACGCCATGGGGTGGCCATTATGGCAAAAAATGTTCACTCTTTTCGGTAATATAAAAATACATTACCGTCTATAACAACATACTTATGTATAGTAATATAGCAATTACACAAGGGCATGTTATCCGACAAGCCCAGAAAGCCCGGGATTGGGGTAGTGATGTAAGGATACGTATCCAAAAATCCGTTGGATCCGAATATTAAAAGAATCCGGATTATCCGGAACCGGCCGAGAACTTGAAGACGGATTCGGAATCAAAATAAATTCGCATCGGGTGGTTACTAATGCAAAGTGCAAAGAGAAAACGGAATCGGAATCGAGTGTAAGCGAACAACACGGTCTGCGATTTGGCATATTTGATATTGTGCTTTCTCTTTCTAATGACATTTCCTAAAAAAAGATGGCATAGTTATCGGGGTAACGGGTATCATATGAGATGAGACCCATTGGTTAAACTAGTCCCGCCTCACCCGAACCGAATTCAAACGAGAACGGCGCGACGCGGTGCCTTCTTATCCCTAAACTTCGACTTCGACTGGTATGATATGATACCGATACCGCATCGACCTACCTAGCCGTGTATCCGGATAGAAAATGTTTTATAGTCTGTTGCATGCATACGTATATATGATCTGTAACCGCTTTCGCGCGGGTCAAGAAATGGATTCGTATTCGGATAATGGATACGGATATTAGCTGATTCCGATTCCGTATGATTCGGATATCTAATGAATACGGATATTTACAACACTAGATTGGGGCGCAAAACTTGTAGGGTCCGGGCGAGCGACGCTTTTTAAAAACAAACGGGAAATTAAAAGAAAAAGCAAAAAATTAATAAAAATAAAATAAAATTATAATTCCAAATTACTATCAAGGTAGGAATGTATTCCTACCTAGTCCTCAGTTTGCATGCGATTTTATAACTTTAGCAGGTACTGAAAATCTACAGCATAGACCTTTTCTCGCGAAATAAGTATTTTCCATTTAATTGGACTGTTATTTTTTTCAAAGCAATAACATTTTGTTGTAATTACATCATTTACACGGTTGCACAAAAAAAGGGTGGCCCCGAAATTTTTTACCGACCTTCATGTTATCTTGCCTGGGATGCAAAACGGCTTCAGCGATCTTTTTCTCTCGGTGCGCTAAAAAGGAATTTCGCAGCTTTGATATACAAATAACTGTTCTTTAAATGTTAAAAATTTTTAAGTTAAAGCAACAAAAAATAGATTTTTTTTGTTGAAGGTGTTCACCCTGTTTCTATATTATCGCTCCAGCAGACTGACCGACAGATAGACGGAAATCGGAAACAATGTTTTTCGTGATCTAGAGACCTCTAAACGTGTTTTGAAAAATCCTCGAGAGGTGTTTTTTTACGAATAAAATACCTCTTCTAACGAGGGAAGTCAAAAGATCAATACAGTTGAATAGGGCGCAAACTTTTGAGCAGGATTAGGGCGCCATTGCAATTACATAAATATAATCTCTATTATTTACCTATATAAAAGAAGAAACTAACTGACAGAACTGACTGAAACAGAGGTTTCTTATATGTATAACGTAGGCATGCACTAAGGAAGGATATTTCAAAATTCAACCCCTAAGGGGGTGAAACGGGAGTTCAAACTTTGTATGGAGAAGAAATATTAGATGGTTCTATTAACTCCAAACTTCATTGAAGAACTCTAAAACATAAATGTTTAAACACGTGTTTTACAGTTTTTAATAAATCAATCCATAAAAGGGTGAAATGGGGGTTCAAAGATTGTAATGGCCAACTCAGTAGCCCTGGAGTAGCCCTCCCAAAGGATCAAAGTTAGTTACCTCTATCATTATGGATACTGTTTTGAGCATTTTTCGGGACATGAATTATCGAAAATTTTCAAAAACTAATTTTGAACTCTAATAGTTCAGAAGGTGTCAATCTATCAAACAAACCCGAGCAAACCTACACATTCTCGCCAATATTTTTGGGTTTGTTCAGGTTTGCTCAGGTTTGCTCATATTGATTTCTAATTTTGAACTATAATAGTTCAGAAGGTGTTAATGAAAAAAATCTGTCAAACAAACCCGAGCAAACCTACACATGCTCGCCAATATTTTTGGGTTTGTTCAGGTTTTCTCAGGTTTGCTTATGCCTTTATGTTTGTTAATCAAATTATTACTATTTTGCCCAGCCAGATGAAAGCAGTTTTCATAATGACCGCAATGACCAGTCAATAGGACAAACTATGGATATGCCTAATATTATGAAATTTATTAAACTGTCCATTCGTGTTTGTCATTATTCATAATGACAGGAATATGTATGTTGCCTTTTATCATTTAGTCTATAATACTATCATTCCCGGACATCTGGGCATTATTTCTGTATATCAAAACGTCCCATTCGGTGGCTAAAGTTGCACCAATAAACACATTTTTTAAACATCTCTTTCTCTATACGATGCATGTAATGCGACTGTTCTGTGATCAACGTAAAATAATTAATACAATTGCAAAATAAATAGTGTTTTTATTATTGTATGAAAAAATAGTTTGTGTGAAGTTCCACCACCATCACCATCACCAATATCCCGGTAAAAATTCAATACCTTTGGTGTACCAATAGGTTCTTCACCTTCTTTAAATTCGTAGGAAGAATTAATGTAAATCCATTGTATATACGGTTCTAAATCAGCTACTAACTGAGGACACTCAAACTGTACTGTAGAGTTAACCAGAGCGGTAACGTTTTCGGGATATCCATCTTTTATATAAGGTTTATGGGGGAAACGCTCTGTTTAACAAAGAAAACAATATAAATTTGTTGCATTGATCGATCAATAGTAAAATTTTTTTATTATAAAAATTTATATCACTACGTAAAGGAATGGAGAAGTTTATTTGTATTACAACATCAGAAGAAACAGAAAGGATAGATATGGTTTTTCCTGACCTAGAAAACGCTTACGACAGAGTTCCACGGCAGGAACTGTGGAGGTGTTTGAAGAAGAAATGAGTGGCTGAAGAGTACGTAAGGATTGTCCAGGGTATATATCGGGTGAGTCAACGATTGCGCGGGGTAATTTTATACCTTGGAGATAAAATTTGTCAATAACCAGCTTATATGTTAAGGTATAGTTGGATATTCTGCACATTTTAAAAATATTTTGAATTGCGTTCAAAAAGTATGGTGTCACAGAGTTGGATTTTTTAAATGGGTCACCCTGTATTTCAATGGATTTTTGAATTGTACATGTAATTTCATAATTTTTTCACTATGGTTTAATATAGTAAAAAGTCATAGTTTTCAAGATAATTCGACTTGTGATGAAGATTTAGCATTTGCAAGCACCTCTTCGTTGTGAAAATACCACATAAATTTTGACTCCAAGCGATTCCTAATTTGCATCCTGAGTAAATTAAATCAAAAAAACATATCCACTATGAAATATTTGACATCTCATTTACAGGGTGTTTTATTTCTAGGTCCCAGACCAAAGTCAGAAAACTTCTAATTAAAAAATGTCACTTTTATCAAATGGAACACCCATATATTTTTCTGCCATCTTATAGATCGTCAAAAACTCTTCACATTTTGTAAAGGATGTATTATCCCTGTCCCTAATAGTTTTTGAAATATTTTGATTTTTCTGGATTTTCTGTTCTTGTTATAGCATCTTTTGCCAATGGATCTCAGTAGTCATGGAAAAGAAGTGAAACTAATGTTAGTGGATGACATTAATAGTCAGATCCGTTTTAAAGTTAAACACTTTCACTCTAAAGTTTATTGTCCAGGGTGTCTCATTTAAAAAATCTAACATTGTAATACCCTACTTTTTGAACGCACCGTGTATAATTCAAAATATTTTTAAAATGTGCAGAGTATCCAACCATACCTTAACACAAAAGCTTATTATTGACAAAAATCTTATCTTCAAGGCATAAAATTACAATCGTTGACTCACCTGGTATAAAATGTCAATTTTTTATTGTTAAAATAAGATTTTACGTATCCATAAAGGCAAGTTGTCAGGCCTAGCTTAAAAACTAAGTTGCTATAAATATGGTTTAAACTAAATTGATAGCACCAGGTGACTATCATACAATTTGTGAAAAAATAAAAGTCTAACCCTAATTCATAAAGTTATCTTGATTCTTTCTTAATGTTTTAAAAGACGTTTGACTAACGCAGAGGAAACCACAACGGCTATGAGGTTTATAAAGAAATCTAAATTAAATCGCTTTATATCCGTATCTAAAAATCTTATCGTTTTATGGTAGCCGTAAAAAAATGGTTTTACCTTTAAGATTTGCTCAATTTATAAGCCAAAAGTTTTATGCGTTCTGTGACGTTGTTACAACGGCCACGCGGCGCAGTTTTATGTGTTTAAAAGATTTGGACTTGAGATTGGTTAATATAGTTATTGGCTCTTTGTACTTTAACAATACCGTATAAATTATTTAAAACATTTACGACCATATTCATCATTGCTAGGGTCCAATTTGACAATCAATAGTTTAAGTTGACAAGTATCAGAATGAAGCAAGTAGGTTTTGTACTATGAATTCATTTCTGAGGATTTTCGGAAATTTGTGAAGAAAATGACATTTAAGTAAGTATTTTTCACGATAACAGAACCAAATCCATTGGGGCAACACGTTTGAAAATAAATATCATGTGGAAACTAATCAAATCGCTGAAATACACCAGGCCATCGTCAGATCTATCTTTCTATGTGAAGATTTTTTTTACCCAGGACATCCTACATAGACTTTAAGTCTAAGTATTAACGTACCGTGGGCATCTGAAGAGAAGGGAAATGTAGTCTACTGGCACGGGATTTAAAGGATTGGAGGTTGGAAGGGGAAGGGAAAGCATCTGCAGGCAATTTGTTCCATAGAGAGAGAAGTGGGATATTCTAGGCTTTGGTAGCTGGGCAGTAAAGGGATGCATACGTAACGCGCCTCTTGTTGTTATGTCAGGAACAGTCAAGGAGGAAATTATAGCGACTAGTTCTTTAGAACAAAATCCGTGGAAGTACCGATAGGAAAGGAATAAATTTCTAACGGCGCGGCAAACAGCGAGAGAAGGGAGTTTTCTTGTGAGGACTGGGTCATTGATGAATCGAATGGCTCTATTTTGGATAGAATCAAGGATATTAAGTGGCGAAGGTGATGCCGCTCCCCAGATGTGGGAACAGTATTCTAGGTTAGATCTTATTTGGGAAATATAGAGTGTGTGCAAGTTGGAAGAGGAGAAGTATTTTCTGGCTTGAAAGAACAAAACAAACCTTTTTAGCTGCCGATGTGGCTACTGAAGTAATGTGTTCATGCCAGCTGAGATCATGTTCGAAAGCGATGCCAACAAGTTCGAATGTTTCATTGTTCTGTAGGACTTGGATGGGGTAAGTGTTGCCAGATCAAACTAAGCAAGACTGGGTTTTGGAGGCGTTGAACTGAACAAGATTCTGGGCACCCCAGTCTAAGATTAATTAAAGATTTTGGGAAAGGGATAGTTGCATAGATCTGCGTCTATTATCCAGGTCTTGGTTCGAGACTTGTCTGGAAAAATAAATGTTGGAGTGAAGAATACTACCGTCAGCATAACTGGGATGGGATTGGTAGTTGAAGAGAGCAATAAAATTAATGTAAAGAAGAAATAGGGTTAGTGCCAGGACTGAACCTTGGGGTATGCCAGCATTGATAGGATGGAATTTAGATGAGTAACCGTTCACCACGACAGATATGCGCCGATCAGAGAGGATGGTACCGATCCAGGTACATAGTTTGGAAGGAAGACCGTAAATAGGTAGTTTGTTGAGGAGTGCGGCACGCCATACTTGGTCAAAGGTCTTGGAAATATTACGAGCAACAATCTGAGATTCGCCATGAAATTCGAGAGGCTTGTTCCAGTTATGTGTGACAGAGCTAAGGAGATCACCTGTGGATCTTTACTGACGAAATCCGTTCTGTCTGTCATAGATGATTTTGTGTTTTTCTAGATATTTTATAATTTGCAAGCTGATCGCTTTCGCCATAACTTTGCTGAATACAGAGAGAAGAGAGATAGGTCTATAATTGGATGGAAGGGACTTGGAACCTTTCTTCGGGACAGGCTGCACACAAGCAGTCTTGCAGCTATCTGGGAAGATACCCTTGTCATAGGAGATCCGGAAAAGACGCGTTAAGGATGGGTACATGTTCTGAAGCGCATTTTTAAGAACAATTGCGGCTATGCCATCCAGACTGGAGGGCTGTTTGATGTCAAGGGATAGAAGAATGTCGGTGTATTATGTCGGGTATTTTGTGGGGTACAGATGTAGCTGTTGGAAAAGTGAAATTGACAGAAGGAATTAGGATGGAATTGGCAGAGAATTGTTTGGCAAATAGTTCAGCTTTCCCTTTAGAGGTGTAGATAATTTCGTTGCCAAAGGTCAGGGGAGGAAAAGTGCTTCTGCAGAAGTTTTGACTAATGTTTTTGGCAAGTGACCAGAGAGATTTGCTGTCGTTGGGACAGAAAAAAGATAGTTTGATTGTACTGATTTGTTGCCTCGGTGAAAATTTGACGATTTTTGGGTGTAGGATTTTGAAGATGCCTTTTGTAAGCTTGAACTTTTTGAGCCTGGCTTTATCATATGCTTTGGATAACCATGGCTGTTGATGGTGGCGTTTAGGTTTCTTGTGGGTATGTGGAATAAAATTTTCAATATTCTTGAATGATATCTGTGATACAGATCGTACACATCGCTGGCGGTTTTTAGCAGATTTCATACTATTGTTCAAAAAATAGAGGGTTCTTTGATAAATAAAGAGCAAGGACTATTTCAATAGACAAAAAAAGAAAGAAAACATATAATATTATTGTTGATTAATCCTCAAAAGCCACCAGAATTGCATTACAAGTTACTGCTATAATTTTTCCAAGTATCTCTGGGGCAGTTATTGTAGTAAATTTTAAATATTTAGGTTTTCCTAGCTGCTATAAAAAGAAACGTTGCTGTGAGACGTCCGTGGGGGTAATAGAATTCTTTATGCTAGTATCTTTTTTGACAGAATACTTTCTTCTGTCTAGCAGTCAAGCGTGTGTCCAAACTCATGGTTTCTTTCCTTTTTAATTATATGCACCATACGGGTAAGAGCTTAAAACTTTTAAGCGTTAACTTTCATTTTGAAAAAGAGAATTACGCGAACTGACATATCGTAGGATTTTTTAAACCGTGTATGTGTGACTCGGATCGCAAGATATTTTCCTGTGATCCATCCGACGATACATCTTACAATATATGGATAGGTATATGGCCCACTTATTTAAGTTTTTAATGTCGGTTAATTAACAAATTATTTAGTCACCTAAACTAAATAGTTCTATGGAAATATGTAGGTCTACTTCATTCATGAATCTGCTCAGCCGTTTTCTTCCAAAGGTTGTGTATAAACATTTACAATGAATCGTATCTGGTACGCTATTCTAATACAAGAGGATTATTCTCTTACTATTGTTTAAAATTATAATATCTTTAGCAGAAATCTTGGCAATGTAGAAGAAAGATTCTGACTCTGGGTCTGTGAACTGGACTACACTGTAGCAAACCCATTTCTGGGTAACTTTAGTCACTGACAGGATTTTTCGCACCCTTTACTTCAACATTGGATCTGGACCAAATGTGAAGAAGTCAATCGAAATTATATCATTGGAAGCTAAAAAAATGCTCCAACTTTTAGTTGTGCGTAATTCCCCAAGTAGAAATTCTTAAATAAAGTAATTTAAAAAAAAGCACGACAGAAACATGCCACGTACTTACCTACAACATCCACACGATAAGTATAGTTAATACATCCAACTATATTACATACAAGACATGTATAATTTCCTTTGTCATCTGTAACTAAGTCCTCCAGAGTTAAAGACCAGTGGTTATATTTAAGTTCTCCCAAATCCCTCTTTGGAGGTTTTCCGTCTTTTAACCAGGTAATGTTTGGTGTAGGATTACCACCAGCTCGACACTTTAGAACGACCATATTTCCAGCAGGTTTAACGACCAACTGTTGAACCATTTGGTTCTTCTTAATAAAGGAAGGTGGTTCATAGACGGTTAGTTTGTAGGCTGAAATCAGCCATCCATTGGAAAAACATGCGTAGATACCTTCATCTGCCACAGTGAGGTTTCTTATCTCGAATATTTGTGATTCTGACTACAAAGAAATTAAAAGATTTTGATGGGATCATTGAGATTGAAGCTGTCAGTATTTAAAGTAAAGTAACTGACAATGTTATCCCAATAATCGGTAGTTAACATCTGAGATAGGTACTTCAAGAAGTATTTCAAACCCGAAAAAAATGGACACTACAAGTACTTGCCTAAATCTAGCAGAACCTCTGCTTAAAATACTAAGGGTAAATAAAATAAAGTGTATTAGGTACTTGTAGGTACTATTTTAAAAAATTTTGTCAGTATTGACGGAAGATTTGGCAATTTAGTGAATTCTTAGTAACTCATTAAATCAAAAGTTATTTACCATAGGCCTGAACTCATTACTGCCCGTATTGTTAACTTTCCATTCCACATTATCTTCTTTGGGACATTTGAATGTTACAGTTTCGTTTACTATTCTTATTATTTCCTCTAAACTTTCTGTCGACGACTCTCTTGGTTCATTTAAATATTCTGAAAAGACATTAAAAGTATAAAAACTTAAAATGGAAATTTAATATTAAGACGAATGTAGTGGTAAGCAGTGTTGGGCATTATCGAATTCTAATGTAATTTTATTGGTAATCGGATTATGCTTTAACCAAAAAGTACGATATAATCTAATTAAACTGTATTTAATTACATTGTATTAGTAATTACTCATGCGTAGCTATGTAACCAATTACATATTATTTAAATCGAAAATTAATTGATTACTTTGTAATTAGATTACATTGTAATGTAACAGGATTATAACAGATTACTTCCAAAGAGTATTTCTGTATTCATTCTATTTTAAACCTTGACATGTTGTTCTTCAAAATAAAAATATACAAATATTATACATGGTACCATGTAATCATACTAGTATGTAGGTAATTAGACTACAATGTATTCACACTAATCATTAGTCCATTAACTTATGTGATTATGACCAGAGATGATCCCAGTAATCTTGGTTAATTGTAATTGGTAATTGAAAATTAGATTAAATTTTGTCCAATACTGGTGATAGGAAGTTTAATGATTTTCGGGTCTGTTCTGACATCATTATTTACTCTCTTATAGATCGTCGTATAGGTGTGATCAAGCGTGTGGTCTTGCGAAAAAACACAGACTATCTTTTATTATTGAACAAAATAAAAAAATACAGTATTTTTGGATATAAATATTTGTTGATTATATTAAGGGTAATAGACAAAGGATCCCATATAGCATTATAATCTCAATAAAACTCACTAACTGATAAGATAATATTATTATTACCTCACATATAAACCCTGTTTTGCTCCCTGACACGCAAAAAAATTCGGTAACATACCCCATCCACATGAATGGCCAAGCCCTGCTGAACAGTGAACCAGTAACGGTTAAAATAAACCCCAAAAGAATCACTAAATAAGGTAAATAGTGTGGAATAATGTCGGTTAAAAATAGAATTTGTCGGAAAAAATCAAGAAAATCCGATTTTTACCCATTAAATACGCTCCTGGATGACCCATTCATTTTATTCATTTTAAAGTGTGATTATCCCTTTATAAGATAGTGATGAAAAATAGAGAAAAAATTAGATAGGAAAACATACAGAATGATTCAAATGTACCGATGTCGAGGGCAAATAAAGTAACAAAATAGAAATTTAATCGGCGATTGCCCCTTCCTATAGAGAATGAAGAAACTAAAAATGTAGATATCATATACTTCGACGAGCTCTGTCCGATGATGTATATGGGATTTTAATTTGAACCATTTTGACCCCAGAAAAAATTAAAAACCGTGATTTTCTGATCCCCGCCTGTTTCAGTAGAGTTCTAAGGCTTCGGGTCCCCTACAACCTCCGAAAATTTACATCGATTTAATTCACTTTTGCGACCTGTACCCGAGTTCAACGGAAATCGCGGAAATTTCGATTTTGACGTTTAATAGCTCCGAAACGAAACATCCTGTATAACTGAATTTTTCACCGAAGCTAGTTGAACTATTCCTCTATCAACCCAAAAAAATCGATTTCTCTCCCTCTGACTGTTTCCCAGAAAAACAAACCTGTTCGACTTTGGGTTAAGCTTTACGTTAACATGTAGATTGACACTTATTTTTGCTGGTCTCCTGACGTCATTTTTCATTAAGGACAAATGGCTGCTTGTTAAATTGTAATAAATTATACCGAAAAGTAAATATTTTTTGTGGCTAAATTATCCTAGTAATTTTCTTCAAAATATTTTTTGGGGTTTGTAATGACTAAAGTTTGACAAATGGGGGTAATTCCAGAGACGGCTTCTAACCTAGTTGGAAATAAAATTAGGAGTCGATTTGAAAATAAAATACAAATATTTATTTACCCACATTGTGTTATTTGAAAGTGCGAGATACGAAAATATCATACAGGGTGTCTGAAAAGTCTTAGCATGGGCAAATATCTTTACTATTAATAAAGATAGCGACACCAAATTTTAGTTGTACCTTATTGGTTGATAAATCTACGTTTTTATGTAATTTGACTTTTTCAACCCCCTTGGGGGTTACGCTAGGGAGTTGAGGTCGAAAATTTTGAATGCAAACCTATGCCGTGTGGCCTCTTCGTTTAAAAATCTTCAAAAAAGAAACATTGTTTTAGTATTTTAGTATTTATTTATTATTGTAATTCATTTTTAAATGGCAAGCCTATAAAAATTATAACTCGTAAATCGTATAATCGGTCGGGGCAAAAGTCGACCATTAGTCGACCTCTTGTGCCATACAGCACAAGTCGGCGCTGCTATTTTTTGTTTTGTGGGGCACTTTTTTCTAACTTTTCTCCAACTTTACTTCTTCATTTGTCGTTGTTATATGTTTTGGTTTTTGACATCTGCGCAGTAGACCAAAATGCGTACCACGCGCAAACCGAGCGTGCTAGACATGCGCACGGAATTTCAGGAGATGGACTTTGGTGTCTACATTTGAACCCATTCACTTTTAAGAATCTATCTCCAGTAGTTAAGGTACCACTGCGTATTTAACTTTATAACGTTTTTCCCAAGTTTTTTCGATTTTATTTTTCTTTTTTTGCTATCTGCGCGGTGGCAAATAACGAAAAATACAGTCGAAAAAAACTTGGGGAAAAAGTTTTACCATTGATCAAAATGCGTACCACGCGCAAACCAAGAGGGCTAGACATTCGCACGAAATTTCAGGGGATGTACTTTGTTGTCTAAATTCGCAGTGGTACCTTAACTACTGGAGATATATTCTTAAAAGTGAATGGGTTCAAATGTAGACACCAAAGTCCATCTCCTGAAATTCCGTGCGCATGTCTAGCACGCTCGGTTTGCGCGTGGTACGCATTTTGGTCTACTGCGCACATGGCACAAAATGAAAAATAATGTCGAAAAAAACTTGGGAACAAAGTTATAAAGTTAAATACGTAGTGGTACCTTAACTACTGGAGATATATTCTGAAAAATGAATGGGTTCAAATGTAGACACCAAAGTCCAACTCCTGAAATTCCGTGCGCATGTCTAGCACGCTCGGTTTGCGCGTGGTACGCATTTTGGTCTACTGCGCAGATGTCAAAAAACAAAACATATAAAAACGACAAATGAAGAAGTAAAGTTGGAAAAAAGTTAGAAAAAAGTGCCCTACAAAACAAAAAATAGCAGCGTCGACTTGTACTGTTTGGCACAAGTGGCCGACTAATGGTCGACTTGTGCCCCGCCCGATTATACGATTTACGAGTTATAATTTTTATAGGCTTGCCATTTAAAAATGAATTACAATAATAAATAAATACTAAAATACTAAAACAATGTTTCTTTTTTGAAGACTTTTAAACGAAGAGGCCACACGGCATAGGGTTGCATCCAAAATTTTGGACCTCAACTCGCTAGCGTAACCCCCCAAGGGGGTTGAAAGAGTCAAATTACGTAAAAAAGTAGATTTACTAACCAATAAGGTACAACTAAAATTTGGTGTTGCTATCTTTATTAATAGTAAAGATATTTGCCCATGCTAAGACTTTTCAGACACCCTGTATGATATTTTCGTATCTCGCACTTTCAAATAACACAATGTGGGTAAATAAATATTTGTATTTTATTTTCAAATCGAATCCTAATTTTATTTCCAACTAGGTTAGAAGCCGTCTCTGGAATTACCCCCATTTGTTAAACTCTAGAATGACTTCCTTAAACGAGATATGCAATAAAAAAAATATGTGCATATTGCTTGTTCTCCCCTTGACTGTTCCTTACGAGCCTCTTTCGTGTCAGAAAATACTTCTCCCGTTACAACTTACACACTCTCTATGTTTCCCAAATAAGACCTAACCTTGAGTACTGCTCCCATATCTGGGGAGCGGCATCACCTTCGACACTTAATATCCTTAATTATATCCAAAAGAAAGCAATTTGACTCAACAATGACCCAGTCCTCGCAAAAAAACTCCATTCTCTCGCTTATCGCCGCGCTGTTGGGAATTTATCCCTTTGTGTGCCAATACTTCCACGAATTTTGCTCTGAAGGACTAGCAGCTATAATTCTCCCATTGACTGTTCCTTACAAAAGAACAATAGGTGCGTTACGTATGCATCCATTTATTGTCCAGCTACAAAAACCTAGAACATCTCACTTCTCTCGCTCATTCATACCTAGGGTCTCCTGATTATAGAACAAATTGCCTGCAGATGTTTTCCCTTCCCCTCCCAACCTTCAATCCTTTAAAACCCGTGTCACGACATTACATTTCCCTTCTATTCAGACGCCCACGATACGTTAGTACCTTAGGCTTGAAGTCTACGTGGGCTGTCTCAGATAAAAAAAGGACTAAATGTAGGTGCCAAATTACGTCCACTACATTTAGGCCTTGTACGCGTATTAGTAGTATTTTAACAATTAATAAGCTTTTTGGAATTACATATATTTCTTTATAATATTATTTGTATATTAACTTTGAAAATCGACACAAATCTGTATCTCGAGAAACTTGATTTATTTTAATTTTTTCCATATTAAATATGGGCTGTCTCTTTCTATCAGACTCCGTCCTTAAGTAAGGAACGAATTAACCAGCAAATTTTTTAGCTGAAGCAAATTTTATTATTTTGACAAGGTCATAACTTTTACAGGGGCATTATAGACTGTCTGCTGCTGTCTTGCATGCATACATAAACGGAATTAAACCTAATTTGCCAATTACCCTTAATAAAATGAAAGACAATTGTTTCATTACATCTCCTTATTCTTTAAATTATTTTAATATATGTGTAAATAAAGATTGATGTGTCTAATCAACTTTTATACAGTTCACTTAACCTATTTAAATAACACCTGATCCTATTCTTAGCACACTTATCATAGGCATTTTTTCATTAGTACTCTGAAAACCTTTTTTTTTCTTGGTGAAAACATACGCTGTCAAAGTCTCAAAGAAATGAAAATGAAAATCTTAATTTTGTTAAATTTTTCAGATTTTAGGGAATATTTTCTTACAGCGGCTGAAAAAAACTTATTTGTTTTCACTACTTGGCATATTTTTAAAAATCAAGTTTTAAAAATGTTGGATCATTTAAATTTTTTTTTGTTGGTCACTCCCTGTATTATGTCTGATAGACACAATTTCCTAAAGAGTTAAAACCCAAAAATTCTACTGTAATATCTCTGGTAATCCGAAGTACCGGAACCCTAATTACATTTTAATGACTAGGAATGCCGTGACTGGTGAATCAGAGTTGGGTACGGTAATGAACTATAAATTATTATCTTCGGTTAATTTTTATATTTACCTGCAGGATCTACTGCTAAGGTATGTATGACATAAGTGGTAATGGTAAAAATCCTCCAAAGACGGACAGCCATCGTTCAGCTTTCCTTGTCAAAGTTACCTGAAAAAAACAGAAAATAAATTTACAATATTTATTTTAAATTAACTATATTAGCCTTAGTTATTTTTAAAAACTCCCCCTGTGTTTTCTTTCATTTATTGATCTTTTTTATCACATCTCCATTCTAAACCACTATCAAAAAACTTTCATATATTAATTTTTTTTGCTAAAAAAAACGTTGATATCTGTTAAAACTAAAAAAAAAAACAAGTATGTAACAAGTTATGTAAATTTTTATGTTTTTTAATTCTGTATTTTATAAAAAAATTCAATATAGACGTTTTTTTACAAAACAAACTGTTGACTGTGTTGTCTAAAAGGGAGAAGTAATAAGTGATTTTAACAAGGTTTCTTTCTATTTTTAATGTAATCCTGTACTTTCTACAATATTTTCTGTGACTTTTTTTCTTTTTAATTAAAATAGAAATTATATCAAAAAGCAATTATTTTAAGAATTACTAATATGTAAAAATTTCCTAAATAGTGTCTGTGCTTTTTGTTGCAGAATAATTTTTAAATTACGTCTTGTGGGTTTTAGAAAAGTCATTATTTTTCAGTTTGCTATATGAGGCGTTCAAATATAAAATTCATTTTACAAAACATTGATTTACTGAGTTCTTTAAAGGGCGCGGAACCCCACACTTTTACTTGTTCGATTCAAAATGCCACATACATTTTAATTAATATTCAGTCCAGGCGCCATTGCGAAACGCTGTTTCTGAAGCGTATTATATTGTTTGTTTCAAAACGTATTAAATTTTATCTTGGGAACAACGTTCCATTTTTTGAATGGTCTCTATATAGAGCTGTATATATGGCTTGCTCTTTTGCTCTTAGCATACAAACAATTGATTCTGGTATATTAAAAAAATAAAACCTATCTGGCTCCATTTCTTGCCTTAAGGTAAGAAGAGACAGAAAATTTCTTACGGCATTATCAGCTGAAATGCGAATAGGTAGTCTTTATGTTGTTTTAACAGTTTTGTCAAAAAATTTTGAAATTTTATGCTGCAGTAAAAAAAACTTTCTGATTACCTAATGCACATTTTTTTAAAGAGGCATCTAAAAGTGGAAATTCTTATATAATTACTTTTGTAAAATAGTGTTTAAAGTTCGCTTCAATGCTTTCAGTGCGTACAGATTTTTTTCCAAGACTATTTTTAAAACCGAATAAAAATTTACTATTCAGTTTATCAAATCACTGAATTTCGAAAGTCAAAGTTTATTTTAGTAATCCGTGGCTTTTAAAACCACATATTAAAGTAAAGCTTTTTAAATGTTGGCCTATTGGACACTGAAATAAGCTTTGCTATTATAAATATCAAATAAATAAATACTCCAGTATATAGACTTTCCAGCTGTACTAGTTTGAATATAAAGATAATTTAAAATTAATTTTTCTGAAAAGAAAATTAATTTTTCTGAAAAGAAAATTAAAAATTCTGTTAATTTTCTCCGACAAGCCCACACAAATGAAATAGCTGTTTTTCGATAAAATTTTAATTGAAACAATAATCAGTCCGATTTCCGTTCGTTATTTGGGAAAGGTTTTGGGTTAAAAAAATATTTACGTATTGGCTGATGTTCGCAGAAACTGAATAATTTTTATAAACATTTACGAACGGTTGAATGCGCCAAATTGTTTGTTATTTTTTCATAAAAAATAACTTGTACAATCATCATTTAAATTGTGAACAAGTTGTGAACCACTTTATTTGTCAGCAGTATTGGGCATAATCTGATCATAATGAAATTGAATTACACCTTAGTCAAATTACAATGTAATCTGACGGAATTATACTTACTTACATTGTCATAAAAATAACTTATGCATCATGCTACGTAATGTATTAAATATCGAATTTGAAAAATAATTAATTACTTTGTAATTACATTATATTCTAATGTAATAACATTATAACAGATTACTTGACATTTAATTATCTAATTAAATTTATATACCGTCCGAAGAGTAAGTAGGTATGTTCATTGTTCAGTATTTCTCGTATTCATTCGTACTATTTTAAGCCCTAATAGGTCCCATGTTCTCCAGAATAAAAAATACAAATTTAATATAGATAGCAATTTGATTACCATGTAATTAGATGACAATGTAATCTAATTACTATGTATAAATTACAAATGTATTAATATGTATAAATTTATGTAAATTGTTACTAGAGGTTACTCCAATATTTTGTTACAAAGTAGCCCAATTACCTATAACTTGGTTAACTGTCACTGATAATTATTAATTAGATTTTGTGCTCATCACTGGTTGTTTAGAAGTTTAAGCAAAATAATAAGAGGTGACAAAATAAGAAATAAAAACTTTAAAATATTTATGGCATTGTCAAAAAATCCTCATTCATCCAAGGCAAAAAATTAATGGATGTACTAAAATAAATAAATACCAAAAGTCAATGGCATCGCCAGACTATTAAACCTTTACTTCGGGTATAAAATGTATCTGGCAACCCTCTATATTACCAGTGGCGTACGACAATTTAAAGCAAGTTATGGAGGTTCTACAATTTAGTGAAATTGAAACGATATCAGCCAAAGTTTTTTTGGGATAAAACTTTTTGTTGGAGAGTCAGAAACGGTTTTCTTTAAAAATGAATAAATTATACAAGAATCTCCGAATATATTACAGAGAAGAGTGTATTTTACATAAAACTACGATTTACTTTCTTAAATTTCAAATCGCTTTTTATTTTTCCCAAAAACATTAAGTGCTGAAAATAGTGGAGAAAAGTAATCATGATAAATCACAAATAAAAATGACTTTTTAAGGACGTGGTTTTATGAAACAGACAACAATTTTTTTTAACAAGATTTTAAAACTACAGTTTCTTTTTGTTAATTTTAAAGGTCACGATACAAATAGTGCCAAACCATTGATTTCAAATCAAGTATAGATACCAATATTTTATTTTAGAGCAATCAGGGATTCCCAAGTAATTTATAACTCGGGAAACGATATGGTCCCCCACCTACTTTTAGAATACGGTTGTTGCCAGGCTTCTAGTTATGTAAAATATTTGCAGATAATAAAATAATACCATTACTGTGGGTTAATATTTATCTACAATCATAAATACCACAGGTTGAAGCATATGACTCTGAATTAATAAAATATACCAGTAAACCATTATTTTTCGTGATAATAAATTTTTAGTAATTTATTTTCATTGCATGGTGACGAAATTTAGAGTGAGAGTGGCAACTTCACTTCACGGAGCGTCGTCTGGTTCATTGAGAAATCTGATTAATCTGAAAGTCGTAATTTTGTTTGTACTTTCCAGGCAGGTCAGAATGTACGCCTGTTGTAATATTTTACGTGATTCTGGTTTTTCGTGAAAGAACTTTATACATACACTTTGCGAAATGATGCGTCAGTGCCAACTCGGCTGTCCTATTTAAAAACAAAATAATTGCATTTTATTAAAAACGATGAAAACTAGATAGATAGAAAGTTCTGATGTTAACTTTCTATTTTTGACAAAAGTAATGCGAATGAGTGTACATGGTTAAAACATTATAAAACAAACTATTCATAAAATAACCCTTTTTATATAAATGATTTTTTAGTCAGTGTCCAACTGTCCATATTAATCTGTTTTTGATAACTATTAGATAAAGCTAGAGAAGTACAAAATAAAACTGGTTCATGAACTTAATGAAGACGATTCCGATCGCCATTTGGAATTTTGCGTTTTATTTTTAATATATTCAACCCCTAATGGGGTGGAATGGGAGTTCAAAATTTGTAACGGAATAATATTGTTATATCGCGGACGCGGGCGGAAGCTAGTTTCCTATATACCCTAAGCACATTTTTGTGTGAAAGTTACAATCATGATTTAATCTATTTCATTAAAAAATTGTTCAGGTTTGCTCAGGTTTCTAGCTCAACAAACCTGAGCATCCGTTTATTAAATACTACATTCGTGTACGATCATCAGTTTTTGATATTAATCAAAACATACGGATAGACAGAGGCATTAAGCGCTTTCTTTTTTATTCTGTAGCGATATACAGCCATTATTCAAAATCCCAATAAGTTCTGTTAGCGCGACACTGTTAAAAGTTTTAAAACATGACGGGCACATGTGCACCACACGTGCGGGTATTTTCAGTCCACAAGTCTTTTCATTTCTCGACCCCTGCAGACTGCTACCTGACAGCGTTTGTTTTCCACATTTCTAAACCTATTTGCCAAATAGTTTCTTTAAATAGAAAGAGACGGGAAACAGGAGAGAAGCAGATCTCTGCTGCTGCGGTTACGAAAGTCTTGCATCCGGCGGGCGTCTAATAGATTTTTCATGCTAAAACAATGTTTTTATAACAAACAAATAGGCCTGTATCATGGGTAGGATGTATCAAGACGCTTGTCAAACCGTCACTCGTCCAAGTCAGTAATTATATTACAGAACGCCTTGGCGGGAAACCAATTTATCAGTTTAAAAATTTTATAAAACGGACAAACTGCTTAACATTTTTTTGATATTCGGAGCGAGTATTTTTAAAGCTAAATAAACTATTAATATATTTTTTCTGTGAGCGTTCGTGCTGCTGCCGTTATTTTTTAAACTACAAGATAGGAATAAAAAGCAGCAAATATTTCATGTTTGGAATTGAAAGTGCGAAATATAAGCCAATAGAGAATAACTTTGTTGCGTTATAATATAGAGACTCCTGGTGCTATTTTTGTTGCTTTATAAAAGAGAAAATATGATATCTAACAACAAATTGCCACCTCCTTAAAAACCCAAATTAAATAAAAAAAAATTTGTTACATAAAACGGAAAACAATTTTCCTGAAAATAAATGGCCAAAATATGGAATTTGGGATAGATGTTCGGAAAGGCACACGCCTCCATTCTCAGGTGCACATACAATCACAAGTGAGAGAGGATCAATAATCGGAAAATATGAATTTCTTGAATGAATTTTATGTGCCTATACCGGAAAGTCAACGGTTTTTATAGCAAATAACCTAACAAAATTAATTCAATAACAAAAAGTAGTAATAAGTAAATAGCAACCCATGTACTGCTCTTAAATTAAGATTACTTTATTTGATTCAAGAGAAGAAAACTTAATTTGAATTACGTAATCTTAGATCAAGTTGTATATTTTTTTAACTAAGACATCCCACGTAGACTTCAAGCCTAAGTACTAACGTACCGTGGGCGTCTGAAAAGAAGGGAAATGTAGTCTACTGACACTATATAATCTTGAGGATGTTATTATAGATTTAAATACCTATTTCTATATTCTCAGTTTGACCAGATATTTTTTTGTGTATATACAGTTTCACAAATCCTTAAAAACTCTTTAAAAGAATTACGTTGTCCACCCGTATGTATGTATCTCTATGTGAATTAACAAAATATACAAATTATATATAAATACTTCAAATAAGAATATGTACCTGAAAGTAACCTTTAGTATTGATTCAATACAAGATTGTTTAGTTTGAAATACCATTTCTTAGATTAAGTTTAAAATTAAAATTAAAATTCAAATGACTATAACTTTCTACTGACACATTTTCTCTCTGAATTTAAGAATTGTCGACAAAATGATGTAAAATTTGTTTAGAAAAAATAATAAATAAAATACTTAATCGTGTTAATTTTTTTCCCAGGTGGGTCAATTCATTAAACTATTTTTCGCAAATTACAAAATATTTCTTTTCCTTTCCAAAGCATTTCTAGTAGGCTCACTATTAAAAAACCTGAACTTAACATGGGTCCCATAAGTAGCAACAAAGATATACAACTTTAAAATTTCACATGCCGCGCCTGGGCATTTCCGGCCCTAACAAGGCTTTTCTTCGTTTTATAAAAATGTGTACGGTTTTGAAATACACATGATATTGTTAAAAATTGGTAGAATTAACACTGAGCTACGAGGTCAAAATAAATTTGGCACGAACAGAATTTTTAAAAAGAATCATAAAAACTTTTAATTATTTTTTAATTTAAAATTTTAACAAAAAATGTCTGCCAGCTATTTTATTTATACTGTATATAATATTATTATGTAAGTACCTTATTTAGCAGAGCCACTTTGTAAACGTTTTCTTGTCCCTAGCGGATAGCTGAGATTGTCAACATAGTTTGCATTATGCGCGATGCGACATAATGCCCCTCTTTCTTGTCTGGATAAGTGCCCATTTTACTGAATAATAGTATAATAGACATAAATTGAAAAAATTACCCACCACATTTCTAAATAAAATAGGAAGCAATTTGACAATAAGGCGAAAACTTAACATTAAAAATATAAAATTTAAGGATGTATTTTGCTTTTTTAAATTTTGTAACATTTTTTCACTAAAAGTAATAAGGTTATATAAAAATTTGATACCATTAAAAAAATTAGATCTAGTTTGTTAGAAAATTATCCTTTATTTATGTATAGCCAGCTACATGCCCTTTTGACACTAGAATATTTCTTCTAAATACCCTGGGCAAACTTACATGTGGCCTACAATTATTAAAAAATAAATATAACTTTGCCATTCAACAATAGCTGTTCTTCAAAGTAACAACAAAGTTTTAGACCATATTTTTATTTTTATTAAAAAAATGTTGAAAAGTATCATCATCGTTCAACACCAAACCTTATGTACATATTCAATTAAGAGTCACCCCAGCCTACAATTAAAATACGTTTAATTTTTTTATGGATAATCAGGATAAACAGTAAACTATTTAGCAAGTAACTGAAGCTGTTTTTTGTTTGGCCCCACATTGGGCGCCAAAAATTAATGATGATTCTGATTTTTGACGTCCAGGCTTGTTTAGGTTTGCTTAGGTTTTTATCTCACCAGAAACTTGAGCAAACCTATGCAAAACTTACTTTCATTTCTAAAAATATGTTTTCGATTTTCATACTAACCGCATTTTTATAAAACTTCTTATATTTTGGTAGATTTACCGTTGAAGTCAAAAAAATGTTAATAGCAGTATTTAATAAAGGCGTTAGAAGCAGAAAATTGCAACACAATTTTGTCCAGCTAGCTTGATCTGATCGACACACTGTGCATCGGTCCATATTTTAAATGCCACATGCTAATTTTTGTTGTTGTTTGTAGGTATATTAAACAACCCTCTTGAAATTGCTGAAATAAAATTATTTCTAAAATATGGAAAAATATATTTTGACGACACGGTGGTAAAATTGTTATTAGAGAGACAGTAAAAGGCACATTTCTCTAAAAATATAACTTTTAGCACACTGTATAAGACAGTTGAATAAACAAGGGTTTTTATGAGTGGAAATCTGCTAGACACATTGCGCAGGCATACACCATCTGTTTCGAAATGTAGGTGTGAAATCGTCCTTTTCAAGCGGTAAATTTTATAAAAATTTCAACCGCCTGTCTGCCATTCCGAATAATAACAATGGTTTATTCTGCATGATGATATTTACGAAATTACAATAAAGATATTTTTCATTTTTGACATGACTTACTCTAAAATTACACCAAGAGAAATAATTCTACCAACAGCAATACTTTTCTATGAGATATACATATGTATGTAGTTAAATTTGCTTGAATAAAAAATAAATCATTGGGCTTGATTAGTCATTTTGCGTTTTCAATAAATATGTTACACAAAAAATTACGGCGGTTGGGCTGTACGTAACCAAAAAAGTTAAGGTTTAAAATTCGACCAAATTTAAAACATTCAGTTTCCCGCTTGACGTTATCCTACGAAAAACAAATGAACGTAGTGGGCAATGTGCCGATTCAAATTAAGGATACGGCAACACCGCCATATGCCCCTTGGGCCGTTTTAGTACTAACAGCACCGTATCTTTTGTCTGTATACGGTGCTAACAGCGAATGTTTTGCGTTACTTTTGTAGCATTTTGAATCTTCGAATGTAATTTTAATTTCAAACTTTTTTCGGTAGAAATAATAGTAAAACCCACACCTCGGCATGTAGTAAGATTTTTGTTCCTGTCATTTGGTGACTAATGGTTAGTATTTCGTTGATCCTTATGAGCAAATGTCCTTTTTGGGTTATAAAATTTTATGCGTTGACTGTTTTCTTAGTTCTCTTAATATTTCTGTGCAATAGATCAGTATAAATTTCGAATATTACGACGTTTGTCTATTATTTAGTTTGATAACATAACCTCGATGACCAACCGGAAAAAGTTTTGCAGCGGTGCCAACGCTTCATTTATTTCTTCTGGGATTTGGGTCGACCATAGTGGGACTGCGTCACCAGAGGCCATCTTCACGTATTATAATGAGTAGTGACGCCGCGAGACGAGACGAGATGTGACGAGAGAAGGAGCGCTCTGGTCTCGTCTCGAAGAAAAATCGATCTCTCGTCTCGACTAGAGCTCCCAGCTCTCGTTCGAGAGTGCCTTTATCTCGTCTCTTCTCGTTCCTCTCGTAATAAGAACAGCTATCAAATTGCAAGCAAAAATAATTAGAAGCATTAATAGGTATGTAAGTTCATTAGCTACCTATACCTAAACCTAACCAAACCTACCTATGAATCTTTTAGTGTTCCGTAAAACAGAACGGAATCACTTCGGTGTCCGTCCGTCCACGATCGTCCGTCCGTGTGTCACAGGCAATTTTCTCTGAAACTATTCGACGTAAGAATTTGAAATTTAGGACAAAGGTAGAATTTGGTGGCCCAATTATTATAGACGCGAAGTATAAAAAATTTAATTTTGATTCTGGGGGTTAATTTCAGGGGGTAAATTCGGAAGTGAAAAAAAAATTCAATGGCATGTCGTAGGGTGTCATATTAAAGCTTATTGGAGCACAAATTCAACAATATATATGATGTATTTTTTTGTGCATTTTTTAAAACATTTTTCGGAACGTACGCTTAAAAATTGCCGTTCCCTTCCCTTATTACCAAAAGGATCGCTCAGAAAAACCTGAAAAAAATCATGAACATTAAGAATCAGGTGTAGACTGAACCAAAATTATCAGGATTGAAACCTTCTAGTGTAATCAATTGTTATAAGCAATTTAATTGTTTATTCCCTTATAACTGCTGAACCACTGGTTTTAGAGAAAGTTTGTCGGCAAAAAATATTTCTTCCGATGTAAGGAACATCTTTTGTCCTTGCACGTTTTTCAAAATTTTTAATTTGACTCAGTCGAAACGCTCCCCACTCAGCTTCGCGCATTCGCGATGTGATACGGCGTTGGTGCCGTCGGCGGCGGGTAGCGCGGCAGATGGGCGTCCAAGGTTTGCTCAGCTTACGTGGGGGGCTGATAGCATGGAACACTAATTGTGCAAGTATAACTTGCACTTGACCGATTTTTTTAATAACCGTTCTTATAAATATTTGTTAACTCTTTCAAACCCAACCCAAGCAAACTGGAATCTGAATTCGACTGTAATTGATTTTCTTCCAACCCATGGACATCACACTGGAAACAATATTGCAGACGTATTTTACACATTGTTGGGGACACCAACCGTTCGTTTAATTTCTATATTTCTATTTTTATTTCCAAATAAATATTAATAACCAAGCAGGTATTAAATCCCTTTCAAATAATAAAACTCAAACTCGTATCTCTTGTTTATTTAACTTGCATTAAAATATGCAGTTATCGGTAAAACACATAAGAAAATCTTTCCTTTAATTTAGTTCTTCTAAAACTGGCACTTTGTCGGCGAACTTCTAAGGCATAGTTTCCTTAGCAAATTTCTTATCTTTTAGTTTTATTACTTTAGCGCCCTAAAAATACACTTCTCTTAAATGCATAAAAAAGCCAGAAACCATGGCAACAGATATCAACCCCCTTACGTCTCGAAACCGTACCGGCGTATCTAGTTCGGCCTCTTCATATTTTCTAATGGTCAGAATTGATTCGCGTCATCGCGAAATTGACTGTAATTGATCCGGGCGGCTCTCCGAAGGGTGGTACATTTCGTTTCGACTTGGTTCCCGTCGGGAGGACAAGTCAGTTAACTAGACAACCGAAGCAAGTCTGTTGTGCCCGGGACACGAAAATAAAAGTGGGTCAAGTGTATGACCAGACACGTTCACATAAAGTCAGTGTGAAGTAGTGAGTGCTGGAAAAAGCCCTCTCATTGTCTTGGGACAGAGAACCCCCGTTTATCCAGGCAAAGACCTGTTCTTGGGTCATAGAACCCCCTTAAATCCAGACAGAGTCCTGATTTCTTCTTGCGTCACAGAACCCCCTTAACTCCAGGCAAAGTCCTGATTTCTTCTCGGGTTATAAAACCCAGTTAAAACCATCTTCCCTAGTACGGAAGAACGTGATATTTTCACATCACCTACAAACCATATTATTTCGGCCTAATTCGGATACCAGAAGTAAAATCTCGTAGTGTTATGAAAAATGAACTTTCGTACAACTGTTAGAATCAAGAGTTGTGTTATGTAAATATGTACCGTACAATGGGGTGAATAGGGTCAATTTTCAACTTTAAACCTCGATCACTTTGAAACCGTTGTCCGGAAAAATTTGGACACAGGTTACTATTATGAGTCCCTACTTATACAAGAGAACCACCATATAAGGTTTAAGAAATTCAGTAGGAGTCCGCATATATATATTTTTTTATGCCCTGACCCTATTCACCCCAAAGTCGGGGTCAATAGGGTCACCCATTAAACATTAATCTAAAATACGATTAAACCGCTACTGGGTTAAGAAGGGTCTGCTAAACTGTTTTAAAAAGACAATTTTTGGCTTTTTTTGCAAGCATAGGTATCAAAAGTTATATATTAAACTTTACATAAAATATTTCTTCCAGATGCACTAAGAAAGTTTAAGATTTAGTACTGGTTTAAATTAAGATCTCATATGATCAGTTATGGTTTGACAGGTTTTTGTCCTGTCCTTGTCATTAAAAACTTATGAAGTATTGTGATATTTCAGCGATTTACTTGGTTTGCAAATGATTTTCATCTTGGAACGAGTTGCCGTAATGAATTTAGTTCTATTATTGTTGAAAGTACGTAATAAAATTGTAATTTTCCTGATAAGTTTGCGAAAAAGCTCAGAAATAAGTTCCTAGGATAAAACTTAGTTGTCTTATTCTTACACTTGTCAGTTTAAAACTTTTGATTGTCAAATTAGACCGGACTAGCATTGGAGAACCTCCGAAAAGAGTAATGATGAAGATATAAGCGGAATTAATCAAGATAAAAACTTATCCATTATAATGAAAGTTAGATGCCTATTTAAGAAAATAAGAAGATCTGAACAACCCCAAAATATTTTGAAAACTTTTTGTGATGCTGCTAATACAAAATACATGTCAGTCAATATTTATGTATCTACAAGGTGAAATTCCACATGCGACATTTTGAATGTAGCTATGAAGTTAAAGAAGGCAGTAATTAATTTAATACAAAGCAATGAAGATTTGAGATATTTGTCCCTAACAGAAGAACATTGGAAATTAATTGACGTTATTTGCAAATTTTTAAAATATTTGAAACAAAACTGAGCACGACACTATTTGGAGAAGTTTACTCGACATTACCGTAGTTGTGGTTGGTTTTAATATTTTGTTGAACAAACTGGAATCTTTTTTAATGGACTTGGATACAAAAGCTGAAGAAAATGTAATAGAACGAACATTAGTACAAGCTTCCCAAGCAGGTGGTAGAGACGAGATGCTTAAGCACTATTATAAAACGAATTGGGTTTATTGTGCAGCCGTAGTATTAGTTTCTAGACATAACACTGAAACCTTTAACTCCATGGGAAAGAGAAAGGAAAGAAAGGTCTTTACAAAAATTTGAAATGTTTTTTGCAAATTGCGTCAGACCTTCTGTGACAATGACTGAGCTTGAACTAGAAAAAGACTCATCAAGCATATCAAGATATAGCAAAGGCTGAGTTTTAAAGATATATAGATCTAGAAAGAGCTACTCAGGATATAGATATTCTGAAATAGTGGAGGGAACCATGGGCGCCCGCAGACTTTTTTCTCAGGGGGCCAATAGGAAAAAAATAATTTTAAATATTTTATTTGTAGGGATTTATACAAATACTCTAAGAATTAAAATCAGAAAAATTCGGTCAAGTGCAAGCTATGCTTGCACAATTAGTGTTCGATGCCATTAGCCCCCCACTTAGCCTGAGTAAACCTTGGCCGCCGATAGCCCCAACGCCGTATCACATCGCGTATGCGCGGAGTGGGGAGCGTTTCGACTGAGCCTAATTAAAAATTTTAAAAAACGTGCAAGGACAAAAGTTGTTCTTTACGTCTTGAGAAATATTTTTTGTTGAAAAACTTTTTCTCTAAAACCAAAAGTTCAGCAGTTATAAGGAAATAAACAATTAAATTGTTTATAACAATTGATCGCGCTAGAATTTTTGAATCTCGATAAGTTTGGCTCAATCTACACGAAATTCTCAATGTTCATGATTGTTTTCAGATTTTTCTGAGCGGTTCTTTTGGTGATGAGTGTGGGGGACAGCAATTTTTAGGCGTTTTTCCCGAAAAATGTTTAAAAAACGCCTGACAATACATCTTATTGTTAAATCCGTCCTTCAATAAGCTTTCATTTTTTCCATTTCCCAATTTACCCCCTAAAATTAACCCCCAGAATCAAAATTCAACTTTTTATATTTCACGTCTATAATTGGGCCACCACGCTCTATTTCTGTACTAAATTTCAAATTTTTACATCCAGTAGTTTCAGAGAAAACCGCTTATGACAGATGGACGGACGGACGCCGAAGTGATTCCGTTTTGGTAATTTTAGCACGGAACACTAAAAGAAACACATGTTAAAAACTTCTTCATAAAATAAACACGCAGGCTGCAGAAAATTTATGGTAATTTGGTTGCCGTGCCGGTTGCATTGAGTTAGGACTGGGTTTAAATAATATCCCTAATCCTAATTGATGTTTTTGTATGTGGCTTTGTAAAGATGTTCAAACATTAGAAAAATAGAATATTATTTATTACAAAAATAATAGATATTTACCAATTCGTCCAACAAAAAGTACGAAGTATGACAATCTCACAATCTCAGGGGGGGCCACGGCCCCCCCGGCCCCTCCCTGCGGGCGCCCATGGAGGGAACATGAGGAACTGTTCTCAAATCTTGCAAATATGGCCAGAGATGTATTAGCTATACGTGCCACCAGTGTCTCCGCTAAAAGGCTTTTTTCAAAAGCCGGACTTGTAATTAGAAAACATCGAAATCGTAATTAGAAAACATCAAAACCGTCTTAATGCAGAATCTACGAGAACTCTGCTTTATTAAAATTCTACTGCTACTCCTGCAGTCTAAGTCCAGAATTATTTAATGATGAATAATTATGTCAAATAAAAAGTGGCATTTAAATTCAGGTTGTATTTATTATTTTGCAAACTTTAGAGATTTTAGCATGAATTTATTATATTTATGAGTTAATTTTTAGTGTCGATAAACAATAATGATTAGTAACTAACATGTTAAAATTTGGTAAAGTTTCTCCTTCCCTATTATAACAAATCATCGTGAGTAAAAATTCCTTCTCATTTTCCTGGGTATTTTTTGATTAATTATATGAATGATTTTTTCCACAACAAAAACTAAAAAAAAATAATAGTCAAATTGTATCTATTTTTCCTTGCTGCTGAATAAAAAAAAATAATCTAAAGAACATTCCGTTGAATAAATCAAATAATCAAAATTCTTTGATCGAGAGAACGAGAAAGCTCGAGAGAGGAGGAAAAATTCTCGACGAGAGACAGCATTCTCTCGTCTCGAGCCTCTTGTCGAGAGAAATTCGTCCTCTCGTCTCAGCGGCATCACTAATAATGAGCGATGTTCAATCGCTATTTTGCACTTTTGTATTATGAAATAAAAAAAAATTGCTGGATAATCCCATTCCCTTCATTAATTAATTCCCGATCTTGATTTGCTCCATCTAAAAATCCAGGAAATCCAAAACAAAAATAATTAAAAGAGCGACCAAAAAAATTGGGGATCGCTTTCAAGTTTACCGTCTAAAAATAAAAGCTTTTTGATTTATCAGACTCTTTGATAAGCTATTTTAAAACCTTTGAAAGTGTTTTAAAGAGTAACTAACAACGGCCTTACTTTTAAAAACTTTAAAGTTTTGAGAGGCTCTTACGGAAGTTTAACGTTTCAAAGGGTTTAACTTCTTTTAACTATGCCACTAATAAATCTTGTTTTGTACTGTTTAGTCTCCGTTCACATTATGTAAATTATAATTAAGGCAATATATTTAACATTAAAGCCGCGATGAAAAAACTATAATTAAGCCATATATCAGTAGGTACATTAAAAAAACAAACAATATGTTAGAACGTCCATTAATTTCGCTAAATTTTTTTTCAAGTCTCAAAAACAAGGAAAAATTTTAAAATATTTTCACGTGACGAGAAAAAGAAAATACTTGTCTGAAATCAATAACCATCTCAGCTTTGCATACAAGGTGTCCGGAAAGTTTTAGTATTGGCAAATATCTCTGTTATTAGTAAAGATAGACACCAAATTCTAGGTGTACTTATTGCTTAATAAATCTACTTTTTTAAGTAATTAAACTTTTTCAACCCCCTTGAGGGGTTCAAGCGGGTTGAAAACGTTAAATTACATAAAAAAGTAGATTTATTAATCAGTAAGATACACCTAAAATTTGGTGTCTCTATCTTTGCTAACAGCAAAGATATTTGCCCATACTAAGATTTTTCGGACACTCTGTACACCTACTCTAGTAGATATAGGTATATAGTACATTTGCTAATAAAATTTCGCCTTGATGCTAGTTTGCAAATGTACTATTTGAGACGAACAGCGTTCTTGGACAACCAGCGCCCCCCTTCCTTTTATCTCAGAGACCGATATAATTGGTCATTATCGATTTTAATATAATTTGGTGTACCTACAAGAAGATCATCGAAAAATAATGGACACCATATTTGTAGCAGCTGATATTCACATTAATAGGGTAGAAATGGTTCTTAAAATTTCACAAAAATCACACCTTTGGCTGAAGTTCAAAACCTAGAGATGACATCGGAATGAATCAAAAAGAAAAACGTTTCTTGCAATTAATGTTGTCATTTGATTGTGAGAGTGAAATTACATGGTGCAGAGTAGGTTGGTAATTTTTTTCGCATCTCCGGCGACATTATGGTGTACCCTTTTCACAGTCAGATTAGAAAGTAATATTAATTTCAAGAAAAATATTCCTTTTCGATTCATTCTGATATCATCTCTAGTGTTTAAACAATAGTCAAAAATGTGATTTTTTTGACAAATTTTAATGTCAATTGCTACTTCCTTAATGTAAATATCATCAACTAAAATACATGTCTCCTATTTTTCAATGTCCTATCTGTATACCAAATTTCATTAAAATTGGCGACGATCAGTTGTGTCGGTCCAGTGTAGAGCAAAGCAAAACTTTTATTATTAGGAGTGACATTTTTACGTATCTTGCAAAATTTGGTCCATTTGTCCTCTTCTAAACCCCATTCGGGGACAGCAAAATAGCCACTGGAAATTAACAAACATAATTTTCACTTGCTGTTATATCATATCAGTTCTAGACAAGACATTTTTAATATGGATTCAAAATGGTTGTCCCTAAACTTGTGGCACCTATGCCGGGCTAAAATGCAATTATTTTAACTTATCTTTTTCTGTAAAAATGTTTCTAGAATAATCAATGTTAACCCTCATAAATTATATACACTTGAATATACAGTTCATTTTGTTTGTTATAAAATCGTGCTGAACATCTCGGCTCCCAGTATTTATTTGCAGATTAACAAACCTTGCTCATTTTTGTTGGAAGAGATAGGTGTAAATAGTATATTTATCTCATCACTTTAAACTAGCTTATAACTTTTCTAGTTAGTAAAATGGCAGAAGATAAGGAAAAACAATATTAAACTATAATAATTATTTTATTATAAAGTAGTGGATAAATTTATTTAAAAACATATTTTCATACAAACCAAGGAATAATAAAAAACGAGATAATCACTGAAAATGCTACAATATACATCCCCAAAAAAATATAGGCGAACAACTGAACAGTACACAAAAAAAGCCCCAAACACGTCTATACGCTTCCAAAAAATGGCGATTCGTTGTTATCGAGGCGCACCGTCCTGTAAACGCGGAAATTACTATCACGCATGCTCATTGCATTCTCCAATAAGAAGAAGGGTCACCCGCTTAAGAACCGAATGAGGTGCGGAAGCTGATTTTCGCAGCTGGGCTGCCAGAATCGTAACCGCGTTCGATTCGAAACTGAAGTATCGTTTTTGGTGTGCGAGTCCATGAAGCTTTAGGTTGAAGGCTGGTAATTCATCGCATGGAAAAACACGAAAGAATGTTTTTGTTTCAAAAACATTTATTTTGGATATATTTGGTTTAGACGAATCACATTCTTTTTATTTCTTGACATTTTGTATATTTGATTTCAACTGTGATAACGTTAAAAGCGTTTTTTATGCGTGCAAGAAGTTTTATCAAGAATACCCAAAATTTTCTTAAAAATAGGAAATGATTTTTTTTCCATATGACGCGATATAAAGTAATAAATAATAAATCTACACAATCATTGAATTAGTTTTAATTTTTGAAATTAATTTTTGATCCAATAAATCATTTAATTAAAAAAGCCTTGTTTAAAGGACTACGCCACTGGTATATCGATTTCCTGCAACTAAGCCAGAAATATTCCAAAACGAGACAGAGCACGCGTGATGTTTTCATGCCATTATAATCATAAAACGAACTCTACGCAAACAACAAATTATTTCTGTTTACAGCGCAGATGAACGATTTGGGTTAGATGTAGGCAGAGTATACACTCGAGGCAATGTTTATTATTTTTTGCAGGCACGTGACTAATTGTTATAAACAATACAATTGGTCACATGGCTGTTAAAAATTCCGAGCAAAAAAATTGAACGAATTGAATCTAAGAACGTAGCAATATCTTAAAGGCCTTAGGAACTTTTAATAGTTTGTGTTTTCCATTTTTTAAAACTAAGCCATTTGTCAATTTTTGCAAATTGTATTCTAATTTGGTGTATCTTAAGGAAGGATCTTAGAGCACTACCTACTAGGGCACTGTGTACCCAAAAAATGAACGACACTGTTTATTTCTGGTCGTGTTTATCAAATATTTTTAACGTAGAACATATGACTAGATCGAGCACATCGGTTACAAAAATAGCAGTATTTTCCATGTTGATATTATCGTTTCTTTTTAAATAAAGATATTGCGGAACCATTGTTTCAAGTCACACCAGCAATGAATTGGAGGTATTACGATACAGGAAGACACACAGCTTTAACTAAAATAGATATGAAAATATTATTAATACGCTACAGTTCAGGAGACGGAAAAGCACGCTCCACCGGATGTTTTCTCCTGATTTCTTACACAGCAGGAACACAGAACACCGACCATGAGATATTTACACCAATCCGGAAAACATAGGGGAGCTTTTTAAAAATTTTTAATTTACTAATTAAGCACGAATATGAAATATGTCTTAAATTAAGCCCTAAACCGAAGTACAACATTTCAATAAAAAATTTAAATATTAAAAATGACGAGTTTGATCTAGCGATGGGTCGTTCGCGAACGAGTCGTTCAATTTAAACGACCCTTCTCAAAGAGTCGCGAATGAGCCGCTCCCATCAACTGAACGATACGTTCACCGCTCGTTAAAATATCTGCATTATACTAGCGTCTACGGATCCCACACTAAAAATTTTGCTTTCAGGTTTTTAGCTTTACTATCGCGCAGGTGCATCTAAGGTTGCATACGTTTCTGTTTTGGTTTGGTTAGGTGCAATTATTGCATAGTGAAAAAACATTGTAAAAGCTAGAGCTATTATTTATTTATTTAAAGTAAAGGTACTTTTCATGAAATATGTAAATGTTGTTGTCTAACTGTGGTAGCAGGTTGTCTAGTTGTTTATTTAATTAATTATTAAACCAACTGTAGTTGTAGCAGATATTTTGAAGTATAATCTGTATGATATTAAAATGTTTTAGGGAATTATTACATTATACAAGGCCGTCCCTATACGGCGTGCAGCGTGTGCCCCGCACAAAGGCAGCAATGGATAGAGGCGGTAAAATCAGTTAATAAGGAATTTTTTAACTTTAGAATAATAGTTTATTATGCAATGAGCACTTAATGTTAGCTATTAATATTGAATTGAAATATCCACCCAACATTATTACGTCAATTTTATTGTTGTCAGCTTCTTATTTTTCTTAATGCCAATGTCATAATCAGAGCTAGGCAAACTACTTGAAAAAAGTAGTGGAGTGTTACTACTAACTACTTTATCATAAAAGTAGTTTAACTACTTGGTAGTTAGACTACTAACTACCTACTAAGTAGTTAGAAGTTCAATATTTAACTACAAACCAAACCAGACATGTACCGTTGTGGCTCAAAAAACCAGTGCCGTAGCTGTACTTACAAAAATGATTAAAAAAAGGACTTGAAACTATAACAAATAAAAAAATTTAAAATAAAATAAATTTTTTTATTATTTAAACTTTATTGTAAAGTTAACTGTCCACTGACTTAAATTTGAACATCAATTATTAACACAGTTCCTTTTTGGTACAAAAATACAAAACTAAATCATATTAGGTAAAAGGAATACGAGGTATGTAAAAATCAAAAATTTTGATTTTTTGAAAACTTTTAAAACCTGAAAATTCTATATTAGGTTTGCTTATCGCTTACTGGACTGGAAACGTCAGACGAGAAATTTCCGAGAACTTGTTCTAACGAGATTTTTGGCACGCGTCAACGTACATGTCATGTAATGACGTAATATAGAGGGATGTAGTTAAATATTTTTAAAAGTAGTTAAATTACACCAAAATAGTTAAAATATCTTAAGTAGTTAGCACTGAGTAGTTAACTACGTTTTGATTTTATGCAGACTTAAAATAATCGAGTATAACTACTAGGAGAAAAAAGTAGTAAGGATACGACTACTTTTACAGAAAAAGTAGTTAACTACTGCCTAGCTGTGGTCATAATAAGGAGATTTAGACATTTTATTATTTTTTAATTCTTTTAAGTCCAAAATTCGGTCTACTATAGTATTAACAGTTTATATATCTAGGTCGTAATGGAGGCATTTACTGTAGTAAACTAAAGATTTTTTAAAATAGAACATTGGAAAAATTTATATACTAGTTTTAGTTCTTTTTTTTTTCTTATTATAAAACACCAATACTAAATGGTCAAACAGTTTGTGACTTCAAATGTCCAGACTGCGATGTAAAGCATAAAATACATATTACATTATCTACTTTTTTAAATGCCCTTGTATTACAAAACTAGTAATTTTCAACGCTCGCCCGTATAATGTGACAACGAAAACGCCAAAACAGAAGCGTATGCAACCACAGATGCACAAAGCAAAATTTTTAGTGTGGGATCTGTAGACGCTTGTTGCATTATAGGCTCGCTCTCGTCCGTTCGTAGAAATTCCACTCCACGCTTTCGCGAGTTTGGGACAACTCGGAGAGCGCGAGAGCGCGAGCCGCGAGCGGCTCAGTCGTATAATAGAACGAGAGTGGTGGAGCATCTAGCGGCCTATGATAATACATTACACAGTTTGTACGTCTTTCGTATTACTATTATTTTACGACTAACGATTAATTACTTTGCCGGAAATCTGCAACGTTTTATAACGGCATATACTGCGGGTAGTTTATAACTTTGAAATCCATATTACATAATCATTATCTAATCTACAATAAAACTATTTTTGTTAATATGTATTTACTTTTATTTTGAACATTTAACAAATAAAAATTTTAATCATTCCAATATTTTAATTAATTTTATTTAATTTATTTATGTTATGTATATTATTTTTCTTTGAAGCCGTCGCGCCACAATCCGGCAGCGGGCCGTCGGCAGTCGTAAATGTGTAATTCACATCCGCGTTTTATGCTCTCTTTTATACACATGAATAAGCGCAGGTGTCACGTTAAAGTAAAGAGCTCCGCGATTCTGTAATTCGCAACTCGGCAGCCCTCGTTCAATCGAACGACTCCTTGCGAACGACTCTTACAAGTGAGCTGAACGAGTGAGCGGGCTCTCTTGAAAATGAACGAAAATGACCCATCGCTAGTTTGATCACATTATTTTTTTTAAGTCGCAACTATTCTCTCTCACACCTTTAACCAGATATCTAGTTTCTTAATATTAAACAATAATGACACCTATGGACATGATTACAAAGTCTTTATTAAATGAAGCAATTTTTTAATTTAAAATACTTCTCATCAAAATGCTATCTACTGAACAAAAGATTTTTATAGTCCAGTGTTTTCTCATCAAAATGCTATCTACTGAACAAAAGATTTTTATAGTCCAGTGTTACGGGGATGGCCAAGTATCATAGTGCTACATCATGGAACAGTTTAGCGGGAAATTTGTAGGAATCCCAATAACTGAATGACAATCTACAACACAATTATAAAAAGTTCCAAAGAACTGGTTCGGTTTTGAATATCAAAAAGAAGAAGAAGAAATATGACCAAAACGATGCTGCCAGAGTTTTAGTTCTTATTCAGTCCGTTAGAGAAACTCCTGTGATGTCCCTTAGAAAACGTGCTAAACATCTTCTAGAAGTAGTGACAAAATTCATATTCAGATGATCTTAAAAAATATATCGTTGCGTTCCAACCCCATTTTAACCAAACATTGGAAGAGGGAGATGAAGCGAAAAGACTAGATTTTTGGGGGAGACCAAATTTTAAGTGGAAATATCCATTATTTTAAATTTATTATGTTTTCTGATGAATGTACATTTTCTTCTAATGGAACTGTAACATCCCAGCATGTCAGATACTGGTCTCGAGAAACGCCCGAATTTAGAGTAATCAGGTAAAGGCAATATTTTACAGAATGAACGTGTGGTGCGCGATATCTGTCCATGGCATTATTGGCCCATATTTTTTTAATAACACCTACAATAGAATATTTTACTTAGAAATGTTGGATACAAATCGCAAATAATTTATCAGAATTATCCCTTAGACTTTTTAGAAAAAAAAAATATAGTATGTATTTCAATTTTACCAGATCATTTTTTACAGGAACAGTTCTACGCTCAGCGCGCAAAATGGGACAACTAGGTACAAAAGTTGACAATCAAGGGCCTTTAAAGAAAAACAAGAAGCAAGTTAGTGCATTTAGTGCCTTTTCGAGCAGCACCTCTCTGTGACACAATCCACACAAAATCATGAATAAGAGAATGCCGATAGGTAAATTTATTGTTCAGTTCACGATACACTTACAACGGTATGCTACGTTGTGACGTCACTTCGAGAAAAAATCTCAAATTGACTAGGCGCTTACCTGAGCACATGAAATATGACAATGATATTTTAATAAACGTCAAAACGTCAACTCAACACAGTACCCAACAATAAACTGACCTGTTCTTATGTACAAGAGGTGCAAGCGTCTAGTCAATTTAGGATTTTCCCTCCAAGCGACGTCATATTGTAGCATACCGTTGTAAGTGTATCGTGGACTAGACGCTTGCACCCCTTGTACATAAGAACAGGTCAGTTTATTGTTGGGTACTGTGTTGAGTTGACGTTTATTAAAATATCATTGTCATATTTCATTTGCTCAGGTAAGCGCCTAGTCAATTTAAGATTTTTTCTCGAAGTGACGTCACAACGTAGCATACCGTTGTAAGTGTATCGTGGTTCAGTTGTTCTACTAGGATATATTTTTTTTATCTATAAATAGTGAAAACACCAATATAATAACCTGTGTACTCACAATCAGTAACTTTGCCTTTTAATAAAATTTTCTGGTGCAAAAGCCAGGACAATCGTTTAAAATTGGCTTGTGGACATTCAATGGCACTTAACAGAGATTTGGGTGGCTTTAACACCACACACAAACAGGCACAAACACCATTAAATACAGTGAAATTAAAAAAATAGAAAGAAGAACCGATTTTACCTGACAGATAACGATCATGAGAATTTCTTCCTAATGCTATTAAAAGACACTTCTTCAGCAAATCACCAGCACTCATAAAATATCTTGCAGTTGCATGTCTTCAACAAAAAATATGTAATTATTTACAAAAAAGTTTATCACATAAAAGTGTATTACGGAACTTGCAAGTATTAAAATAACTGTAAAATATTTCACTTAAATTACCACAATGCTAATGATACCAGTTGCTTCATCGATCTTAAAGTAGTAGCTTTTTTCACGGAACTAATACAAAGCTTTGGTAATTATGCTAATGGAAAACGCTAAAATTGGGAATTATATCACATCATATCATCAAATAAGTTACTATTTAAAGATCGATTTCAAACTAAATAAAATCCTAAGTCTTTTTTATAAAATTATGCAGTACAAACTGTGTTCCTCCACATTTCATATTTATAAAATTATTGGAGTAAAAATTTAGTTACTCCAGGTTTTATATACAGTGTGTAACAAAAATATAGAAACCTCGAAATATCTTGCAAATCGTTCATCAGCTTTTTATGAAATTTTGAACACTTAGATACGAAATTACGCCCGATCCAATGGCGAGTTCCGCATAGTTGTCCAGTTTACTGCTTTCCTGACATCGACAGGAACTTTTTTTTTAAACGGAATGCTCCATATTTTATCCGATTTTCAAATTCAGCTTAAAAATCTGAATACTTCTTATTGGGAACATTTTATCCTAAAGTTAACAGTTTTTGAGAAAATGGTTCAAAAGTCGTTATTTTATTGCATTTTACCTTAAAATACTTGTACACGAAAGTTTACCTGAAATGTCTGACATTGTCAGTTTCGTTTATTTACAGAAAATGGATCATTTAACAGAAACCCAAAGAATTGAAATTTTAATAATATTGGGTTATGGGGACAGAATTCGAATGCAACAAGAGGTTGTAATATTTTTAATGATAGAAATCCATTAACTAAATCTACTGTAAGTAAAGTTTTAAATAAATTTCGTCAAACTGGAAACGTAAAAAACGATATAGGCTCTGGCCGACCTAAAAGTGCAACAGATGGTGATAAGGCTCTGAATGTTTTACTCAGTTTAGAGGAAAATCCCCATCTCTCTACCAGAACACTGGGAAAAGAAAACAAAGTTTCACACATGTCAGTAGACCAGCTTCTGAAAACCGAAAAGTTTCATCGGTACAAAATAAGAATTGTGCAAGAACTCCCAGAAGATGATTACGACAGGCGCTAGGTATTTTGCGAAACCATGATGGAACGTTGCAACGCCAATCCAGATTTTGTCCACCGAATAATTTTCTCTGACGAATCAACATTATTTATTAAATGAAAAAATGAATAGGCATAATTGTCGATATTGGGCCAGGGAAAATCCTCACTGGATATGCGAAAATCATACCCAGTTCCCCCAAAAGGTAAATGTTTGCGCTGGTATAGTAAGTCGGAGACTAACTGGCCACTTCTTCATGCAAGAGACATTAAATGGAGAAAGATATTTGGATCTTCTAAGAAATGAAATTGTCTCGGCTCTTGCACAACTATTTCCAAATAATCGTAGGTAAATGTTGTTACTTTATTTTACCTGTTGTATTGGTTGATTTGAGAATATGATTTTTTGGGCAATAATCAAGCACCAAATGATGAAATATGGTTTCAGCAGGATGGTGCCCCTGCAGGATGTTCGGCAATATCTCGATGGTGTTTTTTTCAGAAGACGGATTGGACGTAGGGGTACAATCGAGTGGCCAGCTCGATCTTCGGACTTGACGCCCCACGACTACTTCTTGTGGGGCCACCTCAGAAATGTTCTTTTCAAAAGTAAGCCGAATGACCTCGATGATTTAAAAACAGAATGTAGAAGAATCGAGGAAACTGACATTCTTCTAAACGTTTTGTATGTTTTTCCGCAGTATTTGGCTTACTGCCAAGAAGTAAATGGACAACATTTTAGACATTTTATTTAGCTTTCTTCAACTTTTAAATTATTTCCTCCTGTATTGTTTATTCTTGTACTAAATATTCAAATAGTATAGCGTTTTTTACGTTTCCAGTGTGCCAACAAAATTTTAAAACTTAACTTACAGTAGATTTAGTTAATGTATTTCTGTCAGTATATTTGTTATTAAAAATATTACAAAGTTCTTGTTGCGTTCGTATTCTATTCCCATAACCCAGTATACTAAAATTTCAATTCTTTGGGTTTCTGTTAAATGATCCATTTTTTGTAAATAAACGAAACTGACAATGTCAGACATTTCAGGTAAACTTTCGTGTGCAGGTATTTTAAGATAAAATACAACAAAATAACAATTTTTGACCACCATTTTCTCAAAAGCTGTTAACTTTTGGATAAAATGTTTCCAATAAGAAGTATTCAAAATTTTAAGATGATTTCGAAAATCGAATAAAATATAGAGCGTTCTATTTAAAAAAAAACAGTTCCTGTCGATTTCATGAAAAAGGTAAAGACAACAATGTGGAACTCACCATTGGATCGGGCATAATTTCGTACATAATAAATGTGCAAAAGTTCATAAAAATCAAATGAACGGTTTCAAGATATTTCGAGGTTTCCATATTTTTGTTACACACTGTATTTGTAAACTGTATTAGAGTAAAAATTTATTTACTGCCCTTTTTATATTTATAAAGATATTAGAGTATAAATTTAGTTGCACAAGATTTTATATTTCTAAAATTATTAGAGTAAAAATTTAGTTGCCTCAGATTTTATATTTATAACAATATTATAGTTAACAATTTAGTTATTTCAGATTTCATATTTGTAAAATTTATTGTAGTTAAAATTTAGTTACAGATTTTATATTTATAAAATTCTTAGGGTAAAAATTTAGTTACCCCAGATTTGATATTTTTAAAATTTATTGGAAAAAAAATTTAGTTACTGCAGATTTTATATTTATAAAATTACACTGGCCGACAAAATTTTTTTTGTGTAACACAAAGCTGAATAGCATAGTGTAGTAGAGTGAACCTATCTGAATACGCAAATGGCCAAAAAAAGTTGTAACACCTAAGGTTTTCGTGTTACATTAAACAAACCACATGTAGAACGGTACCGTTTAATATTTAGTGCAAAAATGATTTTACAAGTTTTTTAACCGTGTAAATCGACTATATTTATAATTTATATCAACATCTAAGAAAAAAAGCAAACATCACAAATATGTATTTTAAACACACGTATTCTATTTTTCCTTTTCTGGGGGGTCACATCTTCTCTCTTCAAAAACCAACAGTAATCACCCATCATGGCTGGATCCCATCGTCCTTGGTACCGAATTTCCACTGTCCGGATATCTTGATGGAACCTTTCACCCTGCTCGTCGCTGACAGCGCCAAAATTCTCAGGAAAAAATTATAAATGGGAATGGAGAAAGTGAATTTTTAATGACATTCGGCAACCAAGCGTTTTGTAGGAGTCTAAAAGTTCAGTACCGAGGTGTTCGTAGTTTGCATCCATATTGTTGCCTAAAAATCCCCTCACTATCCTTACAAATGAGTTCCAAGCTCTGAGTTCTTGCGTGGTGAGCTTTTCAATAAAATTACCATCGTCCAGCAATTTTATAATTTGTGGCCCAATAAAAATGCCTTCTTTTAATTTGGCGTCACTTAACTGGGGCCAGACTTGTCTTAGTCCAAGTTTAATGTGAAGAGGAGGCAAAAGGACATTTTTTGGGTCTACAAGGGGCACATACTTATCATTTTGAGCTCCCGGTTGAAATTCACTCCTTTTTTTACAATGCACCCCTTTCAAATGACCCCTCATAAAATGTACTACCTGCCACTATAAAAGGGTCTAATGCTAATGAGCCCATTGAAAAGTGATACGTATTAGGGCTTCATGAATATCTTTTCTATTACTAGAAAGGTATTAGAATTGTGAAAATAATGGGCTGAACTGTGTTACAAAAATCGTGTCGGCCAGTGTTAGTAGAGTAAAAATTTAGTTGGAAGGTGGTAGGGGAGCTCGTCCTCGACCGAGGAGGCACCACCATATACATCTACTTAAAGGGCTGGTGAAATCCATACGGATGTTTCCAGGTCTGGATGTGTGAGGCGGACATTCCTAGTACACCAACGGTACATAATATTTAGGCTTCGCTTATATTTAAGCTTCGGGAGCTGTCCCGGATAAAAAAAAAGTTGCCCCAGATTTTGTATCTATTTATAAAATGATTACACAACAAATTCAGAAACTCCAGATTTTATATTTGCAAAATTATTGAAATAAAAACTTATTTACTTCAGATTATCTTTTTATAATAATATTAGGGTAAAAATTTAATTAAAATTATATTAAAAATCGTTTATAGAACTTTTTCAGTTAGTCAATAATGCAGTTCACTGTACTAGAAGATCACACAATAATACGAAAATTGGGAGCAATGTCTCCCTTTCTAAAATAACCTCAGTCGGCAAAAATATACCTTTAATCGTGGAATCTAAATAATTTTACTGCTGAAATAAAATCAGCGAAGCAAAAGTTACTGCTGGTGCTGGGTAAACCCTTTTAAATGAGATACACAGTTTAGGTTATAACCAGAAATGATTGCGATTCTTAAAAGTAAATGTATATTTAGTGACGTCCGTTTTACTTTTTAGCCCCCTTTACGTTGTACAAAAAATTATTTTTAGCAGAGCCCAAACGCTGATTTCAGCAGGAACAAAATATGATACTAAGCATTTAAACTTGAACAAATATGCAGGGTGCTGCGAAACTCCATGAATTGTTTCATCGAATGAATAAGAAAACTTTCCATAAATAAAGAGTTACCTACATGGAATTAATAAGAAAGCTTCCCATAAACAAGAAGTTCCACGCTTTAATAAGAAAGCTTTCCATAAATAAGGAGTTACTTACATGGAATTAATAAGAACGCTTCCCGTAAACAAGAAGTTCCACGCAATTAATAAGAAAGCTTTCCATCAATAAAAAGTTCTACGGAATTAATAAGAAAGCTTTCCATAAACAAGAGTTTCCATGGAATTAATAAGACAGCTTTCCATAAATAAGAAGTTACACGAAATTAATGAAAAAGCTTTCCATAAACAAGAAGTTTTACGAAATTGTTAAGAAAGCTTTCCGCAAACAAGACTTTCAAGAAATTAATAAGTAAGCTTCCCGTAAACGAAAGTTCCACGTAATTAATAAGAAAGCTTTCCATAAACAAGAAGTTCAGCAGAATTAATCACCAAGCTTTTCATAAATAAGAAATTACACGGAATTAATAAGAAAGCTTTCCGTAAACAAGAAGTTCCACAGAATGAATAAGAAAACTTTCCATAAACAAGAATTTCCACGGAATTAATAAGAAAGCTTCCATAAACAAGAAGTTCCGCGAAATTAATAAGAATGCTTTCCAGAAATAAGAAGTTACACGGAATTAAAAAGACAGCTTTCCATAAAGACGAAGTTTCATGGAATTATTAAGAAAGCTTTCCATAAATAAGAAGTTACCTACACGGAATTAATAAGAAAGCTTCCCATAAACAATAAGTTCCACACAATAAATAAGAAGTTACACAAAATTAATAAAAAGGCTTTCCATAAACAAGAAGTTCCACGAAATTATTAAGGAAGCCTTCCACAAACAAGACTTTTCACGAAATTAATAAGAAAGCTTTCCGTAAACAAAAGTTCCACGGAATGAATAAGAAAGCTTTCCATAAACAAGAAGTTCGGCGGAAATAATAACAAAGCTTTCCATAAATAAGAAGTTACACGGAATTAATAAGAAAGCTTTTCATAAACAAGAAGTTTCATGGAATTAATAAGAAAGCTTTCCATAAATAAAAAGTTACCTACACGGAACTAATAAGAAAGCTTCCCATAAATAAGAAGTTCCACGCAATTAATAAGAAAGCTTTCCATAAATAAGAAGTTACACGGAATTAATAAGAAAGCTTTCCATAAATAGGAAGTTACACAAAATTAATAAAAAAGCTTTCCATAAACAAGAAGTTCCACGAAATTATTAAGAAAGCCTTCCACAAACAAGACTTCTCACGAAATTAATAAGAAAGCTTTCCGTAAACAAATGTTCAGGTGCAAAATAAAATTTTGGTTAATAATTATAAGTATGTCTTTTTTATGTGTTTACCCCCAAAAGTTGTTGATTTTTTATTAACAAATAACTGCTACATAACAATGTTAAAAACACCAAAGTACACTACTTCTTTTAATACAATGTTATTAATTTTTACAGTGAATACATCTTATCGTACAAAAGCTCTTCAAACAAAAAGCTCTCTTTAAGCCAAGATTTACTCCGGTTTGAAGATTACCGTGTAAACATAATATATAGTTCCAGTTTGAGACACGAAATGAAATACGATACTCCTGGACAAAAGTATATTGAAGTTTCGGTTTGTTTACGAGTGTCTTAACCAACAAATTCATAAAATGTGGAATAGACTTCTTTGTTAGTTTAGTAACTTGAATTATAGCTTTGTCCCAGGATTTAAATAACTTTAAAGGACTGAGCAGTTGTTATTAACTGTGTGTGTTTCTCACGTATATTTTTAACATAAAAATAATAAACAGGCCATTATCATTAAGGTGTCAGCCGAAGTTTAATACAATAATACTTGAACACAACCAGCTTTAATTATTACTAATTAAATGACTGTAAAGTTGTATGACTGAAGGGTCCAATTCCAAATGTGCCCTTGTTCTCACTTTAATGAACTTAATAAATCGCCATTAAGATTTTTTTGTGCATTGGAAAATGCCGTGCGATGTTCAGAAGTCTATATACATTATACAAGCATCTCAACTCGAAAAAAGGACCCATTCAGGGCTATATATTATATAGTATATTATAGTAGTGCCTAAGTCCACTATTGGGGCCGTATTCTACATCTTGAGAGACCTATCCCCGACAGAACGTTGTCATTGTACGACAGTTAATACTTGCTGATACCATTATTTAGATTTTAGAGCAATCAGGTATTCCCAGTCTAATCTGGCCAACAAGTCCACGGATGAGGTTTAGAAGAGGACAAATGGGCCAAATTTTGCAAGATTCGTGAAAATGTCACTCCTAATAAAAAATTTTGCTTGTAAAATAAATAAGATTCACGTTACGAAAAATTTATTTTCTTATACAGGAAGCATAAAGAATAGGAAAAAGTTATTTTACGTAACAGTAAACATACCTTGTTTATCATTGTCCACCAAAAGAATAAATATGAAATATGTTTTAAATTAAACCCTAGCCTAAGTATATGATTTTATTAAAAAATTTAAATATTAAAAGTAACTTTATTTTTTAAAAGTCCCAACTCTCCCAAGTCTCTCACACCTTTAATCAGAGTACTAGTTTCTGCATATTAAACAATAATGACACCTATGGACATGTTTTTTTCTTCTGACAGCCCACGAAGACTGAAGTCTAAGTACTATGTCCGTGGGTGTTCTGTAGGGATTTCACCAGCCCTTTAAGGGGATGTGTGGGGTGGTACCACCTCGGTCGAGGAAGAATTCCTCTACAACCTTCCAACAATTAACATTCACAAAATATCCATGGTCGAAGCGGGATTCGAACCCGCGCCCTCTCGGTTGCCATTTCATTTCAAAATTTCTTAATTTTTGCGTATTAATAATTATTTACAAAACATTCTTCTATTTAAATTTAGGTACCTATCCCTTTCCCAAGATCTTCAATTATCTTAGACTGGGGTGCCAAGAACCTTGTTCAGTTCAACGCCTTCAAAACCCAGTCTTGCTCCCCCTCACGCAAAAAATCTGGCAACGCTTACCCCATCCACATGAATGGCCAAGCCCTACAAAACAACGACACCTTCGATCTCGTTGGCGCCGCTTTCGAACATGATCTCAGCTGGCACAAACACATTACTTCAGTAGCCACATCGGCAGCTAAAAAGCTTGGTTTTCTCTTTCGAGCCGGAAAATACTTCTCCCCTTCCAACTTACACACTCTCTATGTTTCCCAAATAGGACCTAACCTAGAGTACTGCTCCCACATCTGGGGAGCGGCATCACCTTCGACACTTAAGATCCTTGATTCTATCCAAAAGAAAGCCATTCGACTTATCAATGACCCAGTCCTCACGAGAAAACTCCCTTCTCTCGCTCATCGCCGCGCTGTAGGGGACTTATCCCTGTTCTATCGCTACTTCCATGGATTTTGCTCTGAAGAACTAGCCGGTATTATTCCCCCCTTGAATGTCCCTAACACAACAACAAGAGACGCGTTACGTATGCATCCCTTTACTGTCCAGCTACAAAAGCCTAGAACAGACCACTTCTCTCGCTCATTCATACCTAGGGTCTCCAGATTATGGAACAAATGGCCTGCAGATGTTTTCCCTTCCCGTCCCAACCTCCAGTCCTTCAAATCCCGTGTCAATATACTACATTTCCCTTCTCTTCAGACACCCACGGTACATTAGTACTTAGGCTTGAAGTCTACGTGGGATGTCTTAGATAAAAAAAAAGAAGGTATTTCTAGTACAATATTTACTAGGTAGACATTCACTAGAAAGAAGCAACCAGGGCTGGTTGCTTCTGGAACATGGTGTTATAAAAAGTTCTTAGTGATAATATTTACATTAACATTGTTGGAAAACTAAGTCAAAAAACCAACTTCAATCTCGGTTGCAAAGCTGGCGCCGTACCAACTCGGCCACCGGAGACCCCGTTATTTGTCAATGTCTTTATTAAATGAAGCAATTATTTAATTTATAATTCTCATCAAAATGCTATCTACTGAACAAAGGATTTCTATAGTCCACTGCTATGGGGATGGCCAAGTATCATACCGCTACACCATGGAATAATTTAGCGAGAAATTTGTAGGAATCCCAATAACTGAAATGACAATCTACAACACAATAAAAAAAGTTCCAAAGAACTGGTTCGGTTTTGAATCACAAGAAGAAGAAGAATAAAAATATGACCAAAACGATGCGGCCCCAGTTTTAGTTCTTCAGTATGTTAGAGAAACTCCTGTGATGTCCCTTAGAAATCATGCTAAACATCTTCTAGAAGTTGTGGAAAAAACTCATATTCAGATGATCTTATAAGAAAATAATTGGACAATGTTTTCTTGTTTTGGTCGAAGAATGGAACAATTTGAAAAAAATTTTACACCTTTTTGCATCTACACTTTTTATCATAGATGTATAAATCCTTTGAGCATTCCCGTTATTTTTTAATAATATAAACAAAATAACTAGCATTCCATTAACAATCGATATAAGCATTAACTCGTATAAAACTGGTCTAAATAATATAATATTAATGTAAAGCAATTCGAAACATTGTGAAAATATTTATTAGCTTCATCTGTAAACTAATAGTTAGCAAACAATAATTATAAGTCTTGCTAAATAGTTCGATTTGTTTGGTTTTGGTTAATGGCATTAAAATAAGGAGTGTTAAGATGAGTAGGTACTTAAAAAGTCTCAAGCACCATGCCCGTTGCCATGATGACATATTACGTATGCTGTAGGTGTGTTACAAAGAATAACTTTTTATTATCTAACGATAATGTAATTTGATTAATAAAACTGATTGCACTTTAGTCTAATTACATTGTAATCTGATTAAATCGCACACTTTTTTTATTCTAAAAAATACCCCAAATTACCCCCGTATCCAACGCTTCTAAAGACCCTGACGTCATAAGCTCTAATATTATAATGAAAAAACACATGATCTAGCCGGGACATTGCCAAACTTAAATATTATCTTGACATCTCATTTTTTAATTAGTTTTAAATAATCCAAAGTATTTTTAATTCCACAGATACATTTTACCGAAAATATGTAGGTATTTTCATTTAATAGCAATTTTTTTATTTAATATGGAAAAATATGGACCACTCGTGAAGTCGGCTGAAATTGTACCTTACCAGAACGAGCAACACAACGAATTATTACTTCACCTATATTACGTTATTAATGAGACTTTCTGCTAAAAAAGGATCAAAAATCAAAACGAAAAATACTAATTGAGCATAACTACACCGTATTTTAAAATTATAAACAAAATTATTTCTTTACAGCATTAATTTGTCAAAAGAAAACAATGTTCTGTTTTACACAGCACGTTCAGAAAGTTGTTATTCGCTCTTTTGCCAATAAAACTATCGTAACTTACCGATTTCTTCTGAAAAGATCCTCTAAATGAGCTTTTCTAAAGTCGAGATGTAGGTATCTAAATAAATCGCTTTCTTGCACTTGTTGACAACAACTGCATAAACAAGAGGAAAGACATAGATAACCTAAGTGTAATTTATTCATACCTTTTCTCAACCTTACTCAATAAAAACAATATAACCAATACACAATCCACGAGTTCTTTAACCACTTGACATTTTTCTAGTTTCTCTTCTAGCCGTTCTTCTTAAGCCTTATGTTTTTTCTTTCTTTTGCTATTTTCACCATATATTAGATTATAAAAAGTTCTCTAGCCAATAACACCAACATAACCATATAACTAAAATCTTATAGTGATGAAAATGAATCTGATTTCATAGTAATTTCTAAAGTAAAGATAGCTAGATCATGAAAATTGACCCAAATTGTTAGCAGTTTATTACAACAACCAGCAAAAAAAATGTCAGAAAGAATTCACCTACTAATAAGAACCAGCAGTATATGCAAATATGTTGTCAGGTTGACAAATGTTTTCCCTTGCTCTTTTAGTTTTTAATACTTTTAAGAAATCAAGCTCAAAATTTAACTAAAATGTAACTACTGATGCCTTACTTATTAAACAAACATATCACCAGAGTATTACTCAATTTGCACGTAAGTAAATTGAAATTGACCATAACTTCCTGATCCTTTTTATAAGTAACATATTCCGTTTTTCTTTTTATGTTTTTTTAATAAAAAGAAAACCATACATATAAGCTATCATGTAATAATTTCCATTATTGTAGCCTTGAAAAAGGAAAAAATAAATTTCCGAAAGCTTGGCGTTTGTGAAAAAAGAGTTTTACTTCGTCCCGAGACCGCTACCCCAAGAAAATCAACATTCGTTATATATATATATATATATATATATATATATATATATATATATATATATATATATATATATATATATATATATATATATATATATATATATATATATATATATATATATATATATATATATATATTATAGTAGGAAGTTTTCTTGGGTATAGGCTATTAATAGCCTATACCCAAGAAAACTTCCTATAAAAAATATATTATATATGGCTAAAGAATAAAAAAGAAAATATAATATATATATTACAATGAAATGAAGTCTACTTGTCAGGGGTACATATAGAAATACGTAAAATTGAGAATAAGTTCTCTAAACCACCTGAAAATTCCTTATACTATAAGGATTTGAACAAATCATGGTAAAACAGCTATTCTCCGGGCTATATGCCCCTACGAGCGCTGGATTACATACCAAAATTTGCCGTATTTTGACTAACACTGTTAGACAACAAAATACTTGGTTTGACTGCAAGAAACTACCAGGAAGGAGGAAGCTTTTTTCTTTAGTTAGGATGTCGTACCTGGATACCGGTTTCGAACTCTTTAGTTCTCATCAGTACAGGATAAACGAACATACCTACCCTCCGAAAAAGCATACTCTTTGTGAAATGGCTAGCTTAAAGAGTATGCTTTTTCGGAGGGTAGGTATGTTCGTTTATCCTGTACTGATGAGAACTAAAGAGTTCGAAACCGGTATGCAGGTACGACATCCTAACTAAAGAAAAAAGCTTCCTCCTTCCTGGTAGTTTCTTGCAGTCAAACCAAGTATTTTGTTGTCTAACAGTGTTAGTCAAAATACGGCAAATTTTGGTATGTAATCCAGCGCTCGTAGGGGCATATAGCCCGGAGAATAGCTGTTTTACCATGATTTGTTCAAATCCTTATAGTATAAGGAATTTTCAGGTGGTTTAGAGAACTTATTCTCAATTTTACGTATTTCTATATGTACCCCTGACAAGTAGACTTCATTTCATTGTTGTAATATTTTACCTCACGGTAAATTCTACTCCAACTGCTTGAAACTGCTAATGGATGGCGCTGCCTGTTTTATACTGCTTATGCAGTGTGACATGGCTAGCTTAAATAGTATGCTTTTTCGGAGGGTAGGTATGTTCGTTTATCCTGTACTGATGAGAACTAAAGAGTTCGAAACCGGTATGCAGGTACGACATCCTAACTAAAGAAAAAAGCTTCCTCCTTCCTGGTAGTTTCTTGCAGTCAAACCAAGTATTTTGTTGTCTAACAGTGTTAGTCAAAATACGGCAAATTTTGGTATGTAATCCAGCGCTCGTAGGGGCATATAGCCCGGAGAATAGCTGTTTTACCATGATTTGTTCAAATCCTTATAGTACTTATAAGGAATTTTCAGGTGGTTTAGAGAACTTATTCTCAATTTTACGTATTTCCAATATATATATATATATATATATATATATATATATATATATATATATATATATATATATATATATATATATAATCTCATTTATCTGTTATCTGATTAGGTACAATATATTTGAGTACCCATAACTTGGTTAATGGGCTTACCCAGAAATTGTATTTATTTCATAATATAAATATAAAGTGTTTTCCTGCCCGAACGGCAGCAAATCTTTCTGGTCCCTTGCCAAAAACATTGGCCAAAACATCTGTAGAAGCACTTGACCTGTGACAACGAAATTATCTTCACCTTTAAAGGAAAAGTTGAACTATTTGCCAAACAATTCGCTGCCAATTCCACCCTCATTCCTCCTGCCAATTTCGCCCTTCGAACAGCTTCGTCTGCATCCCACAAAATGTTAGACATAATACTTAAGGTCAAACAAGTTCAGAAAATTCTTCTATTCCTTAACACCAAAAAGTCATCCGGTCTGGATGGCATACCCGCAATTATCCTAAAAAAATGCGCTCCAGAAGTTGCACCAATCTTAACTCGTCTTTTTCAGATCTCCTATGACAAGGGTATCTTTCCAGATAGCTGGAAGACTGCTCGTGTGCAGCCCGTCCAGAAGAAAAGTTCCAAGCCCTTCCATCGATTTATAGACCTATCTCTCTTCTTCCTGTTTTCAGCAAAGTTATGGAGAAAACGATCACCTTGCAAATTCTAAAATATCTTGAAAAACACCAAATCATCCATGACAGACAGTACGGATTTCGTCACCAAAGATCCACAGCTGATCTCGTTAGCTTTGTCACGCTTAAGTGGAACAAGTCTGTCGAATTTTATGGCGAATCTCAAATTGTTGCTCCTGATATTTCCAATGCCTTTGACCAAGTGTGGCATGCCGCACTGCACAATGGAGGTTAGATGTGACAGAAATGAGAATACTAGAATTATGTAATATGACTAATATGCGTGCCAAGAAGAGATGAGCTTGGGAATGGGAAAATAAAGGTTGTTGAAATGTTGGACGGAATACATCAGGAAACAAAACAACAGTGGTATGAGTAGCTGATGAGAAAAGATAATGATATTATTGATAGAATGGTAATGTCAATGGAGGAGAGGTAGGAGAGAAGGTCAAAGCAGAGATGGGTGGATAACGTTACCAATGATTTGAAAGAAAGCGGTTTAACAGAATTTAATTTAATATTGCAACATTTTCGGAGTGTGTACAGAAGAAATAGCGGTAAAACCCGAAAATCATCGTGGACTAACCTCAGCGCGTAGTAGTTTGTTGTCCCCGATTAACAGAAGCTCAGAACCGAGCGTTGTGGAGACGATTAGTCAGAAACGGCGACACCATATAAAGTCCAGAAAAGGCAGAATCAAAGACAAAAAGATGCGATTTTTCTGCGCATAAATTCAAGAGTCAAGATCAATAAAATAAAAATCCAAATGTGCTTCCAGTAGCTACTTAACAATAAAATAATAGCATTATACTCTTGACGTGCCGTTGACACCTTAAATAAATATGTACCTACATACAGGGTGTCTAAAATAGGTGATACCACTATTGCTATCTCCGAAACGGTAAAAGATACAAGGTCGGTTAAATTGGATAAAATGTGCCATTTTTACTCCACATATATATTCCGTTTACGGAGTTGCCAAATTACCTATACTTTCTTATCTACAGAGGATTTCTTAAAAATAGTCAAAAATGTATTTATTAAATATCTCGAAAACTATTATAGTTAGAAAACAGTTGTTTTGACAAAAATCACACGATTTTTTACCTTCTCTAAGGTAACTTTATTGTTTTGTTTATGCCATTTGTTTTTATTGAGTTACTGATACTAACTTGTTTTTTTGAAATACAACTTTTTGCTGCATTTGTTGAAAGAATACTTCATACCCTTTACAACTGTGTATCACTTGATTATGTTTTTCGACGTTTTGGTGAAGAATAGCATCATCATCAGGATATTCTACCAGTACGGACATGGCAGTTTTCAAGTTAATACACCATTTCACGACCTATTATGGCGACAATTAGGCCAGAATCAGTAACTATGGATTAAATTGTTTTAACTGGTAAATTGTAATTATAATGATGATTACTAGCCAGGACCCTCAAGTTTGTAAAATTGGTCCAACGCCTGAAAAAAGCATAAGCTTAGTTTTAATTATAACAAATCCTAATAATTAATTCTTAGAGGCGTTTATTGGCTTCGTGTGGTCAGTCCAATCGCGTCCATCAACCTGTTCGTCCGCCCGTCCATATGTTATACTTATAATTCGACGCAACTTCAAAAAGTAAAGTAGAAAGCAGATTTTAGATTCGAATTCCTTATAATCCGAACCCAGTAAATATGACAATGGTTTTATGCTAGAATATAGTTAAAGGTCTTTAATTTGAGATAATATGGTTTGTTTTCAGAGCCAGTAAATAGCAATTCAACTGTACCAGCAGAAGGAGTTGCAGCAGAAATGAAACTATTAGGTAAAATAGGATTATTTATTATTATTTTTTAAACTGAAAGGTGATTTTTGGATACGAAAATATTAAAAACGTAAATAATGAAGACGTATCATCAAGGGTGCCTTTTACAATATGTGGTAAACGTAACCACTACTTAGGTGCTGTTAATAAAGGCCGCTAATTATATCTGAACTGAGTCTGCTAAACGTTTGCTCTCAATAGCTTATTGGCTTAAGTGCAATTTGACAAACTTTAACGACCAAAGGGTTCTGGTTAGTAATCATGAACATAGTTTAAAATTAATCAGTTGAATAATTCCAACCACAGCGATAGGTTGTGAAATTGTGCCTTAACATGGAAAATCCCAGGTCCGTATCGATAGAAAATCCTGATGATGTTGTTATTCCTCATCAAATCGTCGAAAATCATAATCAAGTAATACATAGTTGTAAAGGGTATGAAATATTCTTTCAAAAAATCCAGGCACGTATTTGAAAAAAACAAGTTAGTATCAGTAACTCAATAAAAACAAATGGTATAAACAAAACAATAACGTTACTTTAGAGAAGGTAAAAAATCGTGTGGTTTCTGTAAAAACAACTTTTTTCTAACTATAATAGTTTTCGAGATATTTAAGAATTAAATTTTTGACTATTTTTAAAAAATCCCCTGTGGATAAGAAACTATAGAGAATTTGGCAACTCCGTAAACGGAATATGAATAGGGACTAAAAATGGCACATTTTCTCTAATTTATCCGACCTCGTATCTTTTACCATTTCGGAGATAGCAATAGTGGTATCGCCTATTTTAGACACCCTGTATATCCATTTATAGCTAGACACTTAAAGACGAGAGTTGCAAACATAGAGTCTGCCTATATCACACTTTGTTTGATGACTAGTAAAATACGTTCCAAAAGATGCCATTTGTCTTGTCGCCGGCAATAAATATCGACCTGACGCAGGGCTGAGCCCTTGCCTATACAATGAACTCTGTGAAATGGGCCTTTTATTCGATTTATTTCATGCAAATGGCCCTAAACAAATGGTATAATATGCTCTTAATAACCTATGCTTATTCCTTTAGTGAAGTGCTTTTTATTTGATAATGTTTTTATCTCGCATCTCTGTATTGTAACCAATGTAATTTAAAGATGATCGACAGTGTTGGGCGAAAACTTCTCAATTTTTTTTTATTCGAAACAGCCACGTAGACTTCAAGCACTAACGTACCGAGGGTGTCTGAAGAGAGGGGAAATGTAGTGTATTGTCACGGGATTTAAAGGAGGGGAAAATATCTGCAGGCAATTTGCACCATAATCTGGAGACCCTAGGTATGAATGAGCGAGAGAAGTGGGACGTTCTAGGCTTCTAGCTGGACAGTAAAGAGATGCATACGTAACGGGCATTTTGTTGTTCCGTTAGGAACAGTCAAGGGGGGAATTATAGTGGCTAGTTCTTCAGAGCAAAGTCCGTGGAAGTACCGGTAGGAAAGGAATGAATAATGAATCCCCAAAAATCGAAAATGCACTTGTTTCCCAGCATCTAGTAACCTATGGATTTATTAAGTAAAATAAGGGAATCGCTCTGATTATCCATTTTTATTTTGGTTTAGTCTTTAGATAATGCGCTATTTGTTATTAAATTTGAGTATTTTCGCAAATTTATAGCAACAGGCAAGTTGTAGCTTTTGTGCACTGCTAAATAAAGGTTCATTGTGCAGTTATTTCGGGTGTTACTGTGCTCATAAAATATGGGGACTACAGAAAGAGGTATCTATCTCATATTTATACTGTAGTTTTCTTGTTATAGATGATTTACATTTTTAAATACAGTTTAAAAACACCTGTGTATCGACCATGTATGTTTCTCGTTACCTGTAAGTTTAAGTAGACTTAGAATACATCCAAAACCGTGATTGAGATTTTGAAGTAGTCGATGCTTTTTATGCATATACTTGCATTATTCGGTAACTACAACTGCCACAAGCCGCCAACAAAAGATATATACAGTGTGTCCAAAAAGTCTTAGTATGGGCACATATCTTTGCTATTAGTATAGATAGAGACCCCAAATTTTAGGTGTAACTTATTGGTTACTAAATCTACTTTTTCATGTAATTTAACATTTTCTACCCCCTTAAGGGGTGACGCTAGGCAGTTGAGGTCAAACATTTTAAATGCAACCCTATGCCGTGTGGTACCTCATTTTAAAGGACTTCAAAAAAGAAACATTTTACCGCAAACCCGAGGTCCGTATATTAATTCGCTTTTAAATAGCAAGCCTAAAAAATTAAAAATCGCGAAAAAAAAATTAAAAATTTAAGTACATATCTTTATTTCTCTTATTTCTTTAAAAGTTGTTCAAAATGATCACCATGAACTTCTTAGCAGTAGTAAAGTTGGTTTTGGAACTCTTCCAAGAAGTAACACCTGCCATTCTCGAAAATGTGAGAAGTGAATATACAGTGCGGCTCTTCACCACCCCCCCCCCCCCACACCTAATTTTTAAAACGTTACATTTAAAAAATTCAAAGTTCGCATACGGTACAAAAATATTATGTTTTGGTGCACAAATGTCTCTGGCGCCCTTTAAAATGAAGTATCGCAAGTTCGCAAGACCCCTATCCCTTTAGTTTTTTTTCCAAGATGGCGCCCAGCAGCCATCTTGATTTTTCCGAGAGTCACTTGCACCAAAACCGTATACCAACTTTAATTTTTTTAAATATAACGGTAAAAAAATTAAGAGGGGGGCTGCGAACGTGGATGGAAGCAGCAGTGGAAAATGGAAATTTCTGAAACAGCCCAAATCAAAAGCTACACAGAAAAAACACTATCATATATTGAATTGGATACCCATTCACTCAATGACACTCTATTCCGTATTGCACAATACAAATTCGGTTTATTTCAATGATTAGTTTATCATTGTTAACCAATAGCTTATAAGATTGCTTGAAATATAAGGTTTCATTGGTATTTACTGGATCGTTCAAATACAACAATTATTTGATGCCAGTAATACCCTATTCTAAATTGAATACAAACTAGTAAACAGTCTTATAGTAGACTAGCCAGGAGAGATTTAAAAATAAAAAAACAAACTTAATCTTGCAAACCATTTAGATTTGTTTTACTTGCCATAAAACACTGAAATGAGTTGCCCAGTCCAAGAGATGTATTATTTTTGGCGTATAACGCAATAAACAAACAGACTGCAAGCTCAAACGACGATTGAACGAACATATACCAACAGAACAATTTTAACCCCTCCCTCCGCGAGCAATAGAACTAATATTTCAGCCAACAATAGAACCCTTGAATTAATATTTTTTATTATTTCTCTAATACCTTATATATTTTATAACAGTGTTTATTTTAACTGAAATGATATAAGGATAATTCACGTAATTTTCAGATTTTATTATTTAAACTGTAGCTCTTGTTCGTTTAATAAAATATATTTTAGTTTGAATCACACCGCCCACAATAGCTATTTTTCACCTAATTATATTTCAGCATTCTTGTCAAATAATTTAATTTTTTAGCTTAAACAATTCTATACTCTAAGGAATATTAGTAATTTATTGGTTTCCAATAGCATTTTTGTAATTTAACAAATGGTAATATAGTTTTCAAAGAAGTAAATCTCCCTTTGAACTCTAATAATAAGTCTATATTTAGAGCAATGTTTTTTTTTGGTTATTTCAATGATGTTTTGTTGAGACAATATTAACTTTAATATAACTAATGTGACAGTGGTCAAGAATAATACTATTATTTAAAATAGCATAGCAGTTTTTTCTGTGTGTAGAAAATGAGCATGATGTGAATAGTTTATGACAAAATTAGGTGTAAATTTTTCAAAAGCCAATCTAATCCCGGATTTTTTTAATGTTCTACTTCAAAAATATGCATCCTACCAAGAACGTTTTCGTTTGAGAAATATTCGTTTCAAATATATTTGGTTTAGACGAATCACATTTTTTTATTTTTTTGACATTTTCTATATTTGATTACAACTGCGATTTAAAACATTTTTTATGCGTGCAAGAACTTTTATCAAGAATACCCAAAAAAATTTTAAAAATAGGAATTACATTTTTTCCAAGACGCGAACTTTATGAATGCCCCTGTACATATAAAGTAATGAATAATAAATATATAATAATTTTTGCAATTTGATTCAATAATTATTTAATTAACAAAGCCTTGTTTAAAGGGACTACGCCACTGGTATATCGATTTCCAGCAACTAAGCCAGGAAGCCATAAAACTGCTTACTTAATGGAATCTTTCTATAGCCTATTTTTTTATAAAATTATATTAATCTTTTTTCAACTATAACAATGTTCATATTATGCACCATTTTGCATATTGTAAACATATTAATATCATAAAATATAGAGAACAGCTTTCGATGTGTAAATAGGTGAAGCATAATCCTAGTTTATATAAATTAATCAGATACTAAAATTTCTATTTTATTTATGAAAACAGGATTACAAAATGCGCTTAAATGCAAACTGCATCTGTGGCTGGTGGCTGGAAAATTGATACAAACAAAAGGGTGAAATCAAATTTTATATTTATTCCAAATTATCAAAACAATACCACATTGTGGTGCTTTTAAAATTAGTCATTCGCAATTATATCTTCTGATTTGGAAGCTTTTTTAACTGAGCTTTGATTGTGATATTTTGTTTTTCTTATCTTCGACCGCTGAAAACATATGCAAACTCTTTTCATTTTTTTTTAATTGTTTCAGGAACAAGGAGTTTTATCACCAAATCTGTTGGTGCCGGTTGTCCACAGACATGTAGATGAAATGGAATTAAATTTTGAAAACAATTTATCAATATAAAAGTGGTGCTAAAATTCAACAATTTTATTTATAGATTGGAATAAGTTTTTTACCAATGCAATTTACAAGTAAATATACAACTGAGTAAACAACTAACTCTATCCCGCAGAACAGCAGTCTCTAGAAACCCAAGAAAACCACAGTCGAAATGTTCTAATTCTGAAATATCTTAAATATTCTCGTTTTTGTTGGTTTTTGTATCCCCTTCTGAGCCAGAAAATATTTCTCCGCTTTAAACTTACACACTCTCTATGTCCCCAAATAAGACCTAACCTATAATACTTTTCTCACATCTGGGGAGCGGCACCACCTTCGACACTTAACGTCCTTGATTCTATCGAAAAGAGAGCCATTCGACTCATTCTCATTAATAGCCCTGTCCTAACGAGAAAACACCCTTCTCCCGCTTATCGTTGCGCCGGTTGGGAATCTGACCGTTTTCTACCGATATTTTCACGGATTTTGCTCGGAAGAGCTGGCCTCTGTCATTTTCCCTTTACTGTTCCTCACAGAACAACAAGAGGCGCGTTACGTATGCATTCCTTTACTGTCCAGCTACAAAAACCTCTCTCGCTCATTCTGCCCTGCTAAGACAGGAAGTTGTATCTGCCAAATTGCGTTTATACCGGATAATGGTACGTTAGGGTCTGCTTTATCATCTAGACAAGATGTGGAAGTCGTATCTTCATTAGAAATAGTGATTTTAAATGATATTTATTTATCGTATCTGCAAAAATGTACCAGTCACCAGGTCAAAAAATCGTATTGATCATTACCAAGTTATACTGTCGTATCTGCATATCAATATGTTAGTTACGACATTTTGACTTAATATCGTAAAGTGGGAGAATCGATTATTAACACTTAGGACAGTAAATTATACACGTGTAGTTAGAGTTCGTTTATTTTCCGGTGTTATTTATTGCTATTTTAGGAGCTGTATTCCTTTATTGAAGTTGTAAATTAAGTGTTTAAAAGCCTGTCTAGTCTAGTCTGTAATAGTAAACATTCCTAGTAGGCTCACTATCAAAACCCGTGCACCTGGCATGGGTCACGTTAGTAGCAACAGAGATATACAGCTTACAAAATTTCACCAGCCGCCACTGCCCTAGGGTCTCCAGATTGTGGAACAAATTGTCTACAGATGTTTTACCTTTCCCTCCTAATCCTAATCCCCAATCCTTTAAATCCCGTATCAATCGATTACATTTACCTTCTCTCCAGACGCCCACGGTACGTTAGTACTTAGACTTGAAGTCTACGTGAGCTGTCTCAGGTAAAAAATATATTCTATATACTATAAGCTTAATATACATATTGCACCCAATGACAATATTCTAAAATATCATATCCATGTAAAATTTCGCCAGCATACTTCTAATGGAGTTTAGGCCTCTCCGATTCCGAGTTTCCCATATTGACAAATGCTGCTTCAGTAAACATCGTTATAAGTATAATATTTACTATCTTACTGGATTTAAAACTAGGGCACTTGCTTTTAAAAGAGGGTTTTCAAAGAAACCTTCAGATTTAATTTTATATTTCGTTTGGTTTAAGGAAGGCACTCGCTATTCGTGAATAACAAATGTGAAAAATGGTTTCAGTTGTCAGTATTGGTACTGACCCAACCGGATGAAGATCAACTTTTTCATGTACCCATTAAATTGCCCTCTTTCTTTTTTATGAGTAAGATAGATAAAACAAATAACAGCTTTCAAAAACAGTAAACGCAATGAAGTAACAGTTAAATCTGTAAGAATCTGCTACAACGTAATTCGCTCTTTGCAGCAGTAGAAATTTGAATTATGAATAACCTATACCGAAACGAATAATGAGTAATGAGAAATCATCGGTTATTGTAATCGAAATACGCTCAGATTTAATAAAAAAAGTTTTGCCTACCGCTATTAAATACGTGTAAATACGGGTTTCATATTTAATTTTTTTCAGGGTTTAACTTCTAAAATTGTAAGATATCGCTATAGGTACTTCGTGACACTATTCGATATTCGCAGCAGTAGAAATTTAAAATAGGAATAACCTATAATAATAGGTGACGAGAAATCATCGGTTATCGTAATCGGAATATGCAGCCTAATATGAATTATAAGAGGCAGTGCAGTATGGGCAATATAATTCGAGTAATAATTCGATTATTAAAATAGTTCCTTACGTGCGATTTTTAAAATAATACGCTTTTGCCCACCGCAATTAAATACGTGCTCAGTATTTTATATTTAATTCTTTGTGAAATAGTTTTTCCAAGTATTTAACTTCCAAAATTGCGAGCCATCACTAAGTACGGCGTGACATTATTCGATCTTGGCAGCAATAGAAATTTAAAATATGAATAACCTAACAACATAAGTGACGAGGAATCATCGGTTATCGCAATCGGAATACGAAGCCTAATATGAATTATTAGTGACAGCACGGTATGGGTAATATAATTCGAGTAATAATCCGATTATTAAAATAATTCCTGACCTCCGATTTCTATATAATATACTTTTGCCTTCCGCTATTATACAAGTACTTAGCGCTTCATATTTAATTCTTTATAAAATATTTTTACAAGTATTTAGCTTCTCAAAAAATGAGATGTCGCTAGGTACGGCATGACATTATCTAATAGTTAAAATAATGTAACCAAACTTAATCAGAGCCTACTACAAATAATTGAGAACAATGCCATCTTATCTCCACTGTAATGGACATAATGTGAGATATATTAGATTTAATATTCCTTAATGCATAAATGTGGGGTAAACCTTATATTGTGTGTTTATGGGCCGCAGTGATATTTAATTTATACTGATTTACCCTTGTCAAACATAAGTACTTTATTATATGGGTCTATTGTGTTTATAGGTATGTATTTTTTATAGACTAGCACTTAGACCAGTGCCGGAGGGAGCAGGTGAGATGGTGAAAAAAATCTTAAATCTTTTTTGGTGCTCCCCTGTAATTCCCTTAACTCCAAACACTAACAGCAGTGTCACAAAAAAGGTTTCTATAGCAAATATCTTCTTATATCTATTTTTTTGTTAAGAATATTTTTATCCAGATAAGTAATATACAGGGTGTGTCACAAAGATGGGCCCTTTAGAATTAAAAATTCTCACGCTTAAACGGCTTGACCCATTCAGCTGATGAAATCAAGAGTAAAATAATAACGCTCAAGTAAACACCCAGAAATGTTATGTTTTACTAACTTATAAATCTTACAATGCACACCACTAAGAGCATACGATATTTTTTTAATACTAATAGCACTATTAAAGGGCTGAAAACTATTTTCTTTCACTAATTAATACACAGAAAGCAAAAACTTACATTTTTTTAAAGGCAGACCCTTTAAGCTAGTAGAAATAATGCTCATCTCATTAATAATGTCAGGTAAGCATAATTTTTTTATGTTAACGGTATTATATCGCCTATTTCATTCTGCTTACAATTTTAACCTAATTTCAGGAGTATATTTGAAAAGAAGAAATTGCTATTAATTAAAAGGCACATTTTTAGCAAAATAAGGCTTTGGAATTAAAAGGGGTTTGGTTGGGTTGGGTTTGGGTCTTTTCGGTTTTCACTAAAGCTACTAAAAAAATGAGATGTCAAGGTAAAATTTAAGTTTGGAAACGTTGCGGCTGGAAGCGCCCGTCTATCATAGGTGATTTTCTCGGACACTATTCGACGTAAGAATTTGAAATTTAACACAGAGATAGAGTGTGGTGGCGTGTGGTGACGTGAAGTATATAAAGATAAATTTTGATTCTGAAAGTTCATTTCAGAGAGGGGGTAAATTGGGAAATGAAAAAAAAAATTAAGGGCATCGTGTAGGGTGTCAAATGAAAGCCTATTAAGGCACGAATTCAACAATATATATTATGTATTTTTTATGCATTTTTTTAAACATCTTTCGGGAAAAATGCTTAAAAATTGCTGTCCCCCACCATTATCACCAAAAGGATCGCTCAGGAAAAAATCATGAACATTGAGAATTAGGTGTAGATTGAACCAAAATTATCAGGATTGAAAAATTCTAGGGCGATGAGTTGTTATAAACAATTTATTTGTTTATTTCCTTAAACTGTTGAACCTTTAGTTTTGTAGAAAAAGTTTTTCGATAAGAAGTATTTCTCACGATGTAAGGAACAACTTTTGTCCTTATACGTTTTTTAAAAATTTTAATTTGGCTCAGTCGAAACGCTCCCATTCAGCTCCGCACATAACCGATATGATACGGCGTTGGTGCCGTCGGCGCGAGCAGTGCGGCAGATGGGCGTAGATCGGTTGGCCGAGGGTAAGGTTCGTTGACAACTTTTCTGCGGGCCCTGTATATTTTTAAACTTTTCTGGTAATTCCTCGTAATTATTTTAACACTTTCAATCATACCGTGGTTGCATTGTTGTTTTCCGTTTCATAATTTAATAACAATCGAAAACAAATTGTTTTTAAATGGTACCACAATTGCACCACAAATGCATATATACCACACGCACAAGGTACTATTTTTTTTAAATAATAAAGCGTGGTCTGTCTCTTTTCACTTCACCACGACTTAATAGTCACGTTTTCTCCAAAGTGATTACTGAAATTTTTTTCATTTATTCGTTGCTAACATTATGCGAGCCCTGTATATTTTAAAAATTTTCTGATAATCCCTCGTAATTATTTTAACACTTTCAAACCATACCGTGCAATTGTTGTTTTCCGTTTCATAATTAAATAACAATCGAAAACAAATCGGTTTTAAATGGTACCACGGCATATACAAATAATGTTTACGAAAGCACAAAGTACAGATATACAGGTGCCTAAGGCGATTAAAAATTGATGTAAACCGGACATCATAATAAATCGTCACGGCGAATTCGTGCTGGGAATGCTAAATGTTTATTTTTCAACTGTCCATTGTGGATATAATATTCATTGGCAAGGTATACAACAAAATACTTAGAGCATACTAAGCAGAGTTAGTTTAAGCATAGGAAAACACTCGTGCATCTTAATAAGCGTGGAGATTCGAATTGCTTGTTAAGTGACATCCGGTGTGTGTTCTAAGATTTGCTTGTTACTCGCCGCCTATTCTAGCCGCGACGCCGACGACGCGACGGTCGGCTTTGCGAAGGGTTGTCCATATGTCCATATTTAATTTTGCATAACATAAACTACAACGAAAGGAAACAGTGTCCCTAAAGCTGTGTTCACCTTCAATATTCCATTACTTTTTAGAAGTTTTTTTATTGCAAGAATTTTTCTCATCTTGTGGATTATTCCTTGCGATTATGGTTAGGGGTGTCAATCCCGAGTGGTTTTCTTAATCCCGGGATTTTCGAGCTTTTGTTGTCTAATCCCGGTATCCCGGGATTTAAAGGGATTCAGATATTTAAATTTTTATTTATTTAGTTGAAACATGAAATGAACTAAAAAGCACCTAAACGACTCTTATACAATAGAAAAAATATATAATAATGTATAACTTTATACTTATTTAAAAAAATACCGCAAAAATATTATGGCGTCCAAAGTTTCGTCTTTCAGGCTAGAACGTATTTTGTTGCAGCAAACTACTGCGGAAGAGAAACATCTCTCGGGTTTTATGCTTCTGGGCTGAATGGTTAGTAGGAATTCAAAGCTTTTTGAAGATTAAGTCCGCGACTGCCATCATTTGCAAATAAAGCAATTTCTTGAGTAAGGATTGCGGACGTTCGGGTCTTATTTACTGGTTTGCTTTTGTAACGGCTCTGAACATTTTAGTACTGATTTTTGCAATTTGACGTTAAATGGGTCATTCCCTTCTGCACTTAGAATTTCTGCAGTCATCTTCGTCGCTGATTTCTGTTTCACTTTCGGTGTCTTTGTCTAGACTGATTAAAAGTGTTTCCAATCAGTGGCGCAACTAGACAGTATCTTTTTTTTGGGGGGGGGGGGGCTTAAGCCCTAATCCTTCAAAGAAAGTTAATTTGATTTTTTTGTTTTTATGGATCAACAATCGGTCTAGGAGGGCTAATATCGAGATTGGGGGACCAAGCCCCCTAGATCCCCCTAGTTGCGCCTCTGTTTCCAATTTAAATTTAATGAGGGAAATATTTGATGTTTTGAAGCAGTCATCTTGTTCAGAGTTTAGAATGTTGAAAATTTTGAGATAACAGAAAATGTGAATAAATGGTAGCAAACCTGCGCAAAGTTATTTTAAAAAACTTTTTTTTCAAATGGAAGCCCTGTTTGTCGGGTTTCCATTTCTGATCACCTGACATACACAGCATTGAACCGAATACAGGGTAAAGCGTGACAACTCAACTAGTTTAAATGGATATTAATTGTTTTCACCTAATTTTGAATTGCCATTGATGATCAAATTTTTATCCGATTTTAAAAAACTTTTTTTTCAAATGGAAGCCCTGTTTGTCTGCTTTTAATTTCTGATCGCCTGATATATACAGGATTGAACCGAGCAAGAATACAAGGTAAAACGTAACATCTTCTCAACTGTTGAAATGGATTGTTTTCACCTAATTTTGAATTGCCATTGATAGCCAAATTTTTATCTGATTTTAAAAAACTTTTTTTTAAATGGAATCCCTGCTTGTCTGGTTTTTACTTCTGATCACCAGACAAATACAGGATTGACCGAGCAATAATACTGTTTAAAACGTGACACCTTTTTAACTGTTGAAATGGATAGTAATTGTTTCCGCCTAATTTTGAATTGATACCGTATTAAAACTATTAGACCAACCATTAGTAATTTTTCTCTAAATTCTTAAAAACTAAAATCCTGCAAAACACTTCAAAATTGCGCTATAAATATTTTAGTTACTGTCATATTTGAAATAAAAATGCATTACTCGTATTAATCATATAGTATAAGCATAAATAAAAAGAATTCTTGATTGTCATAAAGGGAAAAATTACGCTACAAAACTGTTTATAAGCAGCCCGGTATACTGTTTACGGAAAACAGCCTTCAGCTTGCGACAATATTCAGTTGTGCTTCTGTATATGTGACAAAAATAATCATTAGCTGATTATTATATATAAATAAATCAATTAAAATACATTATATTACGCACTATAAGTTGCGAGAAACAGAAATTTTAATATACATTTATTGAGCTTCTATTGGCTCTGTGTGTGTGTTTTTTTCATAGAATTAGTCTGTTTTCGAGTTATATAAGGTTACTATAGATCAATTTTTCTTATCTAAGACAGCCCACGTAAAGTTGCAGCCTATAAGTACGAACGTACCGTGGGCATCTAAAGAGAAGGGAAATTGACACGGGATTTAAAGGATTGGGGGTTGAGAGGTGAGCCTAATTTCCATCTTCCACTTCTTATACCAAGGAATGACGCTGTGGAGATGATGATTATTGATATGAGACTTGGCCACGTTTGCGTAGTACGAGCTGGCGTAGATCAGCACGTCGTCCTCAAACATAGCCAAGTTTAGAGGTATATAGAGGTATTTTCCAGGTTTCAAAATTGGAATAATTAGCGCTTTTTCCATTTTGCTGGGAAATGCTGCAGTCCAACTACTGCATTTATTATATACATCAGCTGTACCACAGCCTTTCTCGGCATATTTTTAATAAGAATGTATGGGATTTCGTCCTCTCCCGGTGCTTTGTTATGAAGCAACACTCTGATAATTTTCTTTAAATCACCCGGTGTTGCCAGGAGTTTGAGAAGCATGTGGGGTCGGATGGGGTACTTTTGAAGGATTGTTTTGTTAACTATGTCTGTTATCATATGTCATTTTGTTCGTTTGTTATGTTTGGCTTGCCTTTGCAGATACCGGCTAAGTCATCAGCTAGCACTTCAGCTTTTTCTGCATTGGTTTGCGGTTGTCTTGTATCTAATGTTGGGATTTTTGCAAATTTGTTCTTAAGTCTTCGGGTCAGTCTCCAGAGTGAGTTGTCCATAATGGACAACCCTCCCAGGGTCCTGGCCCAAGCGTCGTTTTTATGTCTGTTTATCCTTGTTCGTATTGTATTTTGTAATAGTTTCACCCGCGCATTATCCTAGGGTCTCTGACGCTGGTGCCAAATCTTCCTGATCCTATTTTTAAACTTGATTAAGTATACTATTTCATCTGGGACTCTATCCTCTGCTGGTCCAGTGTGCTATATGTGGATGATATTCTAGCTTGCTTTGTCGGTACGGAACGTCAGCACCAAAGTATTTTCAATTTTATCAATAATCTACACCATAATATAAACTTCACGTTCGAAATAGAACAAAATACTTCAATACATTTTTTTGACCTAACAATAACAAAGAAAAATAATAAGCATGATTTCTCAATATACCACAAACCTTGAATATTACCATACCCAACATGTCCAGTCATCCATATACTCATAAAATCTCTGCTTAAAACTCTTTTGACCATAGATTTATTAACATTCCATTGTCAGAGAAAAATTATAATAAAGAATTAAATATTATTAAACAACTAGCAGCAAATAATGGCTATAATACTAATCTGATTGACCAAATTATTAATAAAAAACAATATAAAAAAGCTATCAATTTAGCATATCCTACAACAAAATCAAAAGCTACAAAACACTCACATATACCGGTAAACTTACACAAAACATCAAAACGCATTTAAATAAACTAGATTTGCATTTTGCTTTCAAAACGAATAACAAATTAGGTAGGTAAATTAATAAAAAACAACAAAAGTTAAATTAAAAAAGAACAAAAATGTGGTGCATATAAATTTAAATGTGGCAGTTGCCCAAAAATTTACCTAGAACAAACTGGTTTTGAAAAAGACTTAAAGAACACAAAACTAGTTATAACAAAAAAAAATAATAATTCCCATTACGCTCTACATTTGAATAAGGAACAACATAGTTTTGATGATAATTTTGAAATATTACGGTGAGAAAACAAATCTGTAAAACTTAATTTTTTAGAAAGTATGGAAATAAATAAATGTAAAAAATTAAACAAATTATTAAATGACCAGTTGGACTTGAATTGAATTTGTTGGAAATTCCACCTGCAATAAAACGGAATTGTTGTACATTCTATAATTTAAAATTGTAAAATTAAAGGACTTTACCTAATCCTAATCGTATTGTAAACATAATCACCAGGTTGTAAAAATTTAGGTAAAATTTGTCGAGTATTTAATACATGTAATAAGAGCAGTTTTTAGTTTATGCCAACCATGCGACGTAGACACTATGTGTCGAAGCAATTGTCATGTTTTAAGACTACAAAAATTTAGTAAATATTTAAAGACGTTTGTTGTTATTTTTAAATAGTTTTAATAATTATTTAATTAAAAATGCCTTGTTTAAAGGGACTACGCCACTGGTATATCGATTTCCAGCAACCAAGCCAGGAATATTCTAAAACGAGACAGAGCACGCGTGATGTCTTCATGTCTATCACGCTCATAGCTTTTTCTTGCTTGGTTCTTACTGTACAACAGACATAATAGTAAAACCCAAACCTCGGCGTGTACTAATTTTTGCTGCTATAATTCGATGAATAATGGTTAGTATTTCTCTGATAATCATGCGTAAATATTCTCTTTAGGTTTTAAAAGATTATGCGTTGACTGTTTTCTCAGTTCTTTTAATATTTCTGTGTAACAGTTCAGTACAAATTTCGAATATTACGTTTTTTATAATTTAGTTTGATAACATAACCTCGATGACAAATCCGCAAAATTTTTGCAGAGTGCCAACGCTTAAATTATTTTCTAAATTTGGGTCGCTATCATGGGACTACGTCACCAGAGGCCGTCTAATTTTTTGGGGATTAGCTTTTCGAATATTTGTCGAATATTGGAAACAAGTTAATCCAGCTTTAAGAAATCAATACGAAATACGAATTACTTTAAGTCACCTTTTTAAGGATAACTTAGCGCTTTTCTTAGTACAGAAGTAATAAAAAAGCATTAAAGGCAAAATATTAATACTCAAACATTAAAGTGATATAAGTACAATAAAAAAAGTAAGTCCTTGCCGTAACTAAGCCGTAATATTTAAAAACGAAATAGGATATTACCCTTTGTTTGCTGTGCCATGTTATTTCAACATTACAAACATTACGTTTGGCAAGCAAAGGGGTGTCGTAAAATCCGCTACAAATTCTTGTATACTCGGGTTGAAATGCATACATAATGAGGAAGCTGCGTTCGTATAACCGCGTTTATCAATCCTATGTGCCAAAAAGAAACCACTTTTATTTTTGAACTGCTTGAAGATTTACATTTAAATTTGTTTAAAGAATGTTTCGTATTTTGATTTATAACAATGATTTTCTTACTTCATTTGATACACAGCGTGTTACGACTTATGAAAATGGTTTAATATATTGGAATGGGTGACTCTTGGGGTAGTCTACAGACATTCTCAATACTTTTCCCCCTCAAATCGCGCATTTTCTTTATTTTAAGAAATACCCTAAGCCACCCCATATCCGACGCTTCCAGTCGCAGCGTTTCCATTAAAGATTACCTTGACATTTCATTTTTTAAGCAGTTTTAGTGAAAACCGAAAATAATCCAAAGCATTTTTAATAGTGAATATGCATATAACCCAAATAGATCTGAAATATATTTTTTTATATTCTCTACATAAACTAAATGTATATGGCGGGTGCTGTTATCCATTTATTTGGGTTTTTATTAACAAAAAAAGGGTTATCGAAAAATCCATAAAAATTGCATTTAATGCATAATTCACCTAATGGAATATCCCTACACTTAAAGTAGAAGGTTCCTAAAATCTTATTCATATACATACATTTCAAGCCAAAATCGGTCCAGGAACCATTCAATTGTCTAACAAAAACTGGAATTTTTGAGAAATTTTGACACATCATTATTTTATCTTAATAATTTCGAGTAAAGAAATTGCAATTCTTAGGTTTCACGGCAATCTTCGAAAATTCAAAAATTTTCAAATTTTGTATGTCCCCGATGCAAATAAACCTATTTATTTATAACTTGATGAAAAAATAAGCGATTTAAATTCGTGGGAGGTATTCTTAGATAATTAACGGATAAAATAAATCCAAAAATAATCACTGAATGAAGAAAATAGTGTGGAATAATGTCGGTTAAAAATAGGATTTGTCGGAGAAAGTCAAGAAAATTCTGTTTTTACCCCTTAAATACGCTCCTGGATGACCCATTCGGTATTCATTTTAAAGTGAGATTATCCCTTTATAAGATAGTGTTACAAATTGGAAAAAAATTAGATAGGAGAAAATACAGAGTGATTCAAATGTACCGACGTCTAGGGCAAAAAAAGTCAAAAAATCGAAATTTAATCGGCGATTGCTCTCTTCCTATAAAGAATGAAGAAATTAAAAATGCTATGAATAGTAGAGGAACTTCGGTAAATATGGAATAGTTTGGGTAATATGGAATTTCAATTATTTTCGTATCTATGAGCGCCATCTAGGGAATTATGCGTGTATCAAAAGCACGCTAGTCATCCATCACTGTACTTATCGCAGACCCAAAACTTTTCGTCGACTGCACCAGAGCGCTTAGTAATGAATGTTTGAAATTGTGGCACGTTGAGTTTTAGCACCGTGTTACAGTTATTGTAATATTTCGGGTATTTTAAGGATTGAGTTATTTTATCGACTAGGTAAGTATATTGTAAGGATAAAACTATGCCTTTACTTATAAAAACTGACAGTTAATATCATTATTAACCGATAATATACAAAAACATAACCTATAGGGTATGAGGGTAATATGAGATATTTCATATTAGCCGATATTCCATATTATCTTTCTATTCCATATTACCCAGAATAAAATGATAATTTTTTTATAGACGTTACAATTAGAATGTATTTTTGTGAGAGATTATTTTCCAAAAGTTAAAGCAAAGAAATATGGATTCAATGTGTCATGTGTGAAGGCTGGGCACATGAAGCATATACTGGAAATTAACATGAAGTGTCCTTAATATGTGACTTCTGTGTGTAATTGCTAAGTACTTCCAAAACTTTTTACTGCACCATGCTATATTCCATATTACCCGCCACTTTTGTCGGCCCCTCAAAATGACGTAATATTGTTATTCTTTATGTATATTTTTTTATATACATTTTATCCTAAATATTGTATATTTCCCACATAGTCACTGCATTTGGTCATCCGTATATGCATTTATACAGGTCATTATGCCATGGTGGATGATAATAGCTTAAAAAGGAGAATGGGTATTCCATATTTACCGAAGTTCCTCTATATATTTCGAGGAGTTCCTTCCCATGACGTATATGGGATTTTTCCCATATACGTTAAACGCTTAAAAATGGCTGTCCCCACCCTTATCACCAAATGTAGATTTCACCAGACTCCGCCCGTAAGATATCGAGCCATTTCGGAAGGTAAAGTTTCCCAACATTGAATAGCACCTCTGCCAAGTTTAGTAATACTTATAAATGGTGCTATCAAAATTGTTATATAGATCCATAAACGTTTCAAAATGCATAAATAAAGATGAAATTACATTATGAGCACTATGGTGGTAAATAACGTTTTATCTCCTGAAATTTACTCCATTATAATTAAATTTAACTAAAGTAGTGTTGCTGCTTTTATTGTTACGATGTACAACCATCAGTAAGCAGTAAAGCCGCAGGTAATGCTTAAATATTTGATTTATTTCTGTCACAAAAAGTTGCCCCAGAAACATGAGAATATTGCTATAAGAATGCGCATCTTAAAACAATTTTTTTTTGTAATTACTGGATCTTGTTGTGATTACTTTCTATGACTTTATAACAATAAGAGCTTTCTTTTTTTCATTATAACAAAGTGTGTTTTGAATTTAAATACACTTGTTCAGGTAGTTGAGGTAGTCAAGTCAAGGAGGAAAGTTACCTCAAACCTAGTGCAAATTTTTAAAAGAATTTCGGAGCCTAATTTAAGACCCTCTTTTTTATGTTTATCAAAGTTACAAGAATTGAACCTATACTGCAACAAAGTACACGAACTTAAAAGCTGAATGAAGATGTTCAACATCTTACGTAATGTTGACATCTAGCACCAAAAATACAATGACCGCTTTTTGGGAACTAATCTTTTGTGTCGCAGTTAAGAGACATCAATTCACTTGTCATATAAACATATTATAATGGAAGATGTTTTGGAGTAGGTGTCCCAATCATGACTCTGCAAAATGAATATAAAAATGTAACAGATTTTTCTCGAATGGCTAAAAATATTAATGTGGTAAAATATGGGTTTTTGTCAGCATTTTAAGGCATATTTATATTCAAAAAATGAATATTATATATATATATATATATATATATATATATATATATATATATATATGTATATAGGTATATGTATATTTAGCCATCCTTTACAAACTGATGGATATAAGGCCTTATTTTGAGCCTGGTAAAAATGGCAAGGGCCCATAAATCGCAATAGCACGAGGGAGCCCAGGCCAGAATTAAAAAATAATCCTTCTTATTTAATTTTATTTTTCATTTTACGATCTTCTTGTGCTTGCACCAGCGAAGAAGTCAATCTTTGCATTTACTGGTATATATACAGGGTGTTATGAAATCCATTGCATATATTGAAACTGGTACATTCTGATTTGAATTCAGATTGAGGAAAAATAGTCATAAATGGCGCTTCGCGATAATAAGCTAGGTATCGCCCCTCAAAAAAAAATTTTTAATCACTGCACACCACTGGAAATAAAACAGATGGCCATACAAAGAACAAAAGAACAGTGAGCTAGGTTGTTGTGTTGCCAGGTCTTTTAACAATATTTCTATGTAACAAGTTTGAAGAAATAATATTTTTAATACATTACCTTTAAAGAAAGAAATCCTACCATCTCTTCCAAAATTCTCAATTTCAAAATGTTAAAATACTGCCTATAACACAAATTTAGTACTCTCTAGCGAAAAGCTGTTTAAACCAAAATAAATACCCCAACTTCAACTAAATACCCAGAACTAATTTAAAATGCACCTCACTAAGGGACGATACGATATTTTGTTAATATTAAACGGCTTTAACTTTTGTTGATATTTAACGGCTTTAACTTTTTCTTTCACAAATTAAGAAATAAATAGCAAAAATAATATAAATGGTATTATTAAACTGGTCAATATGGATCCATACACAGCTGACGCTGACGCATGAGTTCGGCCAATCGGAATCACTCTAGCGGACTGAATGGGTCAACAACCCTTTAGCTTCGGGTACATCAAGACCTACCACCTACTTTACTGCTTAGGCAACTATACAAACACGCGTGCATATTATCAATATATTTTCCTAAAGCAGTCCCTACACGATCATTATTACTGTCAGTATTTCACACAACTGTAATACTGTCAGTATTATAAAAATATTAAAATATTCGAATAATCTGCAATAATTTGTTGGAATTTACGTCATTCGATCATTCTATCATGATCAATATTACTGAAAATATTTTTTAACACTGACAGTAATAATGATCGTGTAGGGTCTGCTTTAGAACTACACGGTAGTTTTAAACAATAATGTACCTAGGTAGTTTCCAAGGGTACTAAACTAGGTTCTTTTTGTTTTGCTGCCTAGAAACAAATAAAATAGGTAGGGTATGCCTATAAAAATAGTGCTCTTCGTCGATCCGTTGTTAACTAATATTTTGCCTATTTTTACTTAGTTTGTGCTTTGATTAGTGCTTCTTAAATTAGTCTGATAGGGTTGAAAACTAAATCAAGTTTACCACTAATAATATTTACGTATTACGTAACGTTTGGGAGCGCAAGAAAGCGATTTATGTAGATACCTACATCTCGACTTTAGAAAAACTCAAAATAACGTTTTTCTGTATTTTTCGAAATAAGGGTACTTTACTCTTGAACGATTTTTATATTTTTTGGCCTGCCCTATGACTTGAAGCCATTCTAAGTGCATCCAATATGGATACCGGACATGCACCAACTTTTGGCGGTATTTATATTTCGGTTGTGCAACTAATAAAAAAAATTCCAATTTGTTGCACACATGGATTTATTATATTATAAGGATTCGATGTCCGTATACTGTGAGCGTATCGAACGTGAAGCCTTATATTTGTTGTTTGTTGTCCCCCAGGTTTTTAGTTGACGAACTACGTACTTGAATCAAGAATGGTAGTAGAAAGAAATAAAATAGCATTGGAGTGTTGGGGCTCAGAAGTATTGCTGTCTGTGGTGGTTGCTTAGGAAAACGGCTGAACCTCGGTCTGAACACTCGGTTACACGTACGTCTTTGTCCAATGAACTAGAAAAGAAAAAGTGCGACGTATAGATTTATATAGATTTATAAATGACTCGGAGCGACTTTAAATAAACACCTTTAGAAATAACATAACCTATAAATAATAAAACCTTTTTAACTTAAATTTATTATTATTTAGCAGAAAAATAAAATATTTTGGGGCTTTTATTACCTTTAGTAAATGTTGTGATGTTTCTAACGTATTTTTTGTACAAAAATACAAGGTAAAATAAGATGTGGCCAATGTTTACAAATTGTGTTTACAGTGTCGTTTAGAATGGTTTGTTTTGGCTTCAATGAACGTCAAATCATCCCGTATCCGGTCTTAATAAATCCATGGTTGCACACTTAATGGACCACACTGTATACATAATTATTCTTTGTATATTAACAAAAACTGTATGTCTTTTAATTTTGTTCAGAAAAATAGTCTCACAGGACCCCGTGCCTAAGGTTCTGATGTACTCAGTGTTAAAATACACAAAACTCAGACTAGCATACTAAAAACTGTTTGAAAATTTGACGTTTTACGCAAATATTTATATTTGAATGTTTTTACTTTGCTTGATGGATCAGTATATTTATTACTACCTCTTTCTATTTAGTTGGGTTCTTGGAATAACTAAAAATGTTATGTTTATAGGAAACCAAAACCGATTTTTTAACTTTCTAAGTATGTACAGCGTTACTTAGTAATTATACGTCATCTCAAAAATTAGCGTTTCCAACTGTGAAATCAGCATCATAGAACTGCTGTTTTTTAGAGTCATACGGGACAAGAACGCAAGTCTTCGTCTACATAAAAGAGTTGTAAAAATCAAAGATATTATTTGATAACCAAAACGTGGGATTAAAAACAAATAAATTTGAAAACCTAATTAAAGGTAGGTATACAATTATATAATTTAAAATTAATACCAGGTTACCTATTTGCAGGATACATAAAAGTACGTCAATTTTGTAACCAATCTATTTAGAGACAGATAATATTAAAATAGGATGCAGCCGACAGTAGTAATGCATTTTTTTATTGCCAATAACCATTTATAAAGATCACAGTGATTCATACCAATCATTAATCAAGTGAAAATTGCAAAAATACACATTTGATTGGATTAATTACGATTAAACAAGCAAATCAATCTATGCAATGTCATGGCACTTAAAATAATATTATTCGTCATTAAAATACCGGGCGTTTAATGATCAAGGAATATGTGCTAGCGTAAATGGTACGGATGTATTATTTAAATCAAAAATATATTTTCAGTGTCCAGCAAACAAGAAGATTCAGGAATCAAAGAGTCTATGCTATTTTTCTATGTAATCTAATAATCTTGATTTAGCGGTAGCGAAGTCGCAGGTATGCGTGGGCAAAGTCCTATGTACAGCTGATATTAGGCATAATCTGATTATGTAATTTTATTCATAATCTAATTATTACATGTTTGTAAAATTACGATGTAATCTCTGTAATGCAATTATTGTAGTTAATTACATTGTACCCAGTGACAGCTACTCGTTATACTTATGCATACGATTACATTACATTGTAATTCGAATACATTGTAATTACATTGCACTGTAGTTACATTAGTACAGTACCCAATCAATTAGAACAGTACCCAATCAAACCCAATCAAACCCAATCAATTTTTAAAAATAATGTTATTGAATTTGTATGCAGTCCAAGAATAACTGTGTTTAGTATTTCTCGTGGATTACTCATTTATTTAAGTCTTAATAAGTTAGTTACACATACGTTGTTCCCCCAAAAAAAAAGTACAATAACTATATATGGTAATCAGATTACCATGTAATTAATTTACAATATAATCAAATTACACCTTAATCGATTAAGTTATGTAATTATAGGTATAACCAGAGAATAATCCAATTATTTATTGCAAAGTAGTCTGATTATTTGGGTTATTGTAATTGGTAATTATTGGTTAGATTACCTTTCGCCCAAAACTGGTAAAGGTATTGGGCAAAACCCGATTATAATCTATTAATTTAATTAATGGTCTTATTACACTTTGATCTAATTACAATATAATTCGATTTTTTTAAAATACATTTTAATCCTAATTACTCATACGTGGCTGTGTTATCGGTTAAGTAGTATGTAAATTGAACAGTAAATAATTATATTTTAATTACGTTGTAATGTAATTGCTACAGAATACTCGAAATATAACTATCTAATTAACTTTGTATATGCCGCCCGAAGAATAAGTGGGTTGAGTATTTCTCGTGGACTTATTCATATTATTTTAAACCTGATAGGTTGTTCTTCTCTAAAATAAAAAAAAATGTACATATACATGATAATCAGTTTGTCATGTAATTAGATTACAATGTAATCACATTACACGTGAATCTAATTTATATAATTATGACCAGAAATTGCCCAAATAATCTGTTGCAAAGTACACAGTTTTATTCCTTATACTTGGTTAATTGTAATTGGTAATTAAGTATTAATTAGATTACATTTTGCCCAACACTGGTAACTGCTAAGTTGCTGAATAATTTTAGTAAACACGATAATAATGTTCATTTCGAAACCTTAAAAATGTACATTTATCTTTCAAATTTTTGTTGAAGCTTTGTTAATAGCCAGATAATTTAGGTATTATGTTTTGATAAATTTCTACGTCTCGTCGGTCGCATTTTGCAATGATTCATTCGTTTGACATTTTCGGGTTATTTGACCTAAGGAAATACATTTTCACCGTATTACAGTGGAAAGCAATTATAAAGTAATATATTATATAAAATAATTACTTTAGCAAAATCCAACCCCAATAACATAAATCATTTCAATTTAAGCCATCTATGGGGTTTGTAAAATCGCTTAAAAAGATATCAGAAATAAATCAGTGTTTTAGGCGTTAAATACGTATATATTTTATACTTTTAGCTTGTGTATGGATACACACAAATTTTAAATGGATCCGGAGTATCGACAGGAATAATCGAGCTTTTATTTAAATCAGTGGTGCAAAACCTGTAAGGATTTTGATAAGATTCATTATTTTCTCGACAGGATGAAATTACTCTTGGTTAGTAAAAATTACCTATAAAGTACCTACTGACAATAACTTGTAGGTGTGGGGAAGAATAATAATCTTACTAGGAAAACAAATCAAGACAAAATCTTTCACAAATAGGTTTTCAGTGTTCCGTGCAAAAATTAGCAAAACGGAACACTTATGGAATCACTTTGGTGTCCGTCCGTCCGTCTGTCACAGGCGATTTTATCTGAAACTATTCGACGTAAAAATTTGGAATTTAGCACAGAGCTATACCGTATCCCATTTATTTTGAGAATGATGACAGAAACCCATTTTACAACGGAGAGATCAATTATCTCTCTCTCTCTCTCTCTCTCTCTCTCTCATGTTCTTTCTCTCTTATACTCGTAAAATTTTTACAGCTGGTAGAAAGTTAGGTTATGAGAAAAATGAACATGACATATTATTTGAAGCCGGTCCCATAATATAAGTTGTTTTTGCCAGTGTAAAAATATACTTAAAAATTTTATATAAAGTATTAGCAGCTTAAATTCCTGTGTTCTATGAATCTGGGACTAACAACTATTGAAATATTACGCAAGGTACATATTTGTGCTCCTTTGCATTACTTGGACCGGGCGTTATGGGAATGAGTAACAGGAACGCCAACCCGATATAAAGTTGAGAAGAGTGGGGTATTACAGAAGATTTCTTTATTTATGGAGAAAGTAGTTAAAATGGCGCCCTAGAAACGTTTAGTTTCAGTTTAAATCTGAAGTCACAGTGCCATTACAAAGTGTATCTATCCTTCTGGAACTAAGACTCAACATTTACAGATAAAAATTGTAAAACTACTTGGTATGTTCGATTAAACAATTTTCATCGCGACTTTAACTTACACGAACGTCACTGCTCGCAGGTAGGCTGTATTATTATTATAGATCCATTTTCATTATATATCGGAGAATAGGGAATATTTTTTAACCTTATTATAAATTGGTTATCTTAATAAAAATATTTACTCATTTTTGCTATTTTTTCTTTATTTACTTCAAAACTTTTCCTCCCATCATTTTATTGCAAATTATTGGTTAGAGGGAGACGGAGTATTGTTACTGGGGTAGGAAATAATTTTAAGTAGTATAAAATAAGAAGGTTAATGTGGCTATGGCTGACACTGTTCTTGCTTAATAAAAACGAGATTTTTGCAAATGCTGTTTGTGTTCAGTAAAAACAAAGGTCTTTTGCTATAAAATCATAGAACTTACGTAAGTATTTTGTCAAGTTAGAAATTTATTTTTTATGTCAACTCCGATTAAACTTTTACAGTAGACAACCAGATATACTTGCACAAACAAAGCCGACTGTGATAAAATGCTTGATTATTCTATTTTATTGGCAACAACATCGTTTTTACTTGTCTTTTACTAATGCCCCTTTTGCTAACAAGGATAGGAAGAAATCGGATTCCGTTGGGAATTTTATCAGGAAAAAAAGACTTCTGCGATGACTAATCTTTCGAAGTATATAACTAGCAATACTTCCGAAATGAAAGAAGGTATGATAAAAATTTGAACAAATTCTTTTTTATTTGTCTGTCTAATGCAACACGGATAGAAAGAAATCTGATTCCTCCGTGATTATCAGGAAAGAAAAGATGAATATTGTGATAAAATATGTTCTGGTGTAAACCAATAGGGTGAATTCTTCTTCAACTGTTTTTTTTTGTCATCATTCTCACATAAAATTGGATACAATGTAGAGTGGTGCCCCAATTATAGATGTGAAGTATAAAAATTTCAATTTTGATTATGGGGGTTAATTTTAGAGGGTAAATTGGGAAATGCAAAACAAATTCAAGGCCATACTGTAGGGTGTCAAATGAAAGCTTATTGAAGCACGAATTCAACAATATATATATAATGTATTTTTTTCTGCATTTTTTAAAACATTTTTCAGGAAAAACGCATGAAAATTGCTGTCCCCCACCCTCATCACCAAAAGGATCGCTTAGAAAAATCTGAAAAAACCATAAACATTGAGAATTAGGTGCAGATTGAGCCAAAATTATCAGGATTTAAAAATTCTAACGCGATCAATTGCTATAAACAATTTAATTTTTTACTTCCTTATAACTGCTGAACCACTGGCTTTAGAGAAAAAGTTTTTCGACAAAAAATATTTCTCACGATATAAGGAACAACTTTTGCCCTTACACGTTTTGCAAAATTTTTAATTTTGCTCAGTCGCGATGTAATACGGCGTTGGTCCCGTCGGCCGCGGCTAGTGCGGCAGATGTGCAGGGATTGGGCGACCGAGGTTTGGCTCTGGTTAAGTGGGGGGCTGATGGAACGGACCACTAATTGTGCAAGTATAGCTTGCACTTGACCCAATGTTATTTATTTTTTATTTGAGACAGCGACGTAGACTTAGACTTAGAGACGTAGACTTCACGCCTGCGTACTAATGTACCGTGGGCGTCTGGAGAGAAGAAAAATGTAATCTATTGACACAGATTTAAAGAATTGGACGTTGGGAGGTTAAGGCAAAACATCTGCAGGCAATTTGTTCGATAATCTGGCGACCCTAGGTATGAATGAACGAAAGAAGTGGGATCTTCTAGGCTTTTGAAGCTAGACAGTAAAGGGATGCATACGTAACGCGCCTCTTGTTGTTCTTTTAGGAACAGTCAGGGGGGGAGGGGAATTATAGTGGCTAGTTATTCAGAGCAAAATCCGTGGAAGTATCGGTAGAAAAGGGATAAATCCCCAAAAGCGCGGCGATGGGCGAGACAAGGGAGTTTTCTTGTGAGGATGGCTCTCTTTTGGATAGAATCAAGGATGTTAAGCGTCGAAGTTGATGTCGAAGTATTGTCTAGCTCGAAAGAGAAAACAAAGCTTTTTAGCTGTTGATGTGGCTATTGAAGTAATGTGTTTGTGCCAACTGAAATCATGTTCGAAAGCAATGCCAACAAATCAAACGTTTTCATTTTTCTGTAGGGCTTGGCCATTCATATGGATAGAGTAAGTGTTTCCGGATTTTTTGCGTGACAGGGAGCATGAATGGGTTTTGAAGGCGTTGAACTGAATAAGGTTTTTGGCATCCCAGTCTAAAATTAATTGAAGAGATGGTAATAAGGCCGTGATCTAAACGACCAAGGGGAGCGCATACATATGTTAAGTATGACTCGGGATGGTAAAGCAATACACCGAAAAAAATAAACTGTTGAAATCATAGAAAAAAACTTTAATTTAACAGTTTGTGAATATTAAATACAAGCAATGGTTTTTGGGAATTAAATAAAACATCAGAAAATGTTAACTTTTGTTAATGGACTTGACAGACAAAACAGTCCAATGAAGTATTACCTTATGGTATTATACTCCAAGGCGGTTAGTTTAAGCAAAAAGAGATATTTAATCAAGAGCATATCTGTTAGATGAACAAATAAAGTTTAACAAATTTTGAATTTCGTCCTAATATCGAAATAAATTTTCTTCTAACAGTTTTTTAATTCAATCAACCATGTGGACGTTAACATTCATGGAACTATTGATCCAATCTTTTCTTTTTTTTCTGTGTATAAGTACAAGCCTAAAAAATTAAAAAAGAGCTCGAACAAATCGAGCACAACACAACCCCCTGTAGAGAAAAAATTCGTCAAAAATTCTAATAAGGAAACCTAGAGAATTGACCCGCACCGATTTTGATGAAATTGTAGCAATTTACTTTACAGAAGAACAGTGATTCTGCGGCTTGGGCTTTAGGAGTCGATTTTGGGTAATTTTAGTCTCCTGAATACGAATGAAAAATATCAGATCTGCCACATTGACTCTAGTTTTTGAGATAAAGGCAGAGAGCTTTCTGTATCGGTTCATACCTTTTACAGTCACGGCACAAAAATGGCAATCATCAAAACGATTTCTTGGCTCACTCCATGTCATCGCCACTCCAAATGGAAGCCCTTTGCATCCTCCTTGGCTCCAGTATCCAAGTGACTCCACCCAAATTTTACAAACTTTGTGTGGCACCCAATATTTATCCTGTTGTCCCAGTGGCGTATTCAGGATTTTATTTAGGGGGATCAGTCACAAAATGGAAAGTGGGAAGGTGGAATAGCGACGCAGGCAATGCGCCGCAGGCGAAAATCTTTCGGGACCGCGCCCAAAGTTCGTCATAAAATCGAAATAAAAATCTTTTTCTTCAGACAGCTGGGGGGAGGGGGGGTTAATCCCCAAAACTCCCCCTGAATACGCCAATGCGTTTTTCAAGTTGTTTCCCAAAATATGCTTGGTTAGCTTGTTTTACAAAATCATTCTTATTTCTTCGTTGTTATTGTTGAGACAATTTACAACATACATATGTAGCAAAAATTGTTGGGATCGTTAACATAAGACTTGCGTGAAGAACTTATGTTTATTGTTGTTGTCTCAAGATTAGTAAAATAAAACTTGATTCTTGATTTGTATTAGACGATACTGTTAGTATTAAATAATTAATGTAATATTAGAATTTGTAAGCTTATGAAATATATTATGTTTATGTTTATGTTTATCTCATATCTGACTATGAAGAATATTAATTAATATTTCTGAGATAAAAACACTCCATAAAACAAATAAATAAACCAACTACTGATATTTTAGCAATCAAAACTAATAATACTTAGAATAAAACACGTTAACAAGGGAACATTACTAAAATTTTTATTATTTTGTGTAGTAAGGTTTATCATGAGAACTTGAGCCAATTTAAACAAAATAACTACACGCCGAGTAATCTTTTTTTATTTTGTTCCCCATATAATTTCAAACTGAGTAATTTATACTCTTTAGTTTTTAGTTTACGCTGAGAGCATAGATTTATAAACAATGAGGAAATACTATTATTATCAATATTATCATTTTAGAGCAATCAGAAATTCCATGCTTACTCTTAATCTGTTAGACTATGTGATCCCTCACCAACTTCTTGAAAACGGCTGTTGCCAGACTTTTAGTTATTTGGTATATGTTCAGATCGATAAACTATACTAAAATATCGCATTAAGGAATATGCACATATTTTTTTATTGCATAAATCGTTTAATAGGTCGGGAGCCGGTGACACTGAAAGTACCGTCATCGCGAAATCAAATTTTTTTTATGTAAATTGATAGTTAATAGTCATACGAACAAAATGAGCTCGGTACGCCGGGATTCATTAAGCCGAAAGTATTTTTAAAACAATTAATTATTATAAAAAAGCAAAAATGTTTTTTTACCCAGGGTGTTTTCTAATTGAATGTCAATATTTAAGGGGCGATTTTTGGGTCCATTCTAAAAAGAAAACTTCATATGAACGTATGTCCTAAACGTCTTAACTTTTGAGATACAGGGTGGTAAAGTTTTCAAAAATAAATAGTTTTTTATTAAAATCTGTAATACCACTTTAGATATTTTAATTAAATTTGGCATACATGTACTATGTATCAAGAGGCATTATTTAGTGTACCACAATTTTTTTTTCTTTAAACCAGTGGCGTTCGTACGGAATTTCACCTGCTTATTTTGGCAGATATTGATGGTACGCCACTGATTTCTCGTAAAATTAAAATCATTCCTGAAATTCCCAATCATTTCTAAGCAAATTTGATCTCTTGCATTTTTTCAATCCGATGCACGGTTTTCGCTTAAAAAAATAAAAACCTTTTCTCTGCATGATCATAACAATATCGTTCATATAGCAGAGAAAAGGTTTTTATTTTTTTAAGCGAAAACCGTGCATCGGATTGAAAAATTGCAAGAGATTAAATTTACTTAGAAATGATTGGGAATTTCAGGAATGATTTTAATTTTACAAGAAATCAGTGGCGTACCATCAATATCTGCCAAAATAGGCAGGTGAAATTCCGTACGAACGCCACTGGTTTAAAGAAAAAAAAATTGTGGTACACTAAATAATGCCTCTTGATACATAGTACATGTATGCCAAATTTAATTAAAATATCTAAAGTGGTATTACAGATTTTAATAAAAAACTATTTATTTTTGAAAACTTTACCACCCTGTATCTCAAAAGTTAAGACGTTTAGGACATACGTTCATATGAAGTTTTCTTTTTAGAATGGACCCAAAAATCGCCCCTTAAATATTGACATTCAATTAGGAAACACCCTGGGTAAAAAAACATTTTTGCTTTTTTATAATAATTAATTGTTTTAAAAATACTTTCGGCTTAATGAATCCCGGCGTACCGAGCTCATTTTGTTCGTATGACTATTAACTATCAATTTACATAAAAAAAATTTGATTCGGCGATGACGGTACTTTCAGTGTCACCGGCTCCCAACCTATAAGGAAGTCATTACAAACCCAAAAAAATTATTTTGAGGAAAATTACTAGGATAATTTAGCTACAAAAAATGTTGGGTATAATTTATTACAATTTAAATAGAAGCCATTCGTCCTTAATGAATAATGACGTCAGGAAATCAGCAAAAATAAGTGTCAATCTACATGTGAACGTAAAGATTAACCTAAGGTCGAACAGGTTTGTTTTTCTCGGAAACAGTCAGAGGGGGAGCAATCGAATTCTCTGGGTTAATAAAGAAATAGTGCAACTAGCTTTGATAAAAAATTCAGTTATACAGGATGTTTGGTTTCGCAGCTATTAAACGTCAAATTCGAAATTTCTGCGATTTCCCTTGAAATCGGGTACCTACAGGTTGCAAAACTGAATTAAATCGATGTAAATTTTCGGAGTTTGTAGAGGACCCAGAGCTTCAGAACCCTATTGAAACTGGTGAGTGTCGGAAAATGGCAAATAATTCTTTTGAATTTTTTTAGGTGGAAAAATGTCATTTGCAGACACCTCTTTGGTACCTAATACTAATAACTCGAAAACAAAACGACGAATCGAAAAACGGATTCATAAGTGAAACTTTAAAATATCAAATACTTTCTTTTTGCAATACCTACATTTACCTAAACATTAAATCACTGGAAAATGGATACATTTGGGAAAAATTGGAAATTTCGGTTTTTGACCCAAATATTTCAGGGTATTTATTTTTTGTAGAGTCAAAATAGTTCAAATTAAAATACCATATACGTCATCGGAAAGAGCTCGTCGAAACACATTCAATTTCCATATTTTTTAGTTTCTTCATTCTTTATAGGAAGGTAGTAATCGCCGATTAAATATCGATTCTGTAATTTGTTTTTGCGCGGTACATTTAAATCACTCTGTATTATTTAATATCGATTAGGCAACATTTTCTTCAGATGGAACTGTCAATTCACAAAATTGCCGCTGGTGGAATAACACTAATCCCAACTTGACAATAAGGACTCGTGACCAATATTTGTTTAAAACGAATGTAAGGTGTGGTATTTACAAAAACAGAATCATTGGACGTTGTTTTTTTAGTCAATCTAGAATTCCGAACGTTGTTTATATTTTGTACAAAATTAATCAGGTGCAAGTATAGATTTTCTGATATTCTTTGGCCGGCTAGATTACCAGATTTAACCCCTCTCGACTAGTTCTTATGGGTTTTTTTAAAACAACCCAAACAAGGGCCGTTTCAAGATATTAGTCATCTGGAGATCATTTCAGAAGAAATCCAGGAAAATACTCTAGTTATGATAAGAAATGTATTAAGGGAAGGAACAGAACGATTACATATTTAGAAAGAGAGGGTGGATATGTCGAGGCATAAGTGAAGTGAGGCAAAATCTAAGTATTTTTATTTCCATTAATGTTATGTTAGTTGCGCAACTTATTATTTGTACTTTCCTATTTGCAAAATAAATGATTATGATAGGCAATATGTATTCATTAATTATTTAAATGCGATGCCAAATTTTTAAAAACCATATTACGAAACGGACGGGTTATCATGTTTTTAATAAACAATAAAATCTTTTAAAAAATACTTTTTAAAGACAAGCTTTTATTTAGATGTACGAAAACGAAAAAAATAAGTTTAGTTTTTTCATTGTGGCCATGCTGAATGCTATTTATAACTGGACGTAGATTGCGTGGGTGGATCCTTATAAAAGTAGCATCAAAGTTATCACTGAAACAGAGATAATATATTATGTTAAATTTGTTGTCTTAAAAGTTCCTTGCGCGCGAAAAGTTCATACAGGCATTAATTTTGTTTGGCAGAAATTCTAAGTAGATACCTAAGTATGTATTTTTTTCTTTTCTATTCACGCGACAAGCTTTTAAGACTATAAATTTAACATAATATTTTATATCTGTTTCAGTGATAACTTTGATACTACTTTTATTAGGATCCACCCGCGCGAACTACGTCCACTTATAAATAGCATTTAGCATTGCCACAATAAAAAAACCATACTTATTTCTTTTTAGTACCTACATCTAAATAAGAAAAGCTTATTTTTAAAAAGAATTTTTCGAAGATTTTATTTTTAAATTTTTAGTTACGTCTTAGCCTATGCATTTCTGATCGCTATTACAAAATTTCTTACCTGTTATCGTATTATACTCGTCAAACCCTTTCATTTAATACCCATATCAAGGGGATTGTGAAGAAAACAGTAATCCGCTATCTTCTGGCGTCCGCCATATTGGGTTTAAAATCACATCACACAGCTTGTCGTATTCTACTCGTCAAAACCTTTCATGTGAGGTAATTTCATGAAAGAGGTAATTCGCCATCTTGTGGTGTCCGCCATGTTGGCTTTAGAATGACGTCACACAGATTCTTTTACTCGTCAAACCCTTTCATTTGATGCCCATGGGGATTGTGAAGAAAAAGGTAATCCGCCATCTTGTGGCGTCCGTCATATTGGGTTTGGAATGACATCACTTAGCTTATCGTATTCTACTCGTCAAACCCTTTCATTTAATACCCCTGTCAACCTGGTTGTGAAAAAAAAGGTAATCCGCGAACTTGTGGCGTCCGCCATATTGGGTTTAGAATGACGTCACATAATTTATCGTATTCTACTCGTCAAACCCTTTCATTTGATACCCATATCGAGGGAATTGTAAAGAAAAACGTGATCCGCCATCCTGGGGCGTCCGCCATATTGGATTTAGAACAATATTATATATACAATATATATTGCATTGTCACCGGACTTATACACGTGTGCAAAATTTCACAGCTCTAGCTTAATTAGAACTAGTCAAAATTTTGATTGCAATATTTCACCTAAACATACTAACAAACATACATACAAACATGCATACAAACTAACAAGTGAAGTTAAATAAAAACTTGTAAAAAAGATAACTATTCGGTATTGGGATTTACACAATTAAATTTAATTCATAATTTCTTCAGATAGAATTTAAGAAAAATTTGTAAAAATGAAAAAAAAATATTTTTAGGGTAGATGGATGTAATTGCATAACTAGAATATAGTTTTTAATTCTGATAAACTTTCCTTTAGAACAATTACCGATATTGTCAAAAATAAAGGTTTCTTACCGTTGGGCAAAACTCATATTTTCTGACAAACTTCGTATATGACTGAAAAATTTTCATATCTGATGGTTGCATTTTAGGTTTTAGACCATGCAAAACATTTTATGAAGAATAGCTTTTTTTCGTAAAACTAATAATAAAAAAGTTTTCCAAACATTATTAGTTAAAAATGAATGGTGTCGTCATCTCTTGCTGAAGGTCAATCAATGGCTGAGAGAATCTTTAAAAAAGTTCAATATAAATTAAGAATTATTTAGTCTTAGAACGACTATACATACCTTCACTTTAAAAAGTAGTTAAAACACAGGGATTCTTAAAACAAGAATCACGCTAAACTTAAATTGCTGTTTCGTTGTGATAAAAATATATTTAATTACAGTTATCAATAATAATCTAATAGTCTAAACGTGAAATCAAATATATAGATTTTCGCGTTCTGAGAAAAATATGTGTTCAAAATAATAATTCAACATTTTTAAACCAAATCTCCGAAAAGTTCAAATCACGATCATAACAAGAAAGAAAATATTTTTCTCATGTGTTATTACAATTCTTGACAGTTTTCTCAATATACCTATTAAATAAAAAGTTGATAGGATAACCATCGATAACACCGCCTTCAATCACAATGTCCCTTTTTTGTCCGCCCGCCAACTAAATAGGGGTTTCCAATAAATTGCCAACAATATCGTTAATTGGATTCATTATTCTTCTAAAGCTTTTAGTGATCCTGTAGTTTAACTTAATGTGGTTTTGTGAGCTCAAGGATCAGGGAACAAATGAGTCTTAGTTTTAATTTGGCCGACGTTTCAAACCATATATTTTCTTTATCAGTGCTCCAATATCTACAGAAAATCTATTGGAGTACATTTTTTTTCATCTGGGACAGTCCACGTAGACTGCAACCCTAACGTACCGTGGGCATCTGAAGAGAAGGGAAATGCAATTTATTGATAGAGCATTTAATGGATCGGAAGCTGGAATAGGAAGGGGAAATTTCTGCAGGCAATTTTTTCCAAAATCTGGAGAAGCCAGCTATAAACCAGCGAGAGGAGTGGGATGTGCTAGATTATTGAAGCTGGACAGTAAAGGAATGTATATTCTGTGACGCGCTCCTTGTTGTTCTGTTAAGAACATTAATGTCGAATCAACTAGATACCATTATTTACATTTTAGAGCGATCAGAGATTCTCGAATTATTTAAAACCCGTCAAACGTTATGATCCCCCACCTACTTCTCAAGAATGGCTGTTGCCAGGCTATGTGCTCCATAAAGGAAATAAGGGGCCCAAAAGGGGTACCCATTGATTTACCGTTTAGGCTGTAACTTTTGACCAGACTTGTGTATTTAAATGATATTTTGACTAAAGCCCATTTTATTAGATACTTTGGACAATTATCTAAAAAAAGGTACTTTACATCTCTATTTCGAAAACATCAACCATTTTCGAGAAAACACCCTAGTAATAGCAGTTATTACACATTATACGAAATTAATTAAACTCTTTGTTATCAACTAATTAACAATTACTAAACGAAATCTAATAGTAAGCTACTACTACACACTTAATGAATACTAGTTATCATTAGAAAACAATGAACTTAATAATTTAGAGTAGTCATGAGTAATGCTAATTTATGGACAATCATCTAATGCAATTCTCTACAGGCAAGAAGAATTTATGTCCAGAAATTTCCAAATCGAAATTTACCGGTTCGAAGAACACTTGATAGGGTTGATCGTAAGAGAATCAGAGAGAGATAACGCGTAACTAAAACTTCAACGACAAATAAAAATTCTTTTTGGTAAAACTTTGGAAATCACTAAATTATCGTAAAATTGTGCAAGGCAGTTAAGTACAGTGTTTAATTAAGCAGATGTTTAAAATTAGCGCCTTGTACTTCAATTCACTGTCTTATCCTGGGGATTTTTTCTCGCTGTACTTGAAACAAGATTCCAGGATCATTGCAAAAAAAGATTGCAGTAATGGGTTATCCTTTCAAGCAACTATTCCCTGGTGTTCACTGGCGTACTGGCGTTGAATAAACAAGTTCTTTGAGACGCCCCCGAAGACAGAAATCTAACCGATTTGGGTCAGGAGATCTTGGTGGCTATAAAACAGGTCCGCTTCGACCCATCTAAGGATTACCAAAAGTAGCTGTTAAAAGGCGACGCACTAAATTGTTAAAATGTGGTGGATCACCATCATACATAATCACATCTGAGCTCTAACTTGCAAGGGTACATTTTCTAAAACGTTATTTAAATTTTGTTGTAAAAATTGTAAACAGAGTGCACCAATCCTTCTTCCAAAACGAAAGGCCCAATCAAATAATTCCCAGTGATCCCCGCCCAAACGTTAACTATAAATCTTTGTTGGTGCCTAGTCTGTATTACTGCATGGGGATTTTCTTCATGCCAAATGTGTAAATTATGAGAATTTATAATGTTCTAGTAAAATGTGGATTTTCTCTAAATTTTTGTAAAAACCAGTATAAGTAATTTAGTCTTGCGTGATAATCGTCTGGAGACATTGCGTGTGCCTTTTGGACATGGAAAGGTTGAAGCAATTGTTATTGTAAGGTTTCTGGGACAACGCATTTTGTTATGCCTATTTGAGCTGCAAGCTTTCTTACGCTGTTAGAAGGATTGTCAGCAACCTCATCCAGCATGTGTTCTTCTAAGGATTTCTTGCTCTTCTTGGAGGCTCTTCGCCAGTACGACGCGGTAAAACATTTCCTAAAATGGATTTGTAAAGATTGATTTAAGCACAATTCTGTTTTAATTTACTAATTACCTGTTTCTCTTCAGCTGTGATACTTAATTAAAATTTGATGGCTTTGACAAATCTTGTTAAGGGTTATATGGTAAAAGAAACAATATCTGGTGGTTTTATTGCAGTAATCTAATTTATTTGAATTACCCGTATCTGCAAGGTGGATGTAAACAAATTGAGTTCTCGAAAAAGGTTGATTTTTTCGAAATAAATGTGGCGTACCTTTTTTTAGATAATTGTCCAAAGTATCTAATAAAATGGGTTTTAGCTCTGAAAAGTGACACCTGTCAAAATTTTGGGCCCACGAGTGTGGCAGGTCCGTTCCTGACTTCCTTCCTGGTCTGGATTTGTAGGTCTTTATCGATTATACAACACGCCAAAATATCATCAAAATATAAAAGTCTGGTCAAAAGTTACAGCCCAAAAGGTAAATCACTGGATACCCCTTTTGGGTCCCATATCTCCGTTATGGAGCACCTTAGGAAAAAAATAATATGACACACTAGGGTTACTTTGACGTCTCCTGTACACTGCCGAGAGTTTGACATATACTCACCGGACACCCTGTATAGAATAATATATAAATTTGATATATATAAATACGAGTATAACAAAGCAATAATCCGTTTTAGTTCTCTTACTTAACCCCAATAGACGCCACTGTGCAGATCTAAAAATATATAGGTCTCATAATAATATCATATCGAGGTTATGTAAAAACTAACCATAGACTGGAGCGCAGGAGAGTAATATGAAACCACCATATTTTTTTCTTGTTCCAAATGCTACTATTTCTTGTTTCTCACATAAATAGGTCTGACTTTATTTGGTGTGTGTAAGTTGGACATTGTACAACATTATTTTCGCATATCCTTAAAATAATGTACAATTAAAAGTATAGACAGCAAACGATGGTAAATCAGGAAAAGATCTTATTATTGTGTCAGTATTTTTGTAACGTTCGAGAAGTTGGCATCTCTGATTATGGCATCTTCGCAATCGATACATAGGCCCTTTTCGTCGAAAAAAGTTCCCCTGACATTTTGACAAATGCGTTAGGGATCTCAGTTTTCGTAGTGTGTCTGTGCAATCACAAACGTGGGAAATTTAAAGTGCCTATTAATGCAGAAAGATACTATTTTTTCTTAAGTTTTCAAATATCTTGTCTTTTTTGCGCACAAGATACAAATTTAAGAGTACAGGGGAAAAAGATGAGGGTCCACTTCTTACTAAAATTAGGCTAACAGTATATTTGTGTCCTATCACACGATGCTTAATATTGTGTAGTCGGTAAAAATGGTTAAAAGGAAGAACTTACAGGTATATTAATTACCATTTTAAATTAGGTAGGTGTGGGCAAGAAAGATGAGGGTACCAGTGATTGTAGGCAAAACACTAGTCCAAGCCAGTTGGCAGCAACGCCCACAACGTCCTCTGGTTGTTAAATCTTGGACTAAGTTCCTCTCTGATGTTTATGTAAACAAGTGCCCCTTTCCCATAAGACCTGTCCTGTGAGGTAAGTATCAATCACTGATCATCACGCTCGGATGATGATATGTACATCGGTCGACATATAATGGCCCAGAATTAGAAAGTGTAATGATAAGACCGCAAAGGAAAATAATTTCATTACTTTCATCTTTGACGTACGATGAATTAATACCTCTAAAGCCAAATATGTAATACAGCAGCTAAAAAGCTTGGTTTCCTTAATCGAGCCAGAAAATACTTCTCCCCTTCCAACTTACACATTCTTTATGTTTCCCAAATAAGACCTAACCTAGAGTACTATTCCCTCATCTGGGAAGTGGAATCACCTTGATTCTATCCGAAAGAGAGCCATTCGATTCATCAATGACCCAGTGCTCACAAGGAAACTCCCTTCTCTCGCTCATCGCCGCGCTGTTGGGGATTTATCCTTTTTCTACCGATAATTCCACGGATTTTGCTCTGAAGAACTAGCTGCAATAATTTCCCCTCGACTGTTCCTAACAGAACAACAAGAGGCGCGTTACGAATGCACAAAAGTCTACAACATCCCACTTCTTACGCTCATTCATACCTAGGGTCTCCAGATTATGTAACAAACTGCCTGCAGATGCTTTCCCTTCCCCTCCCAACCTCCAATCCTTTGAACCCATGTCAAAAGATTAGATTTTCCTTCTCTTCAGACGCCCATGATACATTAGTACTTGAAGTCTATATGGGTGTATCAGATAATAAAAACATGTAAATTTTCAACACCTTAAAAAGTTTTGTTCTGAAAAATGAAAAGAATATTTTAATAAAATATCGCATTCCTAATAGTCATCTTGATTATTTTCATGTCATTAGTATTGTACCTCTCATTTAATTTGCCTATTATATGGACTCTCGTCTTTTTTACCCAGTTTTTCTTGTACTGTAATAAAGTTTTTATTTTTTTTTTTTTGGTTTTAAATGAAGCCTGCTGGAATCATTCAATTTACTACAAGTAGAGTATGTTTAGTTGTTAACTTAAATTTAAAGCTTTTTCGTAGATTTGTATTGAGTTGTAATAAAAAGTCTTAAAAGTTACAAATTGCATTTTCTCAGAAGTGATATTACCCTCATCTTTCTTTCCCTGTGCTCTTAAATTATTAATAGCCCATATTATTTATTTTGGCCTCTTTAGTCATCTTTGAAGACAAAGTATTATAATGCAAATCTTTAAATCGGGTACATTGATCGGGCATAAGTATCTACTTACATCGTGTAGGTAAAAATACTTGTTTTAAACACGGTAGATATTAATTTTGTACTGAATCTTTTTTTCTTTAAAAAGTATCGATTTGGTTCAGAAATATAATCTTGAACCAAGATATTTTTTTCTTAAACCAAGATATTTTGCAAAACCTATTATAATAATTTTATTCTTGAGCCAAGTAAGTTAAATATTTTCGAAGAAAATGAATTTCTTTAAAACAGCAAATTTTTAAGTTTATCCTAACCTAAGAATATTATTTGGACAGTGGGTATTCGTGATAATTTGAAGATTCTTACATTTTAAAAATAACTAAAAAACTAAACCCTTTTATGTAAAACTATTACGTGAGATTGGTTCTTTATACTGCGCTAAGCTTCATCTCACTACTATTTTCTGACATCAACTAATGTTCAATATTAGATCCAACTTGTACTACTAAAAAAAGCTAATCTATATATGGGTACCTATATATAAAAGAGGAAACTGGCTGACTGACATATCAACGCATAGCCCACACCTCTGGGCTGGGTCTAGAAACTTAAAATTTTGCACAGAGGTTTCTTGCATAACGTAGGCACTAAGGAAGGGTTTTTAAAAATTCAGCCCCTAAGGGGGTGAAACAGGGGTGGATGAAACAGGGGTTCAAACTCTGTATGGAGAAAAAATAATAGATGGTCCTATTAACTCGAAACTTCATAGAAGTACTCTAAGAAATAAATGTTTAAACACGCGATTTAGAGTTTTTAATAAATCAACCCCTAGGGGGGTGAAATGAGGGTTTAAAGTTTGTAATGGAGTAAAATTATTAGACGGTTCTGTTACCTTGAAACTACGTGAAAGTACTCTAAAAAATAAACACATGTTTTATACCTTTTTAGAAATCAACCCCTATAAGAACGTGAAATGGGGGTTCGAAGTTTGTAATTTAATTATGGATACCACGCGGATGAAGTCGCGAGCGAAAGCTAGTTTCTAATGGAAAAGAAGATAGAGAGGTGCATTAAGTATTAGATACATGTAAAGTGTTTAGTGGAGTCAGATCAGGTGAACTAATGAACACTGAGTAAGCGATAGAACTTATTTTATTTTTCTAGGAAATATTATGCTTCTGTCAAGAAATTGCGTACTTATCCCAAAAAACGCGTATTCTTGGCTCAACAAAGTATCACAAGACAATTTAATTCTTGCCATGAGTTTAACATATCTTGAAGATATACAAGTACACGGTATACTTCAGTAAAGTGTTTTGTTCTTGACTAGAGAATGTTTTATTCTTGACTAAAGAAATTTTATTCTTGACTATAGAATTGTTTCTCTGCGTGTAATAATATCTTTACAATAAGAAAGTTTTTCGGAATTATATTGCTTTATAATATTATTTCTATTAGAGTAGGAAGTAGTATTAGAAGAGGAAGTTTAGATAAAAAAAATGTATTTTTAATTTGGTCCCATGCTATAAAATAATCTGCCTCTTTTCAAAAGACCGCCATCCGATTTCAACAAAATCACATTTCTATTCCTAACTGAGATACAAGGGGTGTGTACACGAAAAACGAGACACAATAATATTTATACAAATATCCTTGGATCTTAGAAATGTGGTTGCGTCAGTAAATCCATAAAATTGTTTGTAAAATTCGAATGTCCTATAAAATTTAAGCAGTGTAAAAAAAATAAAAACTGACAGTTTTATGAGGTATTAAACAAATTTTATGTGATATCTGTATGATTCTATTAGTACTACAATCAATTTGTATAACAAATTTCTATACATCAAGAACGTAAGCTACAAAGGTAACTGAAGAGCGGAATAGATAAGTCGGTCAAGTGCCAAAAAGTCAGTTTTGACCATTGACCTTCAGTTCGTGTATAGAACAAAGAAAGAGGAGAGAGAGAGAGAGAAGGCTAAATATCGGCCTTAGCGCGCCGTCGCTATGGCATACCGAGCAGTTTGTATTCCACCGCGCAAACTTGTGAAAAGACAGTTTCGGATGACAAGAATCGATTTTTCCACAAAGCTTTTTATAAGTTTATAAAGTCCTTTTAGGAAAAACCAAAAATCACTTACATTTCACTATAGGTATATTCCGACATGTCAAAAACGTTGCACACAAAATACTACGCCTTAACAACTGTTTAAGCAATGAATAAACGGGACTGCAGCACGTGCTATGGAGAAAAAGAGACGTTGCCACTCTCACTCTAAATTTCGTCACCATGCAATGGAAATAAATTACTGAAAATTTATTATCAGGAAAAATAATGGCATATTGGTATATTTTATATATTATTAGTTATATGCTGTAGCCTGTGGTATTTACGATTGCAGATATCCCACTAGAGGAGTCAAGTTAAAGCTGGAGAGTCGAAATAAGCAAAAAAATTATACATGCAATGGATGAAACTAACTGGAATGGATCCCTACAGGTGTCCAGATGGACGTATGAAAATCTTTATAAAAATATTTTGTTGCTTACCTATGTCTTTTTTAGAGTTTTCCGTCATATCTCAGTTATTTATTAAAATAGCGGAACGCCGTTGACACCATCGAGAAGGTGAGAAAGTTTTACACAATTTTGCTACTAAACACTTTTTTCTACGACCAATAGATTCGTCAGTATTTAATAAACAAAAACCGCTCAAAAAGTACGCGCGCGAGCGCGCATCCGATGCAGCGCTATATACGCATAAGCGTCGCGCGCTACAAACAAATGCTCATAACTTTTAATCAATTAAAGTTATTTGGATAAAACAAAAAAGCACGGATAAATAACCGCCAAAACAATCAATTAATCATATTTGAAAAGTACCTATTGCGAATGTTTGGATTTACCGTATTCTTGTTTAAGTATGACATGTGAAAAAAGGAAATTTTTGAAAATATATGCACCAAAAACACCGCTCCACTTGTGTCAAGATACTCAGCGATCTTGACAAATTGGTCTTATAATAAAAGCAAAGACACTGAATTAACAGAATTGCTTTTCCCATAAGAACATGAAGGTTCTTGAAGTATTTTACAAATTCTTTTGAATAACTATTACTTTAAGACAAGAATATTTTTCTCTAGGTTAGGTCTTATGTGGGAAACAGAGAGTGTAAGTTGAAAGGGAAGAAGTATTTTCTGACTTGAAATATTTTTATAATGGTACCTACAAGTTGGATCTAATATTTAATTTTATTCGGCTTCGGAAAATAGTTGTGAGACAAAGCTTAGAGTAGTATAAAGAGCCAGTTTCACCAGAGACTATAAAGAAATCTTAACTTAGTCTTAGGTTAAGATATACTTACAAATTTCTCTTTAAAAGAAATTTATTATCTTCAGTATATATTTATTTATAGCTTACTTGGCTCAAGAATAAAAATTGTTGTAGTAAGCTTCATAAAATATCATGGTTTAAGAAAAAAATATCTTTGAAAAAGAATGAGCACGAAATTAGTAAGTAAAGTAAAAATCAAGCAAGAAAAGGCCACTAGCGTCATAACTGACAGAGATCGCAATTATTTCCTTCTCTCATCTTTTGCAAAGTGTGTATCAGAGACGTGTGTATGGATTATTCTTTATTCTTATGATAAAAATAGTGGTGCTGAATGAACTGGCAACACAGCACGATTTTCGCTTTGACCAAATCAGAATCGAAATAAAATCCGTCCCATTAACATGCTAAGAGGTGCTTTACGAGTGCCTCTCCGAGGTTGCCAACTGTAGAATATGGTCAGATTGTAGTGATGACTTGATGACAGTGCATCAGAGGACGAACTGGAATGTTCGCAACTTGATTCAGAAGCAAATAGTAATTTTTTTATTTTGAATTAGTTATGGTGACATTTTACACAAAATTATTATACATATTTTTATAACTTTGAACTAAACTGTTAACATGCCTGTTAAAGTATACGAATATATGTAACGTAATATAATAAAATAGTCTAGTTTATACAGTGCCACACATAAAGTTGGAACTACAATAATAAACCTTTTTATTTCTGATTTCTCAAAAACTTATATTTTTGATCAAAGTTCCTGCATGTATAAAATACATTTCCGGCGTTATCATAATTTAAAGTTAATTGTAGTAACAACATTCAAAATAAAAATTTCTGGAACAACCCAAATCAAAAGCTATAGAAAATGAGCATGATGTGAATAGTTTACGACAAAATTGGTGTAAATTTCGAAAAACTGATCAAATACGGGTTTTTTCAATGTTCTACTTTAATTTTAGGAAGTAACTCCGCTGCCGTCGCGTCGCCGGCAGCCATCATGGATGCCGGCGCCGACACCCGAGTACAAAATTTCTCGGGTGCCGGCAGTTCTAAGCTAAAATAAAAATAGTTACGCCTTTTAAGTGATATGTAAACATTGTGTTGTTTTAATTTTGCGTAAAAACTATAAAACATGAAACTAGGTGATCAATTTTCTTCATATGAAAATTTTACTTGCGTTTTGGTGGACTACAAAAAAGCCGCAAAGAATTAGTTTTGGTTGCGTAATAGCCAAATAATTGACAATCAAAGACAACGAAATCCTAATACTGTGGTGGATATTAATCCGGCTCTGAAATACTATTATCTGCGGTTAGCCTGTGTTAAAGGTGGAAGACCATTCAAGACAAAAAATGAAAAGTCAACAAAGAAGTGTTCCACGTATGTATAAGCAAGGCTGCCAGGCTAGCATTTTCTTGAAAGTGAACATTAACAATTTCTGTGCATCATGAAGGTTGAACAAAATCACGATCATACTTCATCCAGAGCTTATTTAAATTCTCTTGCAAAACAAAGACTAAATTTGCCAGAAAATGTCTAACTTTACTACTCAAGAAGCCTTGAAGGTTGGGACAAATAAAAAAATCATTTAAGATTACTTAATTAGAGAAGCAGGGTGTAAAATGACATTAAAGGACCTCACTAATCTTGGAAATCGCAGCAAGACTAAGGCAAAGAATTTTGAAGACTGCATGCATATGTTAAGAAATTCATACCATTGTATTGATATGGAGATTTTAGTTGATTAAAATGGGCTTTTCAAGGGTTAATTTTTCCAAGATGACGGAATGAAACAATAAATGGAATATAGAAAAGATTTTTTTCCTCGGTATAGTCACCGAAACGACATAAATGGAATGTTTTACAGAGATTATTTTGTTGATAGTTCTATTCTTTATAGTCTCTGGTGGTACCTATTGCCTGATAAATCTAAGGTTTTCTACTTACAGAATAACGGTAGAAGATGGAAGTGGCCGGAGTGAGATTGTAGCTATTTGCTTGTTGGCGAACGAAGATGAAGATTATTATATTATTCGCAGAATAATAATTGTTATATTTTTGAAGCAAGATTTAGGCTTCGTTAAAGTTTACACTATAATAAATTATTGTTTTTTGATTGAATTAAAGTATCTTGACATTAATTTTCTAATGTTGCCGGCACCCAGCTCGGCTGCCGGCGCCGCGCCGGCACCCAGCAAGGTTACTTCCTTCTTAAAATATGCATGCATTCTTCAAAATTCTTCAACCCAACCTTAGTATTGCTACGATTTCCAAGATTAGTGAGGTCCTTTAATGTCATTTTAGAACCTGTTTCTCTAATTAAGTTATCTAAAATTATTTTTTTATTTGCCACCCAACCTTCAAGGCTTCTTGAGTAATAAAGTTAGACATTTTCTGGCAAATTTAGTCTTTGTTTTGCAAGAGAATTGAAATAAGCTTTGGATGAAGTATGATCGTGATTTTGTTCGAGCTCCATGATGCATAGAAATTGTTAATGTTCACTTACTTTCAAGAAAATGCTAGCCTGGCAGCCTTGCTTATACGTGGAACACTTCCTTGTTGACTTTTCATTTTTTGTCTTGAATGGTCTTCCACCTTTAACACAGGCTAACCGCAGATAATAGTATTTCAGAGCCGGATTAATATCCACCACAGTATTAGGATTTCGTTGTCTTTGATTATCAATTGTTCTTATATTACGCAACCAAAACTAATTGTTTGCGGCTTTCTTGTAGTCCACCAAAACGCAATTGCAGTTTTCATATGAAGAAAATTGATCATCTAGGTTCACGTTTTACATATCACTTAAAAGGCGTAACTATTTTTATTTTAGGTTAGAACGGCCGGCACCCGAGAAATTTTGTACTCGGGTGCCGGCGCCAGTATCCATGCATCAACATTTTGGGAACCGGCGCCGGCAGGGAAGTCACTTCCTTAATTTTATTCAAACTATGCGTCCTACAAAGAAAGATTTTGTTTCAAAAATATTCGTTTTAAATATATTTGGTTTAGGCGAATCACATTCTTTTTTTTTTGATTTTTTGACATTTTGTACATTTGATTTCAACTGTGATAACGTTAAAAACGGTTTTCATGCGTGCAAGAACGTTTATCAATAATACGTTAAATTTTCTTAAAAATAGGAAATGATTTTTTCCATATGGCACAAACTTTATGGATGCGGCTGTACATATAAAGTAATAAATAATAAATCCACAGAATCATTGAATCATTAGTTAAATTTTTGCAGTTATTTTTTGATTCAATAACTATCTAATTAAAAAGACCTTGTTTAAAGGGACTACCCGGCCGACTACGCCACTGGTATATCGATTTCCAGCAACTAAGCCAGGAATATTCTAAAATGAGTCAGAGCACGCGTGATGTCTTCATGCCTATGACGCTCGTGGCTTTTTGTTAATTGATTCTTATGTTGCCGTGTTATACGAAGGAATGTTCTTAAAAAGCACAGTGTAAAAACCAGTGAGAGTCAATTAAAGCTAATTGTAAAGAGAATAAGTTTAAAATTTTAAAACTAAAATATTATTTAAACATGGGAACGTTAAAAGTCAAGTTATATGCATGGAAAAAATTACATACTAATTTTCTTTTATTAACTTTTGGTCGGAAACGAAAACAATAGTTTTATAGTAGATTTCTAATAGCGCTTTAGATTGTCTTGTAAAAATCTTATTACATATTGGTATTTCCATTTATTTAAAAAGCACAGAAATATCAATGGTTTTTGTCGGATTAGGGAGAAATCCCGAGCAGAGGAGTCGTAAAACTCTTCCATGTACTGTAAATCCTTCCATTTCTCAAGAGAAATTGCAAATGTAATAATTACTTCAGAGAAATTAAACATACTCCAATAACTACCGCGAATTGGACGTTCGTCTTTCTCTACATTTCGAGTGACTTAGTGATGTTATAAATAAATATATATTGAACTTTTAGCTATATTAAAGTCTTGATATTCTGTAAAGAAACAGACTATATTAAACGCAATTTATAAAATAGAGTTTCTTTAGATTCTAAAGGTTAATATTCAAAGAATAATAAAAAGTAATACAATGCTGAGAAACGTAAATTCTAATTGTTAACATATTTTTAAAACATGGCCTAAATGTAGGTACCCAATAATTATGTCCTATGTCGCTACCTATGCCGTGTATTAGTACCTAGTATATTAATATTTAGTAAGTTCTTTGGGATTATATTGCTTTATACTATTCCTTTTATGTACCTTTAGAACCAGCCAGTTTGTATCAAAGGGTATTGTAGTTTTTTTTTTTACTTTCAATAATTAAATTAATTTAATAAATTACAATCTTTTATCACGAAATTCCGTTTTTTGTCCCTTATACTAGCTATCTTAGACTGTTTGTCGATACCCATACTTTATTTTGTAAAAAGAGCAACACTGGCTGTCACTATACTTTTCTTGGAAAAACCCCACTTTTTGTATTTTTAAAAATAACACCCAAGGAGGGAAATGTTTGTGATATTTTGTTAGTAAATATTGATGGATTTGAGAAATGTACATCTTTGTTTAAAGGCAAATTTGCTTAGACTAAATAAATGTACCCTTAGAACCAGCAGAAGTGTATATGTATCAAGAGAAACTGTAGTTTTTTAAATTTAGTTCAATAATAAAATAGTCTCTCTCTTGTCACGAAACTCCGTTCTTAATCTATGGCATCATATTCTACCCATTTAGGGTGTTTTTCTCTACACATACTTCATTTGGTCAACAAAACAATGAACATCACTGACTGTCATAGTTACCAAACCCCACCCTTTTTAGGTTTTCAAAAATAACACCCAAGGGGGGTAAAATTTGCTAGATTTGAGGCATTTATATCTTTGTTTGACGGCAAATTTGCTGAGACAAAATAAATGTACCTATCTACCTTCAGGACCAGCAGAAGTTTATATCAAGAGAAACTGCAGTTTTTTAAATTTAGTTCAATAATAAAATAGTCTGTCTCTTGACAGGAAACTCCGTCCTTAATCTATGGCATCAAATTCTACCCATCTTGGGTTGTTTTTCGATATGCATACTTCATTTTGTTTTTGCACTGTACTTTTCCTTGGAAAACGCCTCCCTTTTTGGGTTTTTACAAATAACACCCAAGGGGGAAAAATGTTTGTGATATTTTGTTAGAAAATATTGATGGATTTGAGAAATTTACATCTTTATTTGCAAATGTTTATATCAAGAGAAACTGTAGTTTTTAAAATTTAGTTTAATACTAAAATAGTCTCTTTCTTGTCACGAAACTCAGTTTTTAATCATGGCATCATATTCTACCCATCTTAGGCTATTTTTCGATACCCATACTTCATTTTGTAAGGAGGGAAAAAATTTGTGATATTTTGATATTTTGTTAGCAAATATTGCTGGATTTGAGAAATTTACATTTGATTTGAGGGGAAATTTGCTTAGAAAATGTACCTTTAGGACAAGCAGAAGTTTATATCAAGAGAAACTGTAGTTTTTTCAAATTTAGTTTAATAATAAAATAGTCTGTTTCTTGCCACAAAACTCCGTTCTTGATCTATGCCATCGTATTCTACACATAATATTTCATTTTGTGATAAGAACCACACTTACTGTCATGGTTTTTGCACTGTACTTTTCTTCACCCTTTTTTTATTTTTAAAAATAACACCCAAGGAGCGAAAAATATGTAATATTTTGTTGGTTAAATATTGGTAGGTTTGGGAAATTTACATCTTTAGTTAAGGGCAGCTTAAACTAAATAAATGTACCTTTAGGACCAGCAGAAATTTATATCAAGAGAAACTGTAGTTTTTCAAATTTAGTTCAATAATAAAATAGTCTCTTTCTTGTCATGAAACTCCGTTTTTAATGTATGGCATCATATTCTATCCATCTTAGGCTGTTTTTCGATACCCATACTTCATTTTGTAAAATTAACAACAATGAAAGTCACGGTTTTTGCACTGTAGTTCTTTTTTTGGAAAACCTCACCTTTTTGGGATTTTAAAAATAACACCCAAGGAGGGAAAAAGTTTGATTGGGTTATTAAATATTGCTGGATTTGAAAAAATTGCATCGTGATTTGAGGGCAAATTTGCTTAGACTAAATAAATGTACCTTTAGGGCCAGCAGAAGTTTTATAACAAGAGAATCTGTAGTTTTTGAAATTTAGTTCAATAATAAAATATTCTCTCTTGTCACGAAACTCCGTTCTTAACCTATGGCATCATATTCTACCCATTTTAGATTTCATTTTATATGAAGAACATCACTGACTGTCATAGTTTTTGCAGCGTACAGATTTAAAAATAACACCCAGGGAGGGAAAAAGTGTGTGATGTTTTGTTAGTAAAAATTGCTTGATTTGAGGGCACATTTGCTTAGACTAAATAAATGTATCTTTAAGACCAGCAAAAGTTCATATCAAGAGATATTGTAGTTTTTTAAATATAGTTCAATAATAAAAGTCTGTCTGTAGTCAAGAAACTCCGTTCTTAATCTATATCATCATATTTTACCCATCTTGGGTTATTTTTCGATACACACAGGACTTCATTTTGCAAAAAGGACAACACTGACTCACTTGCATTGTATCTACTTTTCTTTGGAAACCCCCACCCTCTTTAGGGTTTTAAAAATAACACCCAAGGGGGGAAAAATTTTGTGATATTTTGTTAGAAAATGTTGCTGGATTTGACAAATTTACAACTCTATTTGCAGAACTTTATATCAAGAGAAACTGTAGTTTTTCTTTAGTTCAATAATGAAATAGTCTGTCTCTTGCTATGAAACTCCGTTCTTAGTCTATGGCATCGTATTCTACCTTTTTCAAATTTAGTTTAATATTAAAATAGTCTGTTTCTTGTCAGGAAACTCCCTTCTTAATCTATGGCATACCCATCTTAGGCTGTTTTTCGATACACATACTTTATTTTGTTAAAAGAACAACTAATGGTTTTTGCACTGTACTTTTCTTTGGAAAACTCCACTCTGTGTTTTTAAAAATAACACCCATCATCGTAGTATTTTGTTTAGTAAATATTGCTGGATTTTAAAAATGTATTTGTATTTGAGGGAAAATTTGCTTAGATTAAATAAAGACGATTAATGAAAAACAAGCAAAATAATCGGCCAAGCTAAGAATAGTTCGAAAAATTTTGCGAATAAAGACGTGCGCGAAAATAGACATTAGTGGGTAGCGTTTACACAAAGTAGATACTAGCGTACCGACTGCGACGTCGGCGTCGATCTTATATGCAATTAATTTTAATTGCATTTATTAACCGCAATAAATGTGCTGTAGTACTATGCACTCAACTTACTCATTAAAATAAACCACAAATCAGATGTATGCCAGTTTGTCGCGAACTGCACAAAATCACTTCTATTTTGATTCGCGACGACGATCACGACGCACGACCCGCGCCACAATCTTGGATTGCGGCGAGCGCACTTAATTCATCGGGAACGAAAACATTATTTTGAAAGATGCGGGCAATCTGTGAATGAAAACGACAGATGACTGTGATTAGGGTGGGTACCTTTCTCAGTCCTTCGCCCTCGTGGTTAGAGTACTACTCGCTGCGACGCTGCCGGCTTACAAACAAGCTAAGAAACTTCTGGCTTGAAAGCTCTACCGACTCGAGTCTATTTTCTACCACCGCAGTCGTAGTGCACATTGCCGTTGCTTCTGCGAATAATTAATTTCAACGCGCCTTTCCAGATGCTGAGAATGTTCTGTTTATAGTCGACGTTTTAGACTTGACCTTACTTTTCAGAAAATTTAACACTAACCACGTGGATTTACCGCTCCTATATAATCGATCTAGTTCGAAAATAGTCGGTTGCTATTTATTATTGTCAGTGTTAATGAGACGAGATTATTCATCGTTTTTAAATATTGCAAATTTTTGTTTAGATGATGCTAAAACCGAGCGGAAATAAAACTATGGAAAATCGCATACAATCCAACATCTTTCTATTCCGATTATAGGAATTTTTATTCGCATAATTTTTTAAATTCGTAGTTCAAAAATTGCAGGGGAAATTTATCTTAAGCAGCTTTATTAGAGTCTTTAAATAAAACTGCAAAATTAAATAAAATGGGAACTATTCAATATGCTGACCTCCCGTCAGTACCCATTTTTTCTAAATTCTCTATACGCAGACGCGATTGGATGTAGTAAAAGTAAGAAAAAACCACGAGCGTTTTAGAATATTCCTGGCTTAGTTGCTGGAAATCGATATACCGGTGGCGTTATCCCTTTGAACAAGACTTTTTTAATTAAATAATTATTGGATCAAAAAATAACTGCAAAAATTAAAACTAAAAATACAATGATTGTATGGATTTATTATTTATTACTTACATGTACAGCTGCATCCATAAAGTTCGTGTCGTATGGAAAAAGATTTCATTTCCTATTTTTAAGAAAATTTTGGGTATTCTTGGTAAAAGTTCTTGCAAGCATAAAAAACGTTATTAACGTTATCACAGTTAAAATCATATATCTATACAAAATGTCCAAAAATAAAATAAATCTGATTCGTCTAAACCAAATATAGTTAAAACGAATATTTTTGAAACAGAACCTTTCTTTGTAGGATGCATAGTTTGGATAAAATTAAAGTAGAACATTGAAAAAACCCGGATTTGATCGGTTTTTGCGAAATTTACACCTAATTTTGTCATAAACTATTTACATCATGCTCATTTTCTATAGCTTTTGATTTGGGTTGTTCCAGAAATTTTCATTTTGAATGTTGTTTCTATAATTAACTTTAAATTTTGATAACGCCAGAAATGTCTTTCATACATGCAGAACCTTTTATCAAAAATAGAATTTTCTGAGAAATCAGAAATAAAATGGTTTACTATTTTAGTACCAACGTTATGTATGGCACTGTATAAACTAGACTATTTTATCATATTACATTACATAATATGTAATGTAATATTCGTATACTTTACTAGGCATGTTAAAAGTTTAGTGTAAAGTTGAAAAATATGTATATTATGTACATATTTTGTTCAAATATCACCAGAACTTTATTAATTAATCTTAGACTGGGGTGCCAAGAACCTTGTTCAGTTCAACGCCTCCAAAACCCAGTCTTGCTCTCTCTCGCGCAAAAAATCTGGCAACGCTTACCCCATCCACATGAATGGCCAAGCTAAAAAGCTTGGTTTTCTCTTTCGAGCCAGAAAATACTACTCCCCTTCCAACTTATACACTCTCTATGTTTCCCAAATAAGACCTAACCTAGAGTACTGCTCCCACATCTGGGGAGCGGCATCACCTTGGACACTTAAGATCCTTGATTCTATCCAAAAGCGAGCCATTCGACTTATCAATGACCCAGCCCTCACGAGAAAACTCCCTTCTCTCGCTCATCGCCGCGCTGTAGGGGATTTATCCCTTTTCTACCGCTACTTCCACGGATTCTGCTCTGAAGAACTAGCCGGTATTATTCCCCCCTTGAATGTCCCCAACAGAACAACAAGAGGCGCGTTACGTGTGCAACCCTTTACTGCCCAGCTACAAAAGCCTAGAACAGACCAATTCTCTCGCACATTCATACCTAGGGTCTCCAGATTATGGAACAAATTGCCTGCAGATGTTTCCCTTCCCGTCCCAACCTCCAATCCTTCAAATTCCGTGTCAATAGACTACATTTCCCTTCTCTTCAGACACCCACGGTCCGCTAGTACTTAGGCTTGAAGTCTACGTGTGATGTCTTAGATATAAAAAAAAAAATACAGTCAGGCAACAAAGTCTCCATACACTTCCCCTTTTCTAACTTAAATGACACCGTTTTCAGTTTTACATAAAGAAGGCTTAAAATATTTGCAATACAGTACTAATGGATAGTCAGTTTTAGAATTTTCTTAACAAAAAGGTTCAAAGAAACAATAGGTTAAAACTAGAGCAAATATTCTTAATTAGGTATATAGAAAAATTATACCAAAAAAGTCTCCATACATGCCACATATTATAACAGCACTTAGGTACTAAGATTTTATCATGTAGGATTGCATCAGGTTCAAAACTATTGGAAGAAATGAAATTGGCAATATCTTCCCACCTCGCTTCCCACTTAAGCATAGAAGTTTTGTTAGTGTTAAAAACCATTTTACGAAAGATGAGTGATAAAAACTGTGAAATTCGAAATTTAGTTCGGAAAATCATTGTAGGCTTATGGAAACAGGGCAAATATTGGAAAAACTGTTGGTAAATCACGAGCCACTGTTCAGTATATTGTTAATCAGTATAAAACGACAGGTTCTTACAAAATAAAACCTCGTTCAGGTCGCCCTAGAAAGTTAAGTGCTCGTGAAGAATCTAGTTTGGCAAGAAAAATTATAAAACACCCTAAGTTAAGCGCTCCAAAATTAGCGGCCGAGGTTCGGGAAAGATTTCGAAAGAAGTTAATCCACAAACTGTTACGAATATCTTGCATAGAGGAGACTACAAGTAGCGCGAAGGAAACCTCTAATTTCGGAAAAAATAGGAAAAAGCGTTTGGATTTTGCTAAAGAGTATATTTCAAAGCCTGTTGAATTTTGGGAATCAGTAATATTTAATGACGAAACAAAAATAAATCTTTTTGGGTCTGACGGAAGATCCAAGGTATGGAGAAAAAAATATGGCCATGAAAGTTGAAAATCTCTGTCCTACTGTTAAGCATGGGGGAGGCACTGTTCTAATTTTGGGATGCATGTCGGCCGCTGGAGTAGGAAATTTATCCTTTATTGACGGCATATGGATCAGCACCCATATTTAAATATTTTAAAAGAATATTTATTACCTAGTGTTCAAAAATTGGGGCTGGAAGGGTGTTAGGTTTATCAACAAGGTAATGATCCCAAGCATACACCTAGGATGGTACGAGAATGGATGATTCAAGATGTGCGACAACAACTTCACACACCGCCTCAGTCATCAGACATCAACCCCAAAGAGCATTTGTGGGAAGCGTTGAAACGCCGCGTACGCAAAGATGAAACTTCCAGCAAAGAACAACTCAAAAGGACCATCATCGAGGAATGGGAAAATATTCCTGAAGATGTGACCAGGAAACTTGTTCTAAGTAGGCCAAATAGGTTAGGAGCTGCAATTAAGGTGAATGGTAATTCTACTAAATATTAGAATTGCAAACACCATAGAAATTTGTATGTATTGTATATTTTTGTCCATAATATAATTAATTCATTATTAATCAGTTTTAAGAAAAAAAATATATTATAGACGCCTGAATTAAAATTACCTCTCAAACGATGCATCACATAGACTGGGGCAATTTGAAATAAAAATGAGGGCCGAGGGGTATGGGTGTGAAAGGGTGAATATGATAATTTTAGTGTTTTTCCCTTCAAATTTATTCAGATCTGCCATCAAAAATAACACCACAACATAGTATTGACAAATGGTTAAAAGAAACAGTACGAGATTTACTAAAAGAAAGTATAAAAAGCCTTTTAGTTTTGCCCCGGACTGGGCGCCAAAAATCACTGCATTTTTTTAAATTTTGGGCTCTTAATGTTAGAAACATATTAAAAATTGGCTTTTTAATATTATTTTGAACTTTTCACTGTTTATTCAGATAACTCTTTCAAAGGAAAAAGGTTTTATTGCAGTTACAGAAATCCGAAATATATTACAATTATGTATGTATGTATATTTTTGTCCATATTAGTTAATTAAATGTAGTTTTAAAAAATATTACATACACTTTAGTTGCTCATTAAAAATTACCTTTCAAACGCTGTGTCGCGTGCGGCTGTGATTTTTTTATTTCTAAAGGCAATATTGGGTTTGCGCTTCATGTGAGAGGGAAAATATGATAATTTCAATATTTTAAAATTAACCTAGATCTACAGTCAAAAAACTCATACCCTCTTTGCAAATCTTTTATTTATTTTGGCATTTCTTTTTCTAAAAATAATCTATTTTTGAATTTTCTAAAGTTAATAGTTATTGTTGGAAAGCTAGGTTTCCAAAAAATATTGTTTTTAGTCAAGTTATTACTACAGCATTTTCAGGTCACTAAAAATTCTGAGTAAATGAATAAAATTATAATAGTGTATTAAATGATGCTTTATTGTATTTATTAGCGTAAAAGCTATTTAAAAATAGAACAATAGAAATGCAAATTGTTCTTTTATTAGCTATAAAACTATCAAGAATTTTATTGTTATTATGATATTTGATATTTTTACATTTGAAATAGTAAATTAAGTTTTTCTGTATCCTTTATCTAAAATTATGTGCTTACAGCATATCTGCTGATTCTAGATACACTTCTAAATCCGATACTATTATCTAGTAATAACATAAGAGAATAAATTTCTTGTAATCCGCCTTTTTGGGCATATGCGCTTAGTTAGATGTTATGTCACACTCCTTGGTATAAAAAAGTATATTGTTTTGCTAGTATATGCGCCAATATGTGTCAAAATACAGTACTTCAAAGAAATAATTTGAAATAAACTATACTTTAAAAATATTAAAGTACATGTTTTTTTCTCCTAATTGAAGTACACGTGACAGTAACTAAAATACTTTTTATTTAAAGTAACGAAAGGTAAAATTATTTCAAATACCGATGATACTTAATTTAAGATATAGTATTAAGTATTTTGCTTCAAGTATTAACATACGATGTTCAACTCGCCTTGAACATATAGCTTGTGGATTTAACAACTGAGGCATCCAAGATATTCGAACTACTTTCGTGAATAGTTGAACTATTATACTTACTTCAAATTTCACCAACGCACTCGTGATAATATCTGAATTAATCCATATAATTGAGGTACCTGTTACAATAATTAAAATATTTCTTGTTTAATAATAAATAAACCAAGTTTCAAGTAACGAAAAATAAATTATTTCAAATATGCCATTCCAAATATCTAGACTATTTGAAATATGTACATTATTAAGTATTTTACTTCAAGTATTAACATTCGAGGTTCAACAAACCTTCAATATATTCATCACTGGATTTAAAAACTGACATCCAAGGTTCTTGAACTACTTATTTTGTGAGTAGTTGAATTATTATACTTAAAGTTTCACCAACGCACTTGTGATAATATTTGAATCAATCTATAATAATTAAGGTAACTGTTACAATAATTAAAACAGGCACTTCTTGTTTCAAAATAAAGTAATCAAGTTTCAAGTAAGGAAAAGAAAAATTATTTCAAATGTGGCATTTCAAATATCAATAAGACTCTATTTGAAATACATGATTAAGTATTTTACTTCAAGTATTAACATTCGAGGTTCAACAAACCTTCCATATATACATCACTGGATTTAACAACTGTGGCCTGAAAGCTTCGTAAACTACTCATTTCGTGAGTAGTTGAATTATTATACTTTAGGTTTCACCAACGCTCTTATAGTAGTATTTGAATTAATCTATAATAATAAAAGTAACTATTACAATAACTAAAATATGTCTTATTTAGAAATAAAGCAGTCAAGTTTCAAATAACGACAAGTAGTATTATTTTAAATATGGTATAGGTACCAATCAGCCTATAAGTATTTAAAATATATTATTGAGTATTATATTTAAAGTATTAACGGTTGTGAGCAATGAATTTATTATTATACTGTAAGTTTCGCCAAAGCGCTTGTATTATTCAAATTAACCTATAATAATTAAAGCTCACAATGATTAGAATATCTACTTCTTGATTTAAATCAAGTAATCAAGTTTCAAGTAACAAAAAGTAAAATTATTTCAAGTATGGTATTTCAAATACCGAATAAATTTTATTTTAAGTATTTAGGTACATTGTTAAGTATTCTGCCATAACTACATAGTAAAAGCTGTAAGCAGTGGAATTATTATACTTTAAATTTCACTAACGTACTTAGGGTGGTATTTGAACTAATTTATAGTAATTGAAGCAAATGTTACAATGATTAAAATAATTTTTATTTTAAATCAAGAAATCAGATTTTAAGTAAAGAAAAGTAAAATTATTTGAAATACTGATAAGACTGTATTTGATATACATTATGAAGTAGGTATTTTATTTTAAAAAATAATAAATCGAGGGTAAAGAAATATTTAACATATACGCCACTGGATTTTGCCGCATAAGAGGTACGAAGATCATTTATTTTTTGTTAATTAGTCCAGATGCAGCGACTATCAAAGCAAATTAAATTAGATTAATTTGTTCGTGTTTAAATCAAATATATTTTAAGAATTCTTATATAATTTCTGTAATACCCTTTGATGCACAAGTATTACAACCTGCTTTAAACTATGTTTTCTAAAATAACTTACAAACTCATTAGTACTTCCTGCCTATCTAAATTTAATCGGTTCCGTCTTGTCCAGACGAATTTTAGTAATAAGGAAGATAGTTTACTGAAAAAGCAACTTTGAAGAGATATACTAATTCAATTTGTCTCAATGTTTGCTAAGTTTACACACGGCCTGATTAGAATGGCGTATTTTAAACAATAGTAGATTAGTCGAAAATTGACAAGTAAAGAGATTCACTTCGTACGTTTATTCATCCTTTTCTGTGTTATGAACTAAGTAATTATAAATGCCCAGTATAGGTACAACAATAATTACTAATTTGCGGCAAGGATCATTGTCCTGGTGGAACAGAATTCCACTTCCTGGCTAAGCCGAGACGTTTCTAGGAAATGTTTTGGTTTAGTTGGTGAAGTGAGCTCGCAATGTATTGTTTTTCCCTTTTTAAGGTAACCTATGAAAATAATGCCTTTGACATCCTAAAAAGCGGTCGCCATAACTTTTCCGCCCGACGAAATTTCCTTTGCATTATTCGGAGTCAGTTTATCCCTCGCTATCCACTGTTTTGATTGTTGTTAGGTCTCTGGTGTGTAGAAGTGGATCCATGTCTCACCGACAATAATAAATCGGTATAAAAAGTCAATTCGCTTTTATCTAAAGAGTGTTAAACACGGAGGCATTTTTAACATTCTTCAACGACCACGTTTGAAGTCCGCAAACAAAGTTTTAACTGTTGGAAATGAAGGAGCTTGCAGACTTTATATTAAGCTCAGGTCTATAGGAGATAAACCTTTAATATGGAAATATTTTATTGCAGTACGAATCTCGATTTTTTCATTTTTTTACTACCAACGTAGTTTTAAGTACTAACGTACCGTGGACATCTGAAGAGAAGGGAAATGTTATCTATTGACACGCGATTTAAAGGATTGGAGGTTGGGAGGGGAAGGGAAAACATCTGCAGTCAATTTGTTCCATAGTCTGGAGACCCTAGGTATAAATGAGCGAAAAAAGTGTGATGTACGAGTATTACGGCAAATTGCGCCCTCTTTGAGTCAGACTAGAAACTTTATCCCATCCTCGTAGTGTGGGTCATTAACCTTGATCTCAGTCCACAGACTATGGGTTCAAATCCTAAGTAAGTTTTCGACAGAAAATAAATAACACATTAATTTTAATTTAAAGTTTATTAACTATAGGTATGCAAGAATGAAAAAACGAAACAAAATAAGTTAATACAAAAACCTACTTATATGAAAGATAATAGGAAACCATTTTGATATACAGTGTGACCAGTAAAGTCCGCATCATATGGAATTTTTTTTATTAATAGCTTTATTCGAAATTTTACTTTGGCACCAATTTCTGCTTCGATCGAGATGAAAATTAACCAAAAAAATAGTAGTCATGTGGTTCGTATTATCTGCCAAATTTTTATTATTTCTCAAAATATCGAAAAAAGTTATTAGAAAAAGTTTTTCTAAATGCAATTTTTAGCCCATATGCAATTTCAGCTGCATAAGATAATTTTGTTTTTGGCCCATTTTTTGTAAATTGCACCACTGTTGCAAAATAAGACTCACCGCAACCTACATAAAACTTCTTAGTTTTGACAATGCTTTATTCCAGACACATTTTCTTTAAAGTAGCGCCATATTAAATGTGTGTTTTTCTACAAAATCCAAATAGGGCTATTAAAATTTGGTCAATTGTGATGCAAAGTTTATTTATTTTTGACCCTGTATAAGGTAACTTCATAAAATAACTATTTTTGAATACACATTATAATTAAGACAAACAAGTACACAGTGTCATCAGTAACGTCTGTATTAAATGGAAAATAAATTTTCCTTTAACTTGACGTAAAGTTTATCTACTTTCAACGATTTAATTTAAAACCCCTTTATTAAAATTTGTTATGAAGCTATGTTATAAAAAAAGGAAAAATAATCTTTTATTATTTAAGTGCAGTTTACAAACACAGGCCTTTCCGTAATGTTGATCATTTGGAAACGGTGATTCGAAACTGTATTTTAAAAATAAGGCCCCTTTAGACAGGACTAGAATTCGAAACAGTGATATTCTAGAAGCAAATCGTATTACTTTTAAGTTAAAGGTGTTTTTTAGGTAAGTCGACCCCGCTGAATCCGAAAATGCCTGTTACCAACTCGAGATCCCAACCGGTAGTGAGATATTCAGGATGGCGGCCAAAAACCGGAAATCGACACATTTTTCGCCTCCTAAGACCTACGAACGTGATTTAAACATTAGATTATATAGTTTTGAGGGCAAGGAATACACACAGATGCACAAAAATGTCATTTGTAGCCAGTAAAAGCATTTTATTAAATTTTTGCATCAATTTTTAAGCTAAAAAAAGACAAAAGCTTAAAAAATATTATCGCTATGTGTATTTAGTAAGCATTGGGCCCGGCATTTATAGATCTTCATGCATGGGTCGGACCCGTTTCTGCACCGGCACTGATTCGTCTGGCACATTCCTTTTGCAACCACTTGCACAAAGAGCATTACAGGAGGCGGGAATAGGCGGCAGTCCCATGAGGATTGGTTCGAGATGCATTGTAGTGCCATCAACTTTCCAGCCACAGTTCTCCGGAGAGGGAACACTCGGCTTCGCGATATGGGCGCTCTCCCAAGCGCACACCTGCCAAAGAAATAAAAAGTGTGTGAGTGTCAAATATCAAATTTCATTTCCATAGTTGACCTACTTACTTGGTAGTGGCACCTTTGAATATGCAGGCGCAGAGCATCGGAGGTTGGAGGCAAATTCTCGGGTTTCTTGACAGCTCCAAGCAAAGAACTCCGAGCAGCGTCGCCTGTTTTGATTTCTGGACTAACCTGTAAGTAACAAGATTATAATATTTAAAAAAACTGTCAAACATAAGATAAATGTTTCACCTTTTTATAAAAATGTACCTTGTACAGTTGGACGACGAACTCCTCTACGTTCGCAATCATTTGATCTGTCAGAGGGATCAATCCAAGACCTTCTAGGAATGAGCAGGCATCTCCTTTGAATAATTTACATGCACCTGTGTTTGTTATGGAGGAAATCTTAGATGTGCAGTCGCACCCGGTGACGGCATGGAATGCCATAAGATTAGTGACTTGCTTAGGTGCCAATTTCTCGCAGACGTCATGGATTGGAATAAATTTGCGGTCTCTTGCTGTACCACTCCTAATCCAAACCTTTGAACATTTTATTTTTGAGAAATGGTGTACATAGAGCAAAAAGACGTCGGTGTCCCTGACCGAACTGTATGAAGAACCATTCTTGTGTCAGCTTCCTCATGTGTCGCTCTCAGATGATTAAGGTCACGACCCTTAACAGTGGATTCTACTTGTGACTCATCTTCGAATCCACCTGAGAGCACCACTTCTAGTGACCCAAAGTCGTGCTTTAAAGCTTCTTCTGACAGAAACCTTTCGAGATCAGCTTTATTTTCAGGTAATGAGAGGAAGCTTTTCCAATCTTTGGGCAGGGGAACGCTGCAGTTACTGATAACCCTTCGAACAGAAGCAAATCCTTTTCCTCTTTTTTGTTGGTCCCTCCTTTCACAGATAATGGACGATACTGATCGAAGAGTATGTGAACTTCGCGATAATTGGAGGCCACGTTTTGAATCCTGTTGTTAAAATCATTGGACAACTACCCAAAGGATTTTGCATCTCCTACAGGCTTGGCAAGGGTGTTAACAAACGCCATGCCGTCAATAATCAAGACTGATTTGGACTTATCAATGTCGAGCTTAGATGGGCATTCTACTAGCTTTATGGTTTCCTTCGCCAGTGATGCTTTTTCTGCTGGCCTAAGTTCACCACTCATAACAGCAAGGGAGACCGGGACTTCACACAGCTCATGTTTGAGTATGCCAGGTAAGTCTATTTTCCTTCCTGCTTCGTATGCTAGTACCAATGAATGCAAAAAGTGTCTATCTACTTTTTTTACTTTTTTAGAGCCATCTTCTGGGTTTTTTTGCTAAGATCTGCTACAGTGAGTGGTATGTTCTTCTTGATAGGCTCGTTGTAACTTTTGCGGACAATTCCAGTCTCTTCATTTTTAACAAGCCTTTCTGTGACAAACTCAACAGTAAGATGTTCGCCACGCATCTTTGCACCTACTAGTAGAGCATCTGATATTTTTGGAAGTCCCTTTATCCATGGTTACTACATTGCTGACCACATCGGATGATGAGTGGGGTGATAGAAACTCAAAGGATTTCATGACTTGTACAATACTATCTTCGTCAGCAGCATCTCTAGTCCTGCGACCACGAGTTTGTTCCTTGAAACAAGATTTAGTTTGAATACCATAAATTTGGTATGTTTGGCTGGCTAATTCACTGCGCCAGGCTAGCGTAAGCGCCCAACGCTGCAGTGTGCGTACATCTTGCGTTATACCCAGAATTCCACCTGAAGCACTCTTGCAAGTGCCTACCACCCACTCTTGTGCGTGATCCGAGTCTACTTGTGCAAACTTCTTTTCGCTTCGCAGTACACCAAAATATTCAGCAAGAAATTTTGCTTCCACTCCAGGAGGTAACTGATGCATTTGAGCGTTGTATACACTTAATGAGTTTAGGTAGTTTGTATGTCCGTACCAACCCAGCGACGACTTTGCCATATATGGAACTGGAAGGGATCCGGCGCATGGCGTTAAATGGTAAAATATGAGGCAGGGTCAAGTTACTGTGATAGGAGGGGCCCAATGCTTACACATAGCGATAATATTTTTTAAGCTTTTGTCTTGTTTTAGCTTAAAAATTGATTCAAAATTTTTAAAAAAATGCTTTTACCGACTACAAAAACTATTTTTGTGCATCTGTGTGTATTCCTTGCCCTCAAAACTATATAATCTAATGTTTAAATCACGTTCGTAGGTCTTAGGAGGCGGAAAATGTGCCGATTTCCGGTTTTTGGCCGCCATCTTAAATATCTCACTTCCGGTCGGAATCTCGAGTTGGTAACAGGCATTTTCGAATTCAGCGGGGTCGAATTAGCTAGAAAACACCTTCAACTCAAAAGTAATATGATTTGCTTCTAGACTCGTAACGGAAGCCTTTTTCTCAAATCTAGTCCTGACTACTTAGTATCAGAAACTCCATTAAAGATGTGTCAAGAAGAACAATTATTGTTTGTATTGAACGCAATGGAAGGCACACAGAAATGTAATTTTAAATTTTAAGTTTTTGAATTGTTTTTAATTTAATATTCAAATACCAAAAATAGTTTGTTATTAATTAAAAAGGTTGAATTTTAAATGCGTTTAATTTTCATAAGTATTATGATTTTTTTTATTAGAAAATTTGACTCTTTTCAATTAAACTATTTTCCTAATATTAAGGTGTATTACTTTTAGACACAAACTACGTTTTCAAAAATAGTTATTTTATGAAGTTACCTTATACAGGGTCAAAAACAAATAAACTTTGCATCACATGTGACCAAATTTTAGTAGCCCTATTTGGATTTTCTAGAAAAACACACATTTAATATGGCGCTACTTTAAAGAAAATGTGTCTGGAATAAAGCATCGTCAAAACTAAGAAGTTTTATGTAGGTTTCGTTGAGTCTTATTTTGCAACAGTGGTGCAACTTAAAAAAAAATGAGCAAAAAATCAAAATTATCTTATGCCGCTGTTGCATATGTGCTAACAATTTCATTTAGAAAAACTTTTTCTAATAACTTTTTTCGATATTTTGAGAAATAATCCCACTTTTGAATTTTTTTTTTGGAAAATATTAAAATTTGGCAGATAATACGAATCACGTGACTACTATTTTTTTGGTTAATTTTCATCTCGACCGAAGCAGAAATTGATGCCAAAGTCAAATTTCGAATAAAGCTATTAGTAAAAAAAAATCCCATATGATGCGGACTTTACTGGTCACACTGTATGAGAGTTTGATATCTCCTGATATTTTCTTATTTTATCCTCAATGAACTGTTGTTTTTTCTTAATAACTAAATTTCTAAATGTTTGTATAAAGCTGGCCACACATTACACGGCCTAGCCAAACGCTTATGATATGTGAAATTTGCTCAGGTTGGGTTGGGTGTGTATGGTAGGATTGACAACTCCTGCCAACTTTTGCATTCGTCTACGGTACGTTCCAAACGAAGTCGGTAAATAAGACTCCAATCAGAGGAATGTTTGCCACATATACTACATACTTACAAAACGTGATCCAGCATTTAACGTTTGGCAATTGTAATCATGCCCTCTTTTATTTTTAAAAATTATTATTTTATTGTTGTGTAAAAATCAACAACAGAAGAAGAAATTATTATCGTTTTGTTCGGTTTGGTTTATTATACATCCAATATGGAGTGGTCCAACACTTTGATCTTAGAGTTTTGAGCTCTTTATGAAAAACATCCGGTAATTTGGAATCAACCTTTATTGTGTGGAATGATTCGCTATGTAATTTGTACGAATCACTCGGAAAATGTCACTCGACAGGGAAAAAAACGTACACATCCCCAACGCTCGAACATTCGCCTAGTTTTCCATGTAATGTGTGGCCGGCTTTAAACTAATACTATTGCACTTAACATACGTTTCTATTTGTACATTGGAAAGTCCTTTAATACAAAAAAATATAGACGGATGTATCTGATACATTGATATATTAAAATGTGCATGAAATAGACTACATTTCCCTTCTCTTCAGACACCCACGGTACGTTAGTACTTAGGCTTGAAGTCTACGTTGGATGTCTTAGATAAAAAAAAATGATTCGCAGGCAATCATGGTTTTATTTAGCGCTGTAGATGCATTTGCCCAAATGTGTGAGGGAAATTTTGATTCGTAAGTTAAGTACGTATTCAAAAGATAATCAGAAAATGTCTCTAAATTTCTATTTTGCTGCTTTATTTCATATAATTCAAAAAAATAAAAATCTGCAAGGTCATTTGGTTCTAAAAATAGAAGCCCAAAACAATAATGCAATTTTCCAATTTCCGACTTATCGTCTTTGTAATATTGAGTTTAGCCCTATTTTTGTATTGAAGGTACCACGCTTAGGTGAAATGAAATCTGCAACCAGTAATTTTCGTATCATTCCACACTTGAACTACCCCGTTATGAATTTTAATTTCAAAATACGAGTATACTACTATTTCTTTTAGTGACAATGCTAAATTAATTCTGGTACAAGGACAAAGGACTAAAAAGTCCAAGCTCACAAAAGGTTTCTTCAAAATACTACACCCAAAAATCGCCAAATTTTCACTGAGGCAGTAAATCAATAAAATCAAACTATCTTAGACTCCAAAACTGCTTTTAAAAGCCGCACAAAAGATACAATGCTTGCCTCTTCCAACGGCAGCAAATCTTTCTGGTCACTGGCCAAAAACAATAGTCAAAACTTCTGTAGAAGCACTTTTGCTCCCCTGATCTCTGACAAAGTAAGTATCTCCACATCTAAAGGGAAAGCTGAACTATTTGCCAAATAATTCGTTGCCAATTCCACCCTCATTCCTCCTGCCAATTTCGCTCTTCCAACCGCTACGTCTGCAACCCACCAAATGTCCGACATAATACCAAAGAAAATGTCAAACAAGTTCAAACAAATTTTCTATCCCTTGATACCAAAAAGACCTCCGGTCTAGATAGCATACCAGCAATTGTTCTAAAAAAATGCGCTCCAGAGCTCGCATACATCTTAAATTGCCTTTTCCAGATCTCCTATTACAAGGGTATCCTCCCAGACAGCTGGAAGACTGCTCGTGTGCAGCCTGTCCTGAAGATAGGTTCCAAGTCCCTTCCATCCAGTTATAGACGTATCTCTCTTCTTTCTGTTGTCAGCAAAATTATGGAGAAAGTTATCAACTTACAAATTCTAAAATATCCAGAATAATACAAAATCATCTATGACAGACAGTACGGATTTTGTCACCAAAGATCCACAGCTGATCTCCTTACCTTCGTCACACATAACTGGAACAAGTCTCTGAAATCTCATGGCGAATCCCAGATTGTTTCTCCTGATATTTCCAAGGCCTTTGACCAAGTATGGGATACCGCTCTCCTCAACAAACTACCTTCATACGGGCTCATCTAACTAACTTCCATCCTATCAATGCTGGCGTACCCCAAGGTTCAGTCCTCGCACCAACCCTATTTCTTTTTACAGTAATGAGCCGCTCTCTTTAACTACCAATCTCATCCACAGTTACGCTGACGACAGTAGATACTCTTCACTCTAATATTCATTTTTCCAGACAAATCTCGAATCAAGAGCTGGATAATAGACGCAGATCTATACACCTATCCCTTTCCCAAGATCTTCCATTGATCCTAGACTGGGATGCCAAGAACCTTGTTCAGTTCAACACCTCCAAAACTCAATCTTGCTCCCTGTTACGCAAAAAATCCGGAAACACTTACCCCATACACATCATTTTACGTGATGTATTCGTTTTGGAGCCGAGATGGTCGACCCCTCCTAGCACTTATTTTCTATTTGTATTTTTAATAATGCTATATTGCTTATTATTTAAAAGGTAAATCCAAGCAGGTGTATGTCTATTTGTTGGTAATATTTTTATAATAAACCAAACATCTAAGAACCAGTCAAAGATTTTATACAAATCGGTCTTTTGTTGAAAGGTGACTGATACTCTCCTTAACTAAAAACCAATTTCAATGCAATAATGGTTTGGCAACCATGCCTATTCCTTACGTTTGCTATCCACGGTGACGTCTCAAATTAGACGAGGGTTTTCTTATTTTCTCATGCGTACCAATTTATATTTTAAACTACCCAATACCCATCCCTTAAAACGCGTGCGTTATATTTATGAAAAACAAGCTTTTACGTGGAATTTTACATTACTTGGGATCTTTCTGCAAGAAAGTCATTTTAGAGAAAATTCTAATAAAGAAGGGGGAAGTCGGAAATCAAATATATCTCCCGAGAAACCAGTTTTAATATTGTCACGTAATATGAAGTGTTATTTATTATTGCCACTAGGTTAAAAATGCATTGAATTGCTGCCTCTTATTTCACTGATTTTTGGTTTAAATATTATTAAGCATTAAGGTTTGAGAAAATGGGCCCATGGAATCTATCGGTGCATCTCAATGTAAATCTTTTGAAGAAAAGCAATTTGTTGAAAATATTTTTTCAAAAAATTAATTTTTGGAAGTATACATTTTAGGGCTCGGCCGATACCACGTTTCAGATACCGATACTGTATCTACCACTCTAGCCGATACCGATACTGTATTTGAAAGTATCTGAATATAAGTATCTGAAATTTAAATACAAACTTTATTTTCAAAACCAACACTTGTAGTAATAATGCTTAATATTACAACAAAACATTTACTTTAACAAGTACACAATTTTTTACCAGCATTTTTAATAAAATCACCACACCCAGTGACGCGCCCAGGGGTGCTGGGGTCTGCCACTGGCAAAAGTATTTGAGATTTTAAAGTTTCACTTATAATTCCGTTTTTCGGCCTGATGTTTTGTTTTCGAGTTATTAGGTACCAAGGAGGGGTCTGGAAATGGCATTTTTCGACCTAAAAAAATTCAAAAGGATTACTTGCTATTTTCTGATCCTGTGCTGTTTCTGATCTGTGCTGAAGCTCCGGGTCTCCAACAACCTCCAAAAATTTACATCGATATAATTCACATTTGCGACCTGTACCCGATTTCAATGGAAATCGCGGAAATTTCGACTTTGACATTTAATAGCTCCGAAACATCCTGTATAACTGAATTTTTTACCGAAGCTAGTTCAACTATTCCTCTATCAACCCAAAAAATTCGATTTCTCTCCCTCTGACTGTTTCCGAGAAAATCAAACCTGTTCGACTTTGGATTAAGCTTTACGCTAACTTGTAGATTTTTGCTGATCTCCTGACGTCATTTTCCACTAAGGACAAATGGCTGCTTTTTAAATTGAAATAAAGTATACCGAAAAGTAAACATTTTTTGTAGCTAAATTATACTAGCAATTTTCTTGAAAATAATTTTTTTGTGTTTGTAATGACTTCCTTAAACGATTTATACAATAAAAAAAAATTGTGCATATTCCTTCATATGATAACTTATGTTGCTAAAGAAAAAAATGCACCCATAGCAGACACAACCAAAACAAATGTTAGTTTTATCGTAAGATAAAAACGGGAATAGAAAAAACAAATAAAGTTCGAAAACCGGGACTTCAAAAGTTTCCAGAAATGATTACAAAGGTTCATATAAAGATTTGACAAAGAAGTAAAATAAAAAAGAATCCATGTATTATACATATAAAAGGATAAAATTTAACTTAGTTTATAGCTTGGACCTTTTTTAAGTGGAAATACATTTTCCAGGATAAAGTTACAGTTCTTTGTTTCCGCTTTATTTTTATTTTATTATAAAACTGCCCCGAGAAAATAAAAGAAAAATAAACTTAAATTATGTGACCGCGTATTAGACCTCAACGGATGTTTCTAAAAGAATTATATTATGGAAAAGGCGAAATAGCCCACAAGGATTTTTATAGAATTATCTCCTTTTAAATAATGAATATAGATCTCTAGAAATATTTGAACACAGTAAAAACTTACTTAAGGACCGTGTCATGTGAAAGGATACAGACTATTTTTATTATGCAACAAAATTAAAAAAACTTTTTTATATAAACTTTTCTTGATTCTCAAAGTTAATATACAGAGAATAATATAAAGCATAATGGGATAAAATTATTACAAAAAGAAAAAATAAGAAGAAACAATACAACGAAAATAATTATGAATGAAACGATGCATTATCCAAAACTGCTGAACAAAAAATGTTTAGAACACTAAAAATTAACCTATTGTTAAAAAAAGAAACAGAAACAACAAGACAACAAAAATTATGTACGAAACAACGCATTACCCAACACTGTTAAGCAAAGGATAACACTAAAAATTAACTTATTATAAAAAGAAGAACCAAGAAAAGCACAAGACAACGAAAATTATGAACGAAATAACGCATTGTTAAACAGAGAATATTCGAAAATACTAAAAACTAACTTATTATAAAAATAAGAAACAAGAAAAGGACCAGATAAGGAAAACCATTAATAAAATAACACATTATTTAACACTGTTAAACAAAAAAAAATTAGAAACACTAAAATTTAACTGATTATAAAAAGAAGAAACAAGAAAAGAACAAGACAATGAAAATTATGAAAGAAACAACGCATTATCCAACACTGTTAAACAGAGAATATTTGGAAACATTAAAAATTAACTGATTAGAAAAATAAGAAACAAGAAAAGGACAAGATATTGTCACAACGGGGGTTGTTGCGACTGAGACTAAGTAATAGTCTCTGGGATCGTGTGGAGGGAATGAAGTTAAAACAGGTTATAAAAAATATAACATTTAATAATTAATCAACAATAATAGCAATAAAATAAAGTTTGGCATTAAATAAATGAAATGAGGCACTTACTTATACACTTCCCTTACATCTTCTCTATAAGGGCGGCTCTTCTCCCGACCAACGGGCACATGTCTTCTCTCGACATCTTCAGAACGACTACCTATCACTCCATTATGCAGTTATCGACAATCGGTGCATTGCTAGGTCAGCATACCTTGACTTACTCAATAAAGTTAAACAAAACCAAGCTGACCTTCAATGTCGTCACCAAGCCCACCGAATAACAGAGTGTCTATTCATCGTTATTGTCAAAATAATCTTTATATAAATAAAGTGTGATTTTAGAAATAATTAATAAAATAATCCATAATAACATAACTATGACAATATGGAAAATTATTAATAAAACAACGCATTATCTAACACTGTTAAACAAAGCATATTTAGAAACGCTAAAAATTAACTGATTATAAAAAGAAGAAACAAGAAAAGAACAAGACAATGGAAATTATGAAAGAAACAACGCATTATCCAACACTGTTAAACAGAGAATATTTGGAAACACTAAAAATTAACTGATTATAAAAAGAATAAACAAGAAAATAAGAAAAATTTTAAATAAAACAACGCATTATCTAACACTGTTAGACAAAGACAATTTTAAAAAAACTCAAAATTGACTTATTATAAAAAGAAGAAACAAGGAAAGACCAAGATAACGAATATTATTAACGAAACAATGCATTATCCAACACTGTTAAACAGATAAAACAACTAAACAACCAGAAAAAGAACAAGATAACGAAAATTATGAACGAAACAACGCATTATCCAACACTGTTATACAGAAAATATTTAGAAACACTAAAAATTTACTGGCTATAAAATTATGAATAAAACAACGCCTTATCCAACACTGTTAAACAGAGAGTATGTAGAAACACTAGGAACTAACTTATTATAAAAATGATAAACAAGAAAAAAACAAGGCAATGGAAATTATGAACGATAGAACGCATTATCCAGCACTGTTAAACAAAGAATACGAGTATTTAGAAACACTAAAAATAAAGTTACTATAAAAAGGAGAAACAAGAAGAGAGGAGACAACAAAATTTATGAACAAAACAACGCATTATCTACCACTATTAAATAAAGAATATTTAGGATTACTAAGAAATGTGGGTCTTATATATTATGTTATCTTCAAAGATTCTTTTAAGGTCATCACTGCTTCCCTACTTTTAAACCAGTCGAGTTTTCAGAACTTAAAACTGCTTTTAGCATCGCGAGGGAGAATTTAAGAACATGGAACATTTCATTTCGAGTTTCATCGAAGTTTGTGCACACTTGCATTGTAGCTTTCAACGTTTTAATACCAAAGTGGGTCTTTTTGAGCTTGAGCAATTTTATTATCACGTGAAAACAATCGCCCAATTGTATACAAAAAAAGTCACATGTGGATGAAAATAAACAATTTTGAGTAGTGAAATAAAACTTTAATAAAAACATACTAAATATATGCGAGAAATTTTATAATTGTATTAAAAAGCAAAAAAAAAGATAATAATTGAGTGTGCTTGAAAAAATCTTAAGACAGTAAGACAAGTTTTATAGTACCAAAAAGTACTCTACTATTAAAATAAGTACAGATGGTCACCATAAATACAGGTCAGGCCCATAGATTCAAAAACAAGGAGATACCAACAGTTACATTTTAAACTTTTAAACTGGCCAACTATATGGTCCCCAACCATTGATTTCGAATCAAGTACATATGCCATTATTTTCATTTTAGAGTAATCAAACCCAAGTTATTTATAACCCGCCAAACGATATGGTCCCCCACCTACTTTTTGAGAACGGCTGTTGCCAGGCTTCCAGTAATGTAGAATATTTGCAGATTGATAGACTCTACTGAAATAACGCAATTGTTCTGGGTTAGTACTTATATACAATAATAAATACCACAGGCTAAAGCATATGGCTAAGGACTAATAAAATATACCAGTATACCGTTATTTTTCGTGGTAATAAATTTTTAGTAATTTCTTTCCATTGCATTTTGAAGAAAGTTAGAGTGGCAACGTCGCCTCATGGGGCGTCGTCTGGTTCATTGAAAAATCAAGCGGTAATTTTGTGTGTGTACAGGGTGTCCAGTTTTCGACACTTTTACAGGGTGTCTCGGTTATCTTTAATGATAGAGAGCTGCGGTTTTCGCAATACTGTGCCACTTTTTCGTGAAACGTATGATGCTATAAACAGAATTTTCATAGCCCCTTTCGTTTAGGAGATACAGGGGACAGCATCTCAGTTGCCTTTTAACTTATCGGTTATCGGTAAGGTAAAACTGATTATAATATAGTTTTTTTGCGTAGAATCCAGTGGCATAGTCAACTTTTTACTAGAAGGGACGAATCTGAAGATAAAAACCGAAGTTGCATTTTTTTAAATGGTACACCCTGTATATTTTGTTTTCGTTCGGTTGCTTTTTCATAAGCTTTTCAAATATATATGATAGTTGGTATATGTCTTTTGTAATAACTTCCGAATTTTACAATTAAAAACAAAGGGTATACCTAACATGTAATAGTAGACCGTGATGTAATGATTTGAAAGAAATGAATAGAGACATTTAACTAACATTGAGGTTTGTTTTTAAAATTCTAAATCCCCATAACATAAGTGAATTAAACTTTGAATATAAAAAAAACTGTTCCAAACAAATTTAGATAAAACAGATGTTTTTTAGGAAATTTAAAATGTAAATGTAAAAAATCTTTGTTTATATTTTATAAATCACAAAAGTTGTTTAAAATTGTTGCCGTTTTCTCTAATAGAAAACTCGCACATTTCATTTATTCGTCGTATGGCATTTAAAAGTATGATCGATCGTCCCTGCAAATTTTGAAATTCGGGTGTAGTGGCTTCACGCAGTTCTTCTATAGTGCGATGTCGAGACACGAGACTTGTAAACTTTATTTTGTACGTAACCCCACAAAAAAAAACATCAAGGACGGAAAAATCGGGTGATCGTGGTGGCCATCTTAGAGGTCCGTTGGTTTCTATCCATTTTCCAGGACAAATATTTTCTAAAAAAGGGCATATTATTCCGGCATTATGAGCGGGCGCCCCGTCCTGTTGGAAATATATACCTATTGTTTAAGTAACATCTTACGATATACTCAGGTAACGATTTGCTGAAAGGCTTCCCTCATAAATTCTATAAGTTAGTTACCTTCCCAAAATAAAACAAGCAACGCTGAAACCGAATCCTCCCTGCTGCTCCCGCTCAAAGTAAAGATGAGACACGAGACTTGTAAACTTTATTTTGTAGGTAACCCCACAAAAAAACCATCAAGGACGGAAAAATCGGGTGATCGTGGTGGCCATCTTAGAGGCCCGTTGGTTCCTATCCATTTTTCAGGACAAGTATTTTCTAAAAAAGGGCATATTATTCCGGCATTATGGGCAATGAAATATATACCTGTTGTTTAAGTAACATCTTACGATATACTCAGGCAACGATTTGTTGAAAGGCTTCCCTCATAAATTCTATAAGTTTTTTACCTTCCCAAAATAAAACAAGCAACGCTGAAACCGAATCCTCCCTGCTGCTCCCGCTCAAAGTAAAGATGATGGTTTTCTTGATACCAATGTCTGGTATTGTGTCCATTGAAAATACCAGAGCTGGTGGTATCACAAATCTTCCAAAATTCACATTGGCTTGAGTTTGCTGCAAAAACCAATTGCAAAAAAATGAGACGACGTTCAGAATCCCCAGGATGTAAATGCTGAACGATTTTGACTTTATATGGTCTATATTTATATTTGAGCAATATAGTTTGTGCTCGAGCCTTGTTCACTTCAACTTCTTTCTCAATAGCCCTACACGACGTAGAAGGAGTGGCTTCTACCACAGATCCATGGATCTGTGCTTCTACACAACCTAAAACGTTAACCTTGTCGATTTCTCGATTTTCCTTATATTATGATTTTGGTCCTGGCTGCATAAACGCGCAATTAACTATTTTTTTTTTAATTCTAGAAAATATATCGGGAAAAGGTTGCCTTCTGTCTGGATATCCAGAATGAATATAGGAAAAAAGCCAAAAATAAATTTATAATGGATATAAAATCGTACTACCTGTTAAAATATAGTTCGGCGGCAACTAACATATACTTTTCAATGTTCTGATAAACTGTCATTTCAGTCATTTTTTTTTAAACGAAAAACACAGTAAGAAATAGCAAATAGGGGTTTTGACAACAATAATTTTTTTAAATGATCTCCTACAAATTTAGACAAGCGGTCTGACTAGCAGCCATGAAAGGATATCAGTATATTCATTTGTTTCAAATAATTATATCACGGTCTACTACGAATCATATTATACTTTTTTTTATTGTAAAATTCGGAAGTTATTCCAAAATATATATACCAATATACCATACATTTTTAAAAAACTTAAGAAAAGCAATCGAATGAAATCAAAATATAAAAAATTAAAAAAATGCAACTTTGGTTTTTATCTTCAAACTCGTTCCTTCCGGAAAGAAATTGACTACACCACTGGCTTCTACACAAAAAACTATATAAAGAACAATTTTTACCTTACCGATTAGATAAAAGACAACTGAGATACGAGGGGTGCTTGAAAATGACATATTTTCAAAATCGCCCTGTATCTCCGAAACCAAGGGGGCTGCAAAAGTGTCGAAAACTGAACACCCAGTACATTCCAGGTAGGTCGGAATACACGTGTGTAGTAATATTTTACGTGATTTTTGATTTTTACTCACAGACCTTTAGCCAGTGCGAGACTTGAGAATTGAGACTTTTTAAATATTTTTTAGTGTATTTGGTTTCACGAAATTCTTTAAATAGAAATTCATAGAGACGAACGTTTAAAATCAGTAAAGTTTCTACACCTTCAGATTTTCTTTCCCAAAGAAAGATTTACGAGTATAACTACGTCATTCGACTGGCGACAACGTTTTATATTATTAACATTATTTATTATCGCGACAATTTATTTTTATTCTTTACGCACTTCTGTTATTGCCTTGCGCCTTCCCATTCATATTTAATATACACCGCATCCCTTAAATCACATTTGTCATTCTTGCGACACAAGAAACAATTTTTTACATGGAATATTATATTTGAGAAGAGAATCAAGATCTTAATTTTGTGGTAAATTGTAAAGAATATGTTCCGTGTCAAAATTATACAGTTTCTTTTGTTCAGTTCTTATTTAAATGAGATTTGTGCTGTCATCGCAGTCATGAAGAGTTTTGTTTGTGCTTTGAAATTAAGTTCTTAGATGTAATTCTGAATACCTTCACACAGAAAGAAGATCTTTAGTCAGGAATAAAGCACTTTACTTAAATATATCGCTGACTTGTAACGGGTAAAAATAATCTAATAGGCATATATCTAATAAAACATTCAAATTTAGACTGGCGTCCCCTCAGGGAATCGAAGAAATTATAAATTCAATCAGGTCCAATGCTTTTGGCACTGACTGCATATCCTCAAGCATGCTAAAGTATTGCGTTTCACACATAAAAATTTATATAACACATATTATAAATCTGTGTTTGGAAGCTAGATATTTTCCCTCTTCCTGGAAATAGGCAATCATTAAACCTTTGCCTAAGTGTACCAGTCCGTCATCTCTGATTTAAGACCAATCAGTGTGCTACCAGTACTTTCAAAAGTGATTGAAAAAGTAATTTATAATCAGTTAGTGACATTTACTGAAGACAACCTTATCCTACCAGAGATGCAGTCCGGATTCAAAGAGTCACATAACACCACCTCTGCTTTACTTAATATTTCGGATGATATTATTTCAGCCTGGGATAAGAAAAAAATTACAGCCCTGATGCTGTTGGACTACTCTAGAGCATTCGATTCTGTAAATTATGAAATCCTGCTGTGAAAACTGCAATTTTTTGGTTTCGATGATAAATACATACATTTTTTCATTCTTACTTGTCAAACAGAACCCAGAAAGTCCTTTTAAATAATAAATTTTCAGACAGTGGACAGGTTTCGTCTGGTGTGCCACAAGGATCGATTTTATCTCCCCTTTTGTTTCTCTTATACACGTCAGATTTATTTAATAAAATCTCTACCTGTAGTATACATGGATACGCCCACGATATTCAGCTCTACTTTAGTTTTAATCCTGAGAATGCGCCCATGGCCTTAAATATAATAAACCCAGACTTAATGAACATTTATGATTTTTCTAAGACACACGATCTAAAACTAAATGCAACAAAATCCTGCTTCATGCTTTTTGGTAATTTCAACCTTATAACCAACTTGGGATCTGATTTTAAGCCAGCTATCAATGGAGAAAGCCTGTCATTTAAGGAAAAGTGTAAGAATCTGGGACTAGTCTCTGACCCAAATTTGAGATTTAAAGAACATGTTTAACATTTTTTGCTTTCTAAATCATACTGTATTTTAATGACTGTCTTTATCTAACCTAATATACTACTTTCAAAAGCCTACAGTATCCTTCGATTTCTAATAAACTAGGTACACTAAAACTAACGTATACACTAACGTGCACAGTGCTCTGCTCTATCACTTTCACTAAACCAACTCAAAGGGCTTGGTCATCTTGAGTCTTCTTACTAACCCTATATTGTCAAGTAGCTGGATAACCTCGACGTCGACATGACGATGGAGTCGTTGTTCATGACTCATGGCAAATTTGGCTCTAGTTTGTTCAACGTAATCCATATCCAGGTCCCATTGGCGTTACGAATATACCAAGGAGCATCCACGATGTTCCTCAATACTTTGTTCGGGATCCTTTGAATGCTTTGCAAATTACTCTGACTAGCACAGCCCCATAACTGGATACCACAGGTCCATATGGGTTTAAGTATTGGCTTGTAGAGCATAAGCTTATTGTGTAGAGACAGAGTGGAGTTCCGTCCAATCAGCCAATGCATTTTTCTGTATTTGATTCCTAGCTCTTCTCTTTTCTTTTTTGTATGGGCTTTCCAGCGTAGCTTAGCGTCAAGGGTAATACCAAGCGGTGTTGCTGTATTTGCAAATGGTATTTGTTTACTATTTATACTTATAAGGTGTATATTGAGTAGCTCTATTTGTACAATTTATATGTACACACTTGGATTCATTTAATTTGATCCTCCACTTTTTTGTGTGTAATTTTTCTGCCGCTTCTTCGTGGTTATTGCCTACAGCTAAAAATGGTCGTGTCATCTGCAAATGAGGCCAAGGTGTTATTTTCTAGTTTAGGAATATCACTCGTGTACAAGAGGTATAGGATAGGTCCCAGTGCACTTCCTTGTGGCACTCCTGTATTGATGTTCTTAAGCTCAGAGTAGGTTTAATCTTGCTTAATTCGAAAATGCCTATCAAAGATGTAGGATTCCAAAATGTCGGAAAATTGTTTGGGTAAATACATCTTCATTTTATGTTTTAGTCCTTTATGCCAAACTTTATCGAATGCCTGTGCCACGTCAAGGAAGATTGTGGAGCATACTTTCTTTTGTTCTAGTGCCTTTTCTATTATGTTTGTCATTCTGTGAACCTGATCTATTATAGTGGAATGACATTCTCTAAACCCAAATTGATGAAACCGGATCAGATTGCGTACCTGCTACCGACGTTGACATGACGATGGAGTCGTTATTCGTCACTCATGGCAAATTTGGCTCTAGTTTGTTCAACGGAATCCATATCCAGGTCCCATTGGCGGTTACCGTTACGAATATACCAAGGCGCATCCACGATGTTCCTCAATACTTTGTTCGGAATCCTTTGAATGCTTTGCAAATTACTCTGACTAGCACAGCCCCATAACTGGATACCACAGGTCCATACGGGTTTAAGTATTTACTTGTGGAACATAAGCTTATTGTGTAGAGACAGAGTGGAGTTCCTTCCAATCAGCCAATACATTTTTCTGTATTTGATTCCTAGTTCTTCTCTTTTCTTTTTGATATGGGCTTTCGTAGCCTAGCGGCAAGGGTAATACCAAGCTGTGTTGCTGTATTTGCAAATGGTATTTGTTTACTATTTATACTTATAGGTGTATGTTGGGTAGCTCTATTTGTAAACTTTATATGTACAGACTTGGATTCATTTAATTTGGTCCTCCACTTTTTTGTCCAATTACTGATTTTGTTAACTGATGTCTGTAATTCTTCTCCCGCTTCTTCATGGTCATTGCCTACAGCTAACATGGCCGTGTCATCTGCAAATGTAGCTAATGTGTTATTTTCTAGTTTAGGAATATCACTCGTGTACAAGAAGTATAGGACAGGTCCCAGTACACTTTCTTGTGGCACTCCTGCATTCATGTTCTTAAACTCAGAGTAGGTTTCCTCTTACTTAATTCTAAAATACCTATCAGAGATGTAGGATTCCAAAATATCGGAAAATGGTTTGGGTAAATACACCTTCATTTTATGTTTTAGTCCTTTATGCCAAACTTTATCGAATGCCTGTGCCACGTCAAGGAAGATTGTGGAGCAGACCTTTTTTTCTTCTAGTGCCTTTTCTATTATGTTTCTAATTCTGTGAACCTGATCTATTGTGGAATGACATTCTCTAAACCCAAACTGATGAGACGGGATCAGATTGCGTACCTCTATGATTGGTTTTATCCGCTTTAATAAAAGTTTTTCAAATAGCTATCGCTGAAATATCAGAATAATTCATGACTTTTTAATAACGACTTAATAACAATGACAGGACAAAAAGCTGTCAAAACATAACTGATCAGCTAGAAGATCTTAATTTAAACCAATACTAAATACTAAACCTTTTTAGTGAATCTGAACGTTAGAGTTTTAGAACAGGCAAAAACAATTCAGACTATATATATTTTTTCGTATATTAAGATTAAGTAAGTATTTTCGATTTTCAGCTAAGTTATAGCTTAATCTAAATAAAAAATATTTTCTATCAAGTATTTTTAAGGGTTTCACACCCACAGAAAGACCTGCAGACCAGCGGATGGACTAACGGAAATGAGAAATCATATTTTTCATTATATAAGGGCCCTAAATTGTACAGATCGAAAGAAACCTCAAAGGAAATAAGGGTTATATTTTCAGGATTACAATGCTTTCCTCTATCGAAGGATATGAAAAGCGAAAAAAGGCTTTAGAATTAGAATTATCAGATGTAGCTTACTTGTGTAAAGGGTGAACAGATAGACAAAAATTAAAAAAGCCGCACCTGTTACGAAAATTTAAATACTACCTGTGACCTGTGACTACAAATTCTATAAATCACGAACTATACAGTGTGGCTCTTTAATATCCCCCCTGTTAATTTTTGAATCGTTACATTTAGAAAATTGAAAGTTAGCATACGGTAATAAGTATAAAAATACTATGTTTTGGTCACTAACAGTGACTCTCGGGAAAATCAAGATGGCAGCTGGACGCCATCTTGGAATAAAACTTAAATGGAGAAAGGGGTCTTGCGATACATCATTTTAAAGGTCTCATTGAGTACTTTATAATCCTAGAATATTTCGTCATTATTCGCCCTAAGAACAAAATGGCAGCTTGTTGAAATAGGTATTTTTAAAATAAATTAGTCATTTAGAAACATTTTGGTACCCACCAATAATATCACAGATCCATATAGCTATATGGATCTGTGATAATATCTATAAAACATATGAATATTTTTAATTCATTATAGAAAAATTAGTTAAGTTGTTCAGTTTGGGAAACGAGTTGCTTAAATTAAACCACCTGTATCCCAAATTGAACCTGCACAATATTGAGCAAGATTCAGCACTGGATTTTATTAAATAATAGGATACGAGTCTATTTCGTGCATCAATATAACCAAAAGAAGGGTTGTAGGTTGTAGTAGGTACTGTAAACAGTACTTGTCACAAAACCAAAAGTTTTATTTTAATGAAATTAAAGAAAATCTTAAAACACAACAAATGTGTCACTTCACTTATTAAAAAAATTAAAACACAACATAAAAAAACCTTCTTTTTAAACTAAAACCGGTTTTACTTTTTCTTCTAAAATACAAACATATCATTAACAAAATATTACATATCAATACCAAATACCGAATTGAACTCCGGTACAATTTCGCATACCGTCTGACGTTTAATATGAGCAACCGACAACAAAATTTGAATTATAGCCCTAAATTTAAAAACGAATAAATATTAAACTGGTTTAATTATTCTAAAAAATGCCTTAAATAACTTGTTATTTATTACTAATATCAATGTTGCCCTTACCTTACCTGTAGGTTCTAAATCTCCTTAAGAACAGATAGAAAATATTACATATCAGGTAGCAGTTTATCTTGTTAGCACAGGAATGGAATTGCTTAGATCTAGTCACGTGCTAGAAAAATAAACGAGTGTTGCGAGTGTTGATTCAACTATTACTAGTAGGTCGCGCTAGGTTTATTAAAAATTTTAAATCTCTAGGGGTTCAGTTTAGGAGCCGGGTCAATATGGGCAACCCTACCCTAATGGATATTTCTGCAGTTTTTTAATTGCGGTGGAAAATACGCTTCTGATGATAGCAAGCAACGAATACTAATACAGAAAGAATACCAACTAGCGTTGTTATGTGTCGCAGCACGGATCGATTCAAATGACATATGAAATGTCAATCAGACGTCAAATTACAGCGACAGTTGGTCTGGCCGTGACTGGCGATTGAACTAAAGGTGGCGCAGGCGCAATCTAAAACTTCATATTTTTGATTATTTGAAATATTTTAAAGTAGCAAATAAAACATAAAAATTTATTTGGAATCAAAACCAAATGGGTTTAATGCCAAATAAATTCTTAAGTTTTAAATCCACTTTAAAATATCACGTCTAGTATGAATATGAAAAGGAAAATCAAACTTGAGGAAGTTCAGATCTGTAACTTTATTATCAAAAAGAAACACAAATATAAACATTTCATAAATCGCTTAAAACGATGCAACACTTTATAGACACTCACCCATACCTAAATTTTTAAACAACAAAATTTATAGAAATCAAAACTAAAATGTATTCTGGCTATTTTTTTATATATAACATAAACCAAGAACCCGATTTTCTCAAAATTAATTTAAGACATACAAAAAGAACAGGATAATGTAAACTGAGTATACCTAAGAAAACGTCGTTAATCACAATCCTGTCAAAAAATAGATATAACTTGTCCTGATAATGTCAAACCAAATAAGTTAGTCTTCGATTGGGTAGTCTGTGCTTTTGAATTCCTCGTATGACATGAAAAAGAAAAAAGGATTTCAGGTTTTTACAATACAATACATTACAATATTTTTCACGTTTGCCCAAACAGTCTGATATTATTCTATGAAACTGTAATTGGAATTTTTGTCAAAAGAATATTTGCAATAATTTTTTAGTTTTGAAAGCTGTAAAACCTAGACGAGGCGTTAATGCACTAGAACTGAAACACAAACACTTAATACTTAGACACTGTAAAATATACCACTGAGAAACTTATTAGGATATGAAAAAAAGCTAGGTACACTACCATGGTTCTTAGGTCGATTCTTTCTGTTTTGATAAAAACAATAAAATATATAATAGTCCCTGCTGCAATATACTTGTTTGCCTGTTGTGATCCTTCCCACAATTGAACAAGAATCCTAAAATTAATAAGTGCATGACTCTTAACACTTTCAAGTACCTACATTATGACACGCAACTTGTTTAGGAAAGACACTGGAAGGTTACTTTTATGAGTACAACCTCATTTTATCTGTACCTATAATAAAATAAAAATTCGCTAAATACATGTTGATGGCTACAATTGATCTATTACTGCTATTGCCAAGAAAAATGTTATGTTTGTTGCACAGCTTTCGTACAAGGCTGATCCATTGTATATCAACTTTTCGTAATATGCAGGTATAAAAGGAAATTGCTGCCGTAATATATATACCAGCCAAACCTTTTATCAGCTTACCGTATTTTTGCTTTAAAGAAAACAAGTTATATGCTATCATAATAATACAAGATAGGTATTTTATTTAAAAGATTTCACTGAAACACTACTTTAAAAATTCTACTGGCAGCCTTGTCGAGTACTCAGTTGGCAACACACGAAATCATTGGTGCAATATTCGAATACTACGTCTCTTGTTTCTAAAGCTTAACAACAAAGAGTAAAAAATAAGGTGTTCTAACTATTAATTTCTTATAAATGAAAAATTTCATTAGTTCCTTTCCTTCTAAAGTTAGTCATGATGATACATTTCGGAGCATTTCTCTTGAAAAACAATGGTATTGTAATAAAAGTAACCCATACTACAAAAAAAATATTTTAATTACTTACGTGGAAGAGAAAAAATAATCCATCTTCTTGTTAGAATGATATAATTAAATATAAAGCTAGAGCAAAGTCAAAAATGATCAGCAGCCATTTTTATTTCGTCTAAAAGGAAATTGGGGACGAGTCCACTTTAGCTTCCAGACCGACCAGACAGGGAAGTAGGGTGGTAATAATTAAATTGTTGGTTTAGTCGCATAACGCACCCATCTCTTTCTGTAGTATCGTTGGTTGGACATTTAAAAAGAGATAAAGAGATGTCGGAGGTGGTAAGCATATTAACAAGTAGGCTCCTTTTACTTACAACAAAGACAAAGAAAAATTTGTATGTCCGAACTTTATTCGAAACAAGTCTGGCGATTTACGTATGTCGTAACTAAGCGTGTTGCGCTACTTGCCATAAGAAGTTTCATGGAGCTGATGAGTAAGAGGTTAAACAAATATTAGGCCCTCCCCCACCCCCACTAATTGAAATGAAATTTAAATTGTGTTAAAAATTAGATCTGAAACTGTTGAAATGACATTGACAAAATACCAATTTTTGGTGGTATTCTTATCGGCTTGAAAAAACAAGTTTTGTAAACAAATACATGGTACTAAAGTAATTTTTTTTCTAATATCCACTTTGTACCTACTAAGTGTATTCGTGTTTATCAAAATTCTCGCCCGTTAGCGGAAAAAATCGAAGCTATATTCATTTGTGGCGCAATGCGTAACTTCCACGAAGCAGAAAGTGTTTTTAATATCGTTTTCCAGATCGCCCAATCTGCAGGAAATACCTAAGGGAACTGGTGAACGAATTTACCGCCACCGGCAGTGTACAAAACATTAAGAATCCTGGCCATCCATTTATCTCCGATGAAAAGGAAATCCAAATTGTAGGTGAAATGGTAGTAACTCCCCAGCACTCAACGTCGCATATTGCAGAAGTTTGTGAAGTTTCTCCTTCAACAATAAAAAGGGTTCTAAAAGACACAAATTTCATCCGTACAAGTTTCAAATGCTTCATCAGTTAACTGAAGATGACACTGACAGAAAAATGGAATTTTGTGAAATTATGACCAACACAATTGTTAGCTATCTCTATGACATCTGTTTCAGCGACGAGTGTACATTTCCTGTTTATGGAAATGTTCGTTGAAAAAATTGTCGGCACTGGAATGATGTTAATCCACATGTGTTCCGGGAGACGCATACGCAGTTTCGCAGTACCCTCAGAAAATAAACATTTGGGTTGGAATTAGGTTTCCTATTTCAGAAATATTGAGATACTTCAACATCATTTAATAGTCTTTTACTTAACTAGTCGAACAAAAAATAATCATCTCGATATCTTCAAAATTGACGAACTTAATCGGCTTGTGTCGACGTGACGTCAGAATACACAACAGTGTCGCCGGGCTAGCTGCCTGGTGGTGCTTTCGCGTGTTTACTATACATTTAGGTATTATTTTAGTATGCTCATGTTCAGTGGCGGTTGGTGAAATTTCAAAGTTGTTTATCTCTGTTCATACTTACAGGACCCATACCAAATTTAGGGGTTTTAATAGTGAGCCCACTGGGAATGTTTTGGTAAAGAAAAACACCATTTTGGAATTTGCGAAAAAAAGTTAAATTTTTGGTGCGCCCCTCCCAAGAAAAAAATGAAAACGTCTAGGTATTTGATTTCTTTTTTTTTCTAAAGAAATTTTACATCATTTTGTCGGCAGTTTTTAAATTTTGAGAGAAAAAAATGAGTTAGTAGAAAGTTATAGTTATTATAGTCTCAATTTTTTGCGAGAGGACCTTATTCCAGCTTCTGCTGTTTTATTTTCTCATCATGCAGATGATCGAATATGGTTTCAGCAGGATGGTGCACCGCCAAATTACGCGTAAAATGTTCAACAATATTTGAATGAAGATTTTCCTAACCGGGGGATAGGGTGAAGAGATACAATTGAGTGACCGGCAAGATTGCCAGATCTTAACCTCCTTAATTATTTTCTTTGGGGCCCTATTAAAAGTGAAGTTTACGTGACAAAACCAGAAAATTTTATAGGAACTTAGGCAACGAATAATACACGATTTTACAATTTTCAGAAAGTCCATTTCAAGATTATATTCTTAAAACTAATAATATTTTGAAAATATTCAGAGCTCTATGTTGTTACAATGGCTTATTGTTAGGTCGAAACGTCATAACGCAGTGATCCTACACAACCAAATTTTTACTACGAAAAATAATGATCTAAATTAATTATCTAAAATTATTTGTAGGCACCAGATGTTGAAATTATTAAGAGTGGTGTTAAGATATAGCTATTATTTAAAAATTACCTTTTCACACTATAATAACCATTTTTAATTAAATATTAAGTTTATTTTATAAATTGAAAAATATATTATGTTATGATGTTTCCAGGAATACAACAGCCAATAGATTTATATAGGCCAGACAGGATTAAGTAATGAAAGCTAAAATGTATTAGAAACATGTCAAGCAGGAGAGCAGGATGTTCCCGAAAACTTGTAGCGTATACGGGGATTGGCACCTGAGACTGTTAGGTAAGCATCGTAGGCATCCGAATTCAATTGGCAGCGCACGTCACGTTGTCGCATACTTCTAAAAAGTTTTCAGATCTCTTTCTGAATGGCAAAGTAGTATATATTTTATATTAAGCTCGTAGTCTTGTAAAAAGAGACATACTGTTTTTTTTTCTATTATTATAACAAAATAGAAAATACATTCACGGAAAAAACATGTTCTTGTTTCATGAAAAAATATTTTTTAAACTTTGTAACCTCATTGAATGTGCAGTATTCTTAATTCAAAAGAATCTTCTTGGTATACTAAATTTAAACATCTTTAAATAAGAGCTGTATGTTCTTAACAGAATACCTATCTCCAATAAAAGTGCATGTGTTTAGACTCAAGTAAATTATAAACTTGTCTGTGATCTATCTGTTTTTAAAAGGATTTGTTACCCCATCACTATGTTCATGGTTTTTATTTGTTATTTTAGTTTATGACATATTAGTTTTTAGAGAAGATCTGATTATTTAAACAGGTAAAAAATGAAAAAATAATTATTATTCCAATTATGCACAGACAAAAAAACTTTCCTATACCAAGTATCTCTCTTTTTAAAATATTAATTTGGGGTAAATATCTTCGTTCGAGTACAAATGCTCCTTTTCAATACGGTAAACTCTCTTTAAAATTGGCGATTTGTCTAAAGAATATAATTTTGAACCAAGATATTTTTTTCCTAAACCAAGATATTTTACAAAGATTACTAATTTGTATTATTGAGTTAAGTAGGCTATAAATATGTACTGCAGAAAATACAATTTTTAAAACAGCAAATTTTTGAGTTTATCTTAACCTAACTTTGTCTTACCATAAATAATTTTTATAATCACTCCAGGTAAACCCCTCCCTGCTCCTCGAAGTCTGTATATTTTTGAACAGTTGGTATTTGGGACTATATAAAAATACCTATATTTTTAAAATAACTAAAGAAAAATGAACTTCTCATCTATACAACTATATAAAAGAGTAAATTGACTCACCGACGCCCAGCCAAAACTACTAACGCTAAAAAGTTGAAATTTTGCACAAAGGTTTCTTTTACGCCGTAGACGTCCACTAAGAAAGGATATTGCAAAACTCGCCGCCTAAGGGGCTAGAAACAACCCCTAAATATTAAATTATTTTATATTTTAAAAACTACTAAGTTCTAAGAAAAACGCATAAACACGTCAATTTTATTTCATTTTTTTTAGATAAGACAACTTTTTTTCGTGTTGGAATTTTACCCCTAGGGGGTAAAAACATACTTCTACCACTGATTTATCAAGGCCCAGCCCTAACTACCAAAAATAGAAAGCTGAAATTTTGCATACAGCTTTAGTTTAGGCTCCAGACGTTCACTAAGAAAGGATATTGCAAAACTAATCCTCTAAAGGGGTAAAATCAACCCCTAAAAATTAAATTATTTTTTATTTTAAAAACTAAGGAAAACGGCAAAACATGTCAATTTTATTTTATTTTTTTACATAAGAATCCATTTTTTTCGGGTTGTAATTTTACCCCCAGGGGGTAAAAACACACTTCTACCACTGATTCATCAAGGACAAGTCCTAACTGCCAAATATAGAGAGCCGAAATTTTGCATACAGCTTTAGTTTAGGCCCCAGACGTCCACTAAGAAAGGATATTGCAAAACTCACCCTCTAAAGGGTAAAATGAACCCCTAAAAGTTAAATTATTTTTTATTTTAAAAGCTACTAGGTTCTAAGGAAAACGCCAAAACATGTCAATTTTATTTTATGTTTTTACATAAGACTACTTTTTGTTCGTGTTGGAATATTCCCCTAGGGGGTAAAACACACTTCTACCACTGATTTATCAAGGCCCAGCCCTAACTATCAAAGATAGAAAGGTGAAATTTTGCATAGAGCTTTAGTTTAGGCCTCAGATGTCCACTAAGAAATGATATTGCAAAAATCGCCCTCTAAGGGGGTAAAAGCAACCCCTAAAAATTAAATTATTTTTTATTTTAAAAACTACTAAGTTCTAAGGAAAACGCCAAAACATGTCAATTTTATTTTATTTTTTACATCAGACTACTTTTTTTTTGTGTTGGAATTTTACCCCTAGGGGGTAAAAACACACTTCTACCACTGATTGATCAAGGCCAAGCCCTAACTGCCAAAGATATAAAGCCGAAATTTTGCATACAGTTTTAGTTTAGGCCCAGAAGTCCACTAACAATGGATATTGCAAAACTCACCCTCTAAAGGGTAAAATGAACTTCTAAAAATTTAATTATTTTTTATTTTAAAAACTACTAGGTTCTAAGGAAAACGCCAAAATATGTCAATTTTATTTTATTTTTTTACATAAGACTGTTTTTTTTCGTGTTGGAACTTTAACCCTAGGGGGCAAACACACTTCTACCATTGATTTATCAAGGCCCAGCCCTAACTACCAAAGATAGAAAGCTGAAATTTTGCATACAACTTTAGTTTAGGCCCCACACGTCCATTGCAAAACTCACCCTCTAAAGGGGTAAAATCAACCCCTACAAATTAAATAATTTTTTAGTTTAGAAACCAATGGGTTTTATTAAAAAGTCGAAACACGTTTCATTTTTGTATTGGAATACCTATAAGTGGTAAAAACATCCCCTCGCCAGATCTACTAAACCCTACGTCGCGTCTCATCGTGAAATTTTAAAATTTGGCATGCAGGTTTGCTTTGGTTGGTGCAAATAGTAGCGGGTGTTATGAAAGTCTCTTGCTAAGGGGGCGAAGACATTCCCAAAAAATAAAAATATTCTTTATTATTAAACCTCAGATTGTTTATAACAATTCTCTAGTGTTAGGTAAGAGAGACTCAAGTCAGAAATTCTTGTTTTCCAGAAAATGAGGTTAAAGATTGCATTACTGTTGTAAATCTGATTATTACTTTATTTCATTGTGTTAGTATTCACTGCATGGGTTTTTATTAAGGGTAAGGGGTTTATTAAAGGTAAATAATACTAACCAATTGGTCCTAAAGTCTTGAGTTATCTAAATCCAGGCCAGTACTCATTTATTTGTAAAATATGTATTAGGACTTTAAGCCAGTTTATTATTAATAATTATGTCCAAATATTGGTTTCTGAAAGTAATAATCAGATTTACAAACAATAATGCAATCTTTAACTTCATTTTCTGGAAAACAGGAATTTCTCACTTAAGCCCCACTTACCTAGCCCTAGAGCACTGATCACGCTAAAATTTTTCAATCCTGATAATTTTGGCCCAATCTATACCTAATTCTCAATGTTCATGATTTTTTCCAGATTTTTCTGAGCGATTCTTTTGGTGATAAAGCGGGGGACAGAAATTTGTAAGCGTTTTTTCCGAAAAATGTTTAAAAAATGCATAAAAAGTACATCATATAAATTGTTGAATTCGTTCTTCAATGAGCTTTTATTTGACACCCTACACGAGTACCTTGAATTTTTTTTCCATTTCTCAATTTACCCCCCGAAATTTATCCCCAGAATCAAAACTCAACTTTGTATACTTCACGTCTATAATTGGGCCACTACACTCTATGTCTGTGCCAAATTTTTACGTCGAAAAGTTTTAGAGAAAATCACCTGTGACAGACGGACGGACGAACACCGAAGTGATTCCATCAGTGTTCCGTTAGCACGGAACACTAAAAAGTAAGTGTATAATCAGAGAATAACCAAGATAGAGAGAAGAATATCTCGTACTGATTTCATTCATAAATACGATTTGCGTTCTATGACCTTCAAAGCGGCCTGACGCACTCAACTACCGACGTTTAAATAAAGCTAACAGTGCGTTGCAGATTTTGGGTTATTATAAAAAAAAATGCTGCAAAATATGAAACACAATAATCAAAAGTTTAAAAGATTCTCCAAAAATGTATCCACGCGTTAAAAAAAGAACAGCCCGTCCGTATGAACGGTATAAAGCACAGTGAGAGTGAGTATTGAGACGCGCCGCGCCGCAGAAAACTATCTCTGCTTGCCGTGTCGCTACCGCACTGACTATGTCGGGATGTATTGTGAGAATCCCACGCGCCAATCTCGGGGTGTTGCCCTTTGAAGGCCATGGCGTTGTCGAGCTGGCGGGAAGAAGAGATATTCTTCTCTCTGTCTTAGTTTTTCTCTGGTATAATTAAGTATTAGAAATATGTTACGTGCTTAGTGTTGTGAAGTTGGGTCAAATAATGAACATTGTGACTGACCAAGAACTAAAGAGAAATGGGACGACAAAGGGTGTTAATATTATTTTGTTCTTCTGGGAAATATATTAAATTTCTGTCTTTCTTATCTCAAGTGAATCTGATTTTTACCACGATTTTAAATAATTTTCGCAGCTATTGCTCGGAAAATACTGAAATTTCCAAATTCTTATGTAACTGCAGTTATTTTTCCATATAGAATTACCTCTCCAAGTTTCCTAATGTATTCTCCAAACATCCTGTATACTTCCACAGGAGCATGTTTAAGACCTCTCTATTATCTGTTTCCTGATCCTACTGTTTTTTCCCCGACCCTTGATTGGACTGTGCATGAGCTAGTCACTATTGGATACTAAATTAGAATTGGGGATTACATCGGGCAGCTGTGTTTAGTCTGAACCCTTCACTTGTATAATGTGTCGTGTGCAGATTACAAGATTAGATGCGTTATAAATTGCTGCAAACAAACCACGAGCTAAAGACAGTTTTGTCCTGCGGTCCTGCGGCCATAAGCACGAATATTTCAGGTAACAGGGGGGTGGAAGGTTCAAACCAGTGGCGAAACAAGTAAAATAATTTCGGACGAATGTTGTAATAATAAAAAAAATGTTTGATATATTTCGCTAATAGCGCAATCGCAATAATATTACCTATAGTTTATTATCTCTATATGTGACCCTTCCCGAAGAAAGGATGCTCATGGTCAAAATCACGTTTGTGAAAAAAACGAATTTAAAAGTAAACAATTTTGGGATGTACTTACACGGAATTATTTACAAACAATACACTAACAGTTGAGGTATGTATATACTTCTAGTGCAACACTGCAGAAGTGTAACTAATGATTTGTGTTGGTTGTATGCCCAAAAATTGTAATAAAACTACAGCTCTTTGCAAAATTTAAGTGTGCGATTTTGTTAGTATTGATATTCAACCCCTAAGGGGGTGAAACAGGGGTTCAAACTTTATATGGAGAAAACATATTAAATAGTCCTATCTCCTTAAAACTTCATAGAAGTACTCTAAAAAAATAAATGGTTAAACATGTAATTCACAGTTTTTAATAAATCAACCCCTAGAGGGGTGAAATGAGGGTTTAAAGTTTGTAATAGATTAAAATTGCTATACGGTTCTATTACCTTGAAACTGCGTAAAATACTTTAAAAAATAAGTACATGTTTTATGGCATTTTAGAAAATCTAATTTTGTGTAATAAATATTAAGAAAATTAACGTGGGTGTCTAAAAAGAAGAGGCTGAAAATTTTTCCAAGATGTTAGCTAATATGTGATTTTCGGGGTTATTGAGCTCAGAAAATATAATTTTGTCTAACGGTTGTTAAATAATATAACGGGGGGGGGGGGGGGGTAAAAAGGCGCGGCTGCGAATTCCTCCAGAAATAATAGATGTATCAGTTTTGGGTTATCAAGGTCCGAAAATCTTATTTTGTCTAACAGATGGTTTAAAAATTATCGGTAAGGGGGGGGGGGGGGGATAAGAAGAGAGCAATTGACAATTTCTTCTAAAAATGTGAACCAATATGTCATTTTCGGGGTTATTAAGGTCAGAACATCTAATTTTGTGTAATAGATGTTAAGAAAATTAACGTTGGGGGTGGGGGGATAAAAAGAAGCGACTAGAAATTCCATCAAAAATGTTAACTAATGTGTCATTTTTGAAGTTAATGAGGTCGGAAAAACTAATACAACATGGAAATTACAAATTTAAAGACGGGGGGATAAGATGAAGGGAGGTGGGAAGAATGCGTGCACTAAAAAGAATTTTTTTAAAAAAATTAACACAATTAAGTTGACCATTCACCCCAGTAATAATACGTAACAATATTACTTCATACTTTTCAGTGCTTTTCCTTTTGTGAAGTTCGTTCATTTTTTTTATAAAAAAAATTTTAGGAGCAATAATTCATAAATATAACCTGACAAAATCTAATATTAATTTCATTTCATTTATCTACTTTTCTATCAGTTACCTGTTGTCCGACCCCGATTTTTGCGTCATGTAATATTGAAATCCCTCTCGATATAACTAACCGAACCTAACCTAACTCATGTTTCATGAATTCATAATCATGACATCAAAACTACACTATTGTCACCTATACCACGCGGACGAATTCGCGGGAGAAAGCTAGTATTTTATAAATTCTAAACTCAAATTTTTAGAAAATCTTTTACCTACGGTTTATCCTATAGCCCCAAGAGTCCAACGACTTAGAAATCACAATGGGCGGTGGATTCCTTCACTAAACTTTGATTTTGCTGTCATTGTATATGTTACGGCCAGAAACCGAAGAACGGGCATATCTAGATGGGCCCGGGCAAATCTCGAAGGGCCCTTTAAAAATGGGCTAATCTAGAAATCATAATTATTTCGGCTTCTGCCCGGGCACATCGCGATGTTTGATCTTATCTTTGGGTCAATCTTAATATACACTACATCTGTTTAATGCATCTTTTAATTTGTGCTAGAATAGATATATCGTCTGCAAATATATCAACTGATATTTTTTCACCTTGTATGTGTCTTTATTTCTAAAACCTGAGTTAATTTAAGCAATTCCAACATGCATGACACTATGTCCAAGGCTTTGTTTTTTCCTGTTTGCATGAAATGTATACACAAGTGCTAACCAATCTAGTAGAACATTTTAATTAAGTCACTAGGCAGTAACAACCAATCTAATGTATAAAGCATTATTCCAAACAATCAATGCAGACTAAATCAAAGGATAAACTGTAAGCAAACAGTTGGTAATTGAGAGATTGGCCAATGCATTAACAAGATAATCATGCATCTATAGACCTGCCGTATTGGTAAACGATGAACGTCTTTGATTGCCGAGCTTACAATGCAAACTTATGGTATTTGAAGGCCAGTATGTAAAAAAATTATATGAACCATCCACTTTAGCTTGTATTTATTAGGAATTACTATATACAGCGGGGCTCTTTAATGCCGCCCAACCCCCCCCCCCCTCTTAATTTTTGAACCGTTACATTTAGAAAATTGAAAGTTGGCATACGGAAATTAGTATAAAAATACTATGTTTCTGTGCACAAGTGACTCTCGGTAAAATCAAGATGGCTGCTGGACGCCATCTTGGAAAAAAACATTAAATGGAAAGAGGGGTCCTGCGATACATCATTTTAAAGGTCTTTTTGAGTACTATATGATCCTAGAATATTACATCATTAAACATACGCAGATCAAAATGACGACACTGTAAAAGATGCTGAAAATGACCACCCCGTACTTCCTGGCAGTAAAATGATCTATTAGATAACTCATCTCGCACACTCTGGAAAATAGTAATGTCAATATTCTGGAACACGTTTGTAATCCTTTGGCGTAAATTCAAAATGGATCCTGGTTCGGTTTCATAAACCTTTTGTTTCAAATAACCCCACCAGAAAAAGTCTAAAGGTGAAAGGTTAAGGGATCGGGCGGGCCACTCCATAGAGCCCCGACGCCCAATCCAACGACCAGGGAAGTTAACGTTCAAATAATGTCTGCCTTCTCTAGCATAATGTGGAGGAGCACCATCTTGTTTTAAATATTATCTCCACATCGAATTCGTGGGGGTTTTCCTCAAGTATTTCAACAATACGTGGCTCGATAATACTTTCCAGAATATGTAGATACAACTCTCCAGTCTAATTTTGCTCAATAAATAGAGGTCCTACAATATGGTTATCCAAAATTCCAGCAGAAACGTTTATTTTCTGAGGGTACCACGTAACTGCGTATGCGCCTCCTGGAACACATATCAATCCAGTACAGGCAGTTTTGTCTATGAAAATTTTCATTAAGAAAAGATGTACACTCGTCGCTGGAACAGATGTTATGGAAATAGGTAGGATGCTTAACAATTATTGTGTTGGTCATAGTTTCACAAAATTTCATTCTTCTCTCAGAGTCATCTTCTGTTACCTGATAAAGCATTTGAAACTTATGTCTTTTTAGAACCCTCTTTACTGTCGAAGGAGAAACTTCACAATCTTTTGCAACATGCGACGTTGATTGCAGGGGAGTTACTACCATTTCACCCATGATACAATTAAAAGAAGGTATGACACCGCGCAGATAGGCGTGGCCATGTACGTCACGCTGTGAGTAATTCCGCCATATTTTGTAAACAAGACACGTCTTTGTTAAGATCGCGTTGTCTTTTAAATTTATTTTTTGGTGTTTTTATATTACTTTTAAGAGTTTAAAAGTGAAACTGAGGTGTGTTGTTTATGGTTGTGATGTGGATAATCAATGCAAAGGCTTTATGCCCGATATTAAAGTTTTTAGCTTCCCCAAAGAGAAAGAAACACAAAGGGTTTGGAAGCGTCTGTGCAAACGAGAAGATAAGTTTAATGTGATAAATGCTAGAATCTGTTCTAGACATTTTAATGAAAGTGATTATGAAAGTAATTTAAAGCATGAATGTCAAATGTGTTTAATGTTTTTACAAACTAGCTTCAATAAAAAAGTTTACTGTGACAAACAATTGCTAAAACTCTCCATGATATCGAATCACCAGACTTTAATCGAGAAAATACGACAAACAAAGAGACTGAAAAGGCTATTTTCTTAAAAAATAATTTCTTGTTTTACCTAATTTCATAAATTTAGATATTTTTGTTTTGTTTAGAATAATTTTTGGCATGTTAAGATTTTTTAAATTTGAAAAATCAGAGAATACAAAAATATAATAATTTTTTATAATTTACTATTTAAAGTGTAAAAAACCCAAAAAAAACTATCCTGAAAAGATGTTTCCGTCGCAAACATACCGATGTTATTCACCGCAAAAAATATTTGACAAATTATAGGAACAAACAAAATTCTTATTATTCTTATTATATTATTTATTTAACATATTTTCGGAAGACTCTGTAGGTATATATTTTAATAAGAATATGCCTCTAAATGAAAATTAATATCTTAATTATTAGGCATAGTTTTATTTTATAAAATTATTTACCTTTTCTTTTCACGTAAATAAATACATAGAACGCAATTGGCAGACAATTTACCAATATCTATTATTTTAAATTAATTTATCCCTTTATTTACATGATTAGTTTAAATCATATACTTTAAAATTTGTATTACAAGCAGGAGGCAAAGTATATTGCCAATAGAATAATATAATAATATATAAAATCGCCGATAACTAATGTAAACTCTATATTGCGCGTTATAAATTTCAAAAATAACTCACAGCGTGACGTCATGCGCGAACCTGGACGAATTTGACACGGTTTGGTATCATATCTTCCTTTTATTGTATCGTGCATTTCACCTACAATTTGGACTTGTTTTTCATCGGAGATAAATGGATGGCCAGGATTCTTAATGTTTTGTCCACTGCCGGTGGCGGTAAATTTGTTCAACAGTTCCCTTAGGTATTTCCTGCAGATTGAACGATCTGGAAAACGATCATTTAAAACCCTTTCCGCTTCGTGGAAGTTACGCATTGCGCCATAAATGAATATTGCTTCGATTTTTTCTGCTAACCGGCGAGAATTAATCATTTTGGATTAACACGAATACACTCAGTATAAACTGAATATTAGACTAAAATTACCTTAGTACCATGTATTTGTCTACAAAACTTTTATTTCAAGCCGATAAGAATACCACCGAAAAGTAGGTATTTTCTCAATGCCATATCAATAATTTCAGATCTAATTTTTAACTGAATTTAAATTTTATTTCAAGTAGTGGGGGTGGGAGAGGGCTTAATAATATTTTTTTAACCTCTTGCCATCATCAGAAGCGTATTTCCAAACCGCCAATTAAAAAACTGAAGAAATACGGACTTTTCCAAAATTTTAATTTTGCTGGCGTTGTATAGACTAGGGAAATTGTTGACGTCTTTACCTGTTGATATTGTTAAGTATTTTTTGAGTTACCAGAAAACAAAGAAAAGTCTTCTTTAAAAAACCTACGTTACCATAATATTTTTATTTTTCATTTAACTTCAAAAGTATCTTATGAAATGGAGACACGCTAAAGTACCGAACGAAAAGTAAAGGCCCTACATAAATCTTAAAAATCTCTTGACATTTAATTTTTTTATTGATGATTCTTCGATTTTTGTACCACTTTTTTTGTATCGTCTGGCACCCCACGAAGACCGAAGTCTAAGTACTATGTACCGTGGGGGTACTGGGGAATCGACTCACAGATCCAGAGCTGGAAACATCCGTAAGGATTTCACCAGCCCTTTAAGAGGAGGTGTGGGGTGGTACCACCTCGGTCGAGGAAGAATTCCTCTACCACCTTCCACTCGAGACATAATTTAGCAAATAGGGATAAAACTTTTGGCGAAATGTATGCCCCACAATCATTATCTGCTAAAAATCTACTATATTTCCACTATATCAAAAATTAATTAATTGCGATAATTAATCCAAATAAGCCATTAACAACTGATGCTGTCGTTTCCGCAAAATGCCGATCATAGACGAGTGAGCTAGTCAATTGACTGCTGTCCCACGAAAAAGCAGACACAAGCCTTCACTCATTGGCAACAAAATATATCTGACGTCATTTTCTAAATGTTTTAAATTCAATTGAATTTTAATTAATTAAGTCTTATTGGTTCATTTAATGTACGATGGTTTTGTCCAGGACTGTACATGTGGCTGTAGCAGAAATAAAGAAAACAGAGGCGCAAATTAGATTTCTGACCTGCGCCAAAATAATTCACGCTGCTGCTGATGTTTTATTTTTGAACTTAAAACTATCATTACAAGAAGCAAGATTTGCTGAAGGCTTTGTGCCAAAAATTAATAACTCTTATTCATTTACCTTGAATTTCTAAATGAGTCTCCAACTGCTAAGCATTGGAGTTAAGGTTAGAATGATGCCAGGTGGAGAGTAATACATTGCTGGATACTGGATCTTTTTCAATAGAAGTAGGACACTGTAGTAATTGAAAGGTTTTATTATGTGACCATTCATATCGTGTTAAGACCGCCAGAAATAGGATTTTAATAATGTTAAACATTGTGATATGTACAAAGAAAAAGGTATTACTCAACATATTGCAACTGGATTTATATACGAGGATGAGATAAAAAGTTTCCAGCCTGACCCAACGGGGGCCCAATTTACCGTAATATTAGCATATGATTACGCAGCCGCACTCTTCTTTAGTATAGCTTTAAAGCTTCAAAAGAGTGCATTTATTACCTGCTTTGAATTTTACAGTCGTAAAGTAGGAAGGTGGAAGGTGGTAGAGGAGTTCTTCCGCGACCGAGGTGGTACCACCCCACACATCCTCTTAAAGGGCTGGTGAAATCCCCACGGATGTTTCCAGATCTGGATTTGTGAGTCGATTCCCCCAGTATACCCACGGTACATAGTACTTATTCTTCGTGGGCTGTCAGAAGATAAAAAAGTGTATGTGTAAGAAAAATGCCTGGAGTACAATAAACTAGTAGTGCTCATCTTTATTGACTACGAAAAGGCTTTTAATTCCAACAATTAACATGTTAACTGTTAATTGTTAAAGGCACTCGCAGATGGCCGAATAAACTTCATATATTCCCAAATTGTACAGCAAATATATGATTAGGCTACAGCAGTAATACAACTCCATGAACATAACGTAAGATAAAAAAAAACCTTCTTAAAATATGCCATGGAATCAATACGGCATGTCTTGAATTATTACTCTTGAAAGGTAACACAGGTAAAAGATATAGGTGAATGGAAAATAAAACTGTCAAGTTCTGAAGTTTTTATTTTTAAGAATATTACATTATTGTCATTATCATTGCATAACACAGAATTTACAAAAAAAAAACATATACAACAAAGAACCTAAAAATTATAAATTTAAACTAAATGAGAGACTCTACTTCCAAACATGTTCTCATTCTTCTTTTTACAGCATCAAAAACATTGGTGAGCACTTGGGGGGAGTTGTTAATCTCCTGAAATTTATTTGAATTGCAAGCCCGTAGGTCTTCTAAATTTTCACAAGAGGTTTTGAAAATTTTAGTTTTTAATGTGTGGCCATAAAAAAAGTCGCACGGCGTAAGATCGCAGGACTGTGGTGGCCACCTAACTGGCGTATTACGACTAATGATTCGGTTTTCAAAAAATTCTTTCAGAAAACTTAATTATCAAGAGTTACGTGAATTGGTGCACCGTCCTGCTGGAAGTAGCCTTGTCGCATCTCTTCATCGTCTAATGCGTTTACAAAATTTTCTACAATTTCATTACGGTATCGCGCCGAATTGAGAGTCCCTCCAAAAAAATCGGTCCAATTAACCTCCTTTTCGATATGGCCGCCCACACGCCAACTTTCTGTGAATGAAGAGGCTCCTCTATAAAAAAATGTGGATCTTCAGATGTCCACGTTCTCATTCGTTGAAAATTTACATAACCAGAGAGGTAAAACCTGCCTTGTCAGTAAAAAAGGGTTTTTCAAATACGTTTTCATTATTATCCAAATTTCCCATAAACCACTCTGAAAATTGCATTCGTTGCTTGTCTTTGGTAAAATTCTTGGACTGAGCTTAGACAATAAGCGTGCATATGCAGGTCGCATTTCAGGATTGTCTTGCAGGTTCCGTAGGATACATTTACTTGCTGGCTTAAACGCCGAATAGGGGTTTTCGGGTGTTCATTGACAATTTGCCTCAATTCTTTCACTTTTTGTGCAGTGCGAACTTTAGGTCTCCCACTGCCTTTCTTTCTATTCGCACTTCCTGGTTCTCTAAACAAAGCCACAGATCTAGTCAAAACTTAGCGAAACTGGTCGAAATCCATGACTATGGGTGGAAATTATGTTTGAAAATCCTGAATGGCGTCCCGTGTTGAATAAACCCACTGGCCATCAACCCTTCTACCATTTCTAAAGTAACTTTCGATCATAAAAGCTTTTTGTTCTGCCGTGATTTCATGATTCCCATATTTAATTTTCTTCAAAATAAAAACTTCAGAACTTGACACTTCTATTTACCTATACCGTTTACCTATGTTACCTTTCAGGAGTAATAATTCAAGATATGCGTGATTAATTCCACGGCATACTTTGAGGCTTTTTTATTAATCTTACGTTACTAATCAGATTAACATCAATCGAGGCATATGGCAAGGAGATACAATTTCCCTTAAACTCTTTACTTCATTACTGCAATATATGTTTAAGAGACTGAACTGGTAATAAACAGACGGAGAGAAGCCAAATCACTTGCGCTTGGCCGATGTTCTCGTACCAATCGCCGACAATATAAAGGATGCCACATAATTGCTCTTATCAATATCAGCAGCTTCTGAAAAGATCGGGCTGAAGATCAACATAGAGCTAAAACAAAGCTATGACCAATTTGGTCCCATCAGCACCTTTTCAGATCAGTGGAGTGGCGATAGATCAAGTATCCAACTATAAATATCTCGGACATGAAATACACCTCGGCAGAGACAATCAAACCTGCGAGTTGGAAAGAAGAATAAAACTGGCATGGCAGCTTTTGGTAAACTTGGACGGGTTTTTAACTCTAACATACCCATTTGCCTTAAGAGAAAAGTCTATGACCACTGTGTTCTTCCCGTACTGACATATGGATCCGAGACTCTGACGCTCACAAAAAGACAGTTAACAAATTAAAAGTAGCCCAGCGAGCAATGAAACGAAGAATGCTCGGTATCACTCTAAGAGATAGAATCCCAACCCAACAAATCAGGAACATGTCAGGACTAGCAGACGTTATTGAGAGAGTCACACAGCTGAGGTGGAGCTGGGCAGGCCACGTGGCAAGGATGCAGGATGGTAGATGGACAAAGAAAATATTGGAATGGCGCCCGTGAGAACGAGCTTACAGGAATAGGGGACGCTCACCTACCAGATAGAGCGACGAGGTCAAACGCATCTGTACCAGTTGGATGCAAGAGGCTCAAGATCGGCGAAATTGGAACACTTTAAGGCCTATATCCAGCAGTGGATCACACAGGCTGCTTGATGATGATGATGATGAAAAGTGTATGAAGTTCGCGTCAGATTCAGAAGTAGTTGCCACAAATGTCTATTTGGACGAGTTTGACAAATCAGATTACAATGATGGTATAAATGGAATAATATAACGATGATATGACTGGAATAATTTGAGTTTGGAAATAAAAACTGAAGTTAAACTATTACATACCATTTATGTTCATAATATGACAGTCAATATTTCCGAAGAACCAAATAAATGTTGGTCTTAGTTAAATATAAAGAATAACAGCTTCACTATGCCATATACCATGAATTATTATAATGAAATTGTAGATCTACCTCAAAAAGTTGTCGATGGTATTGCTGATTTGTTTTCGCAGGCTTTTCAGGATGGTACCACGTCCCCTGCCTCTTTCGGTCTGCTGCAGGATGCATCACTGTCAAATGATTATCCCACTTGTATTTTAACATAATGTGTTAGTGAATCTGATATTAAAACAGCTATAAGTAAATTAAAACCGAACATGACAGTGGGTCCCGATTTTTTTCCATCATTTATGATTAAAGATTATTTTTCTATATTTTTGCACCCTTTGATTTTAACCTTTAATAAAATTGTGTCGACGTCATGTTTTCCGGACTCTTGGAAAATTTCCCACATTTCTCCGGTATGTAAGAAGGGTGACCGCAATGACATTAATAACTACCGGCCTGTTGTCATAATTTGTAATTTTAGTAAGGTGGCTAAGACTGTGCTTCATGCAGCATTTTTGGGTGAGCACGTCTCGAACATAATATCTGATCATCAGCATGGATTTATGAGTGGCGACCGGCACCAATCTTGTATGTACTACTCAGTATCTTTGTGAGCGGCTAGATAGACAGAGTCAGATGGATGTTACCTACCCAGATTTTTCAAAGATATTTGACAGACTTGACCATGCCATCTTGATTAATAATCTAACATCTTTTGACTTTTCTGGGCAGTTAATAGAATTAGTAAGATCAGCGGCGTAGCTAGGGTGACTGACACCCGGGGCGGGTATCAACGGTATCACCTCATGGTAGGGTACAAAGGGTTAAAAAATGCGCCGCAGACGAAAATTGTTTGGGTGCCACGCCCAAACTAACCCATTTGGATTATCTACTTTTGGCGACAAAATTTCTATTTTATCAAAAAACTATTTTTTTCACATTTTTGTTGATACTTCTGGATTTTTAAATAGGAAAAATTTAGAATGGGCAATTTGTTTAAAATAATTAATAGAGCCCTACAATTAAAAAAATCTTCGATTCTATTCGATTATAAACTCCAAAAAATTTAAAGCAATCCAGTTTTTGCTAAGGTTCTTCACAAGTAGGGAACAATTTTCTTTTATTGTCATTGTAAGTATCGCATTTTTACAATCACTAGGCACACTAAACACTGACGCCACAAATATACAACTAAAAAATATTATTTTATTAATTAAAATATTTGGCCGGGATAGGGTTGCCAGACGTCCCAATTTTACCGGGACAGTCCCGATTTCAAAGGGTATGTCCTGCGTCCCTACACACTTCAAATCGGCAACGTGTCTCGACTTTTAAAATTTAGTTTTAGTTTAAGTGGTACTGACTGTTCTTATTAAGATGTATGGTTTTTAAAGCATATACTATATTTTTTACGTTTGATTTTCATTAAAAGTTTATATGTTTGCTTAATGTATGCTTTTCAGTTCATTTATTAAATGAATATTATTTCATATATTATTCATATATTAAAAAATAGCATGCCGATTTTTTGACCCAAGTCCCGATTTCTAAGCAGCCTTCAGACGCTGATATCCCGATTTTGAAGATATTGGATCTGGCAACTGGCAACCCTAAGTCAGGGATGACCATTGAAAGCCAATACTTTTAAAATAGCAGTATATTCAAAGAATAATTTTTTATTTATTTATTTATTAAATTTACGGGGAATCCCCATTTTACAATATAACAAATCTTCAAATAGTTAACAATAGGTAGCCGACATAAAAATTTATATTAAACAGGCAACAAGAGTAAATGTACAAAAACATCTCAACAGTCAACAAGGAATCACTAAAAGTTACATGACTTAATCAATCTCCTGTAACCCAACAACGTGCATCTATCTGAATATACATAAAATATCTACATTCGTTATTTAGAGTCCTGTCAATAGGAGCATTTTGACCATTGTTACATAAAAAAGCGTTCAGGTCACCACTTTGCCTTTAATTTATGACCTTTGGCGTCCGATGTAGATTTCAAGCGATTCTTCCCTAACATGTGTTTTTCTAAGAACAAATTTAATACCCTTCGCCTTTCTTTACCCGTAATCATAAATAACGGTACAATATAACAATACCAACATGAAGAATGCAAGGAAATGTTTGAAAGATGAAAAGACAGTCGTGGTTTGTTCACAGAAATTTAAAAATGCTTGCGATTTGGAATATAAATTTATAAAGATTAGCTTTGTTTTAGATTATAATAATGAGAAAGATTAAATTTTTGTTTTTTACTGATTTTTATGACCACATTTTCCATGGCATGATGTCACCCCCCTTGGTGTGGTACCCGGGGCGGACCGCCCCCGCCGCCCCACCCTCGCTGCGCCGCTGAGTAAGATAATACCTTTATAACAGGTGTCAATATGTGCAGTCCCATGGTTACAGGTCTCTCAGATTTCTGCAGTCTTCTGGTGTGTCTCAGGGATTCGTACTTGGGCCACTATTTTATCACCTTTTCATTTATGACATTGTTTCGGGATTGGAGGTCGACTTCTTGCTTAATGCCAATGACCTTAAACTTCTGTGCGAAATATTCCCTCCCGAGGACACCATTTGGCTTTAGAATAGCTTGAATGCGGTTTTTGATTGGTGCCGAAAGAATAAACTTCCACTCAATCCTTTAAAATGCAATGCTGTGTCTTTTACTTGTAAACTAAATCCAATAATTTATAATTTTATGAAGTGAACGACGTTATACTGTCGAGACCTAATACTATAAAATGCCTTGGTGTAGTATTTGACCCTAAATTGTCGTTAATAGATCATATTGAATACGAGGTTGTGTTTGATAGTGCGGAACTCTAGGGAATTTCGATGGGCCTCTAATTTCCATGCTCTATGTGACCTTTGTGAGATCACGACTTGAGTACGCGCCTGTTGCGTAGAGTCCGATCTACCAGGTCATTTCTAGCTTAGAAATAATTCAGCTCAAATTTATGAAAGCATCTGTTTTTACATTGGATGACTTCTGGCCAGCGATCGGATACCCTCACGATGTGCTGTTCGGTAGATTTAATTTATCTGAATTAGCTATTAGGCGATCACTTTATTATGTCGTGTTCTTGTCTAGGATACTGAATAAGAAAATTAAATGTATAGACCTCACAGATTACATAAAAATTAGGGTGCCTAGATTTAGTGATGTAAGGATACGTATCCAAAAATCCGTTGGATACGGATATTAAAAGAATCCGGATTATCCGGAACCGGCCGAGAACTTGAATACGGATTCGGAATCAAAATAAATTCGCATCGGCTGTATACTAATGCAAAGTGCAAAGAGAAAGCGGAATCGGAATCGAGTGTAAGCGAACAACACGGTCTGCGATGTGGCATATTTGATCTTACGCTTTCTCTTTCTAATGACCTTTCCTAAAAAAAGATAGCATAGTTATCGGGGTAACGGGTATCATATGGGATGAGACCCATTGGTTAAACCAGGCCCGCCTCACCCGAACCGAATTCAAACGAGAACGAACGACGCCGACGGTGCCTTCCTATCCCTAACCTCCGACTTCGACTGATACCGATACCGCATCGACCTACCTAGCCGTGTATCCGGATAGAAAATGTTTTAGTATTGCATGCATACGTATACATGATCTGTCGCGCGGGTCAAGAAATGGATTCGTATTCGGATAATGGATACGGATATTAGCTGATTCCGAGTCCGTATTATCCGGATATCTAAAGAATACGGATATTTACAACACTACCTAGATTGCAGTCTAGGAGGTCTAATTTCTTTCTAATACCAGCGCCGCGCCGCGGACAAATACCCTTATTTCGTCACCGTTTTATAAAATGTTTAAGAATCATAATACTACAGAAAACAGTGTAGATATATTTTGTTGTAACTTTTCTAAAATTAAAAGGATATTTGTCTAACTTTCCTTCAGGTACATTACTATTGTTATGATTTCGTTAGATTTTTTTAAATTTATGTTAATTTTATGGTTTCTTTTTCCTTATCCTATAATAATTGGTTAACCTGTTGGATATTGTGAACTAAATAAATAAATAAATGTATTGAGTTACACGGAAACCTATGTAGAAAAAAAAACATTTTTAGTCACTATTTTGCTGGTTTCCCTGTTATGCCGGAAATTTTTTATCGCACCTCGTATTTATAATAAACTCTCTTATTCTAAAAAAATCGAAATTTTGCAACAAAATTTTAAAAAAGTTTGTCTGTGGGAAAAAGCTACTATTATCCACGTAAAGATTAATGCTTTTCCAATATACTCTGCTTGACTTTCAGTTAATTAGTACTGTTTTATATCACTTTAAAAATCAAAGAGTAAAAGTCAATTGCTAAAATCGAATGATCCAACAAAAAATAAACCATAATCTATTTATTTCAACTGTACGATAAAAACGGTTTGTGGACGTCAGTGCCATGTTAACGTCAGCGTACAAAGTAGAAAAATATATAATACTGATAATTTAGGTACTGATAGATAGAGTCTAAAGGAAAAACCGTATTTTAAAAACAAAATGTGTTTCCCATTTTATAATGCTCATGCTGAGCTTCAAGCATTCAGGGCATTTGCGAACAAGCTGATCCGTTATATGTATGTATATTAAACAAAAACTAATTTTAAATATCGTAGATATACAACATTAATACTAATAATATTGTTGTTAATACGAGTCCATCAATTTTTAATGTTCAAAATTATTTTTATTCTTTACTAAAATAAAAAAAAATACTTTCATGTGCCTTCTATAATGTCTATGTATATTGACAGTTTAATACAACTTTCTTTTATTGATGTTAGGTTGGCTTGATATGTTTATGTTTAGCAAGTTATTTTTAAACTACTTCCCAGAAAACACTACTTTTATCTGTATCGAAAATAAGGTTAAAATAATATTTAAGGTCAAGCAAGTTCAAAAAATGCAGTTACTTGAGACCAAAAAATTATCCGGTCTAGATGGCATACCAGCCATCATTCTAAGAAAATGCGCTCCAGAACTTACACCCATCTTTTTCAAACCTCCCATGACACGGGCACAGATTTACACTAAATCTGTGACGCGGGTATCTCTCCAGATAGCTGAAAGACTGCTCGTGAGCAGCCTGTCTCCAAGAAAGGTTTTAAGACCCTTCGATCTAATTATAAGGCCTATGTTTATTCTCTTTGTTGTGTGTAGAGTTGTGGCGAAAGTTATCAACTTGCAAATTCTAAAATATCTAGAGAAACTCATCCACGATAGAAGTATAGATTCGTCACCAAGATCCTCTTGTCACACACAACTGGGGCAAGTCTTCACTGCAAGTGCAAATCCCAGCCCAAGATTTCCAATTAATCTTAGACTGGGGTGCCAAGAACCCTCTTCAATCTAATGCCTCCATTGGCATAAACACATACTTTAATAGCCAGATCAACATCTTGGTTTTCTCTTCCGAGCCAGAGAATACCGATACACTCTATGTATTTCTTAAATAAGACCTAACGTAGAATACTGTTCCTGTTCCCACATCTGGGGAACAGCATCACCTTCGTTACTTAAGGATGTTATTATATCCAAAGAAGACCCATTTGACTCATCAATGACCTAGTTCTCGCAAGAACGCCTTCTTTCGCTCATCGCCGCGCTGTTAGGGATCTGTCTCTTTTCTACAGATATTTCCGCGGATTTTGCTCAAAAGAACTAGCCGCTATCCTTCCTCCCTTGACTGTGCCTGACAGAATAACAAAAAGCGCGTCACATATGCATCCCTTACCGTCTAGCTACAACAACCTAGAATATCGCACTTCTCTCGCTCATTCATACCTAGGGTCTCCAGATTATGGAACAAACTGCCTGCAGAGGTTTTCCCTTCCCCTCCCAACCTCCAGACGTTTAACCCTATATTTAGAGATTACTTTTTTCTTGTCTTCAGACGCCCACGGTATGTTAGTCTTAAAGTCTACGTGGTCCAATTTACTTAGCAACAATAAAGGGACCTAAATAATATGTTAAAAAAAGAAACGAAGCGAATTTTTAAAACAAATATTTGTTCCGCGTATTCAAACATTTATATAAATGTAGACTCAAGACGTGTTTTTCAAATAAATAAATATATGCTTTGTTCTGTTATATTTATCTACTGTTTTTACCGCACGATATTCAATAAATTCCATTCAGTACGGTCCTAAGTGTTTCTGGTAGTGAGATTATGATTTATATTTCTGTTTGTGTTCACTTTCGAAAAACACTAAATAAAAAGTTTGGCGACGGGTGGGAAAGTCCAATAATTCTCTTATTGCGAGAGAGATGTCACTTCATATATCACTTTCTCCATCATTTATTACAATTTAGAATTTAAGTGAGTTTTCCGCAACTGAAATTCACAATATAACTTTCACAAAAAATCGCATTATGGAGAGAATAGAACCGAAAAATTCTTATTGAAATGGGGATTCTTTATGTCTTTGATTTTGGACGACACTTGAAAACAAATATTGTTATTTCATTTTCAACAAAATTCTGCTGTTGCCTTATTAATGGGTCAGTAATTTTAGGGAATGTAATTTATTTGAAATGTTAACGTAAAGAAGCCTAAATTAACTGTGTACCTATATTGTTACAATATTCCTAAAAGGCCAAAACAACCTTATAATTAACTCCACCTATTGTTTTACACAGTTTTTCATTAAGGCGATTGCCATGGTAACGGTTGCTACGATGATGGTTACAAACGTGGTAAAGTAAGAATCATGCAAGAAAATGCCACGCTCGTCATAACTTACAGACCGCAAGTATTTCCTTCTCTCTCATCTTTTGCAAAGTGGGCATCAGAGGCGTGTTATGGGCTATTTTTCATTCTTATGATAAAAATAGTGGTGCTGAATGAACTGGCAACGCTGCGCGGTTTTCGTTTTGGCCAAATCAGAATCGAAATAAGATCCGTCCCATCAACATCTCATCTTTTATCATTGCGAGTACCTCTCCGATGTTGCCGAATGTAGAATATGGTCAGATTGTATAATAATATGTCTTGGGTAAATAAAACTCGGCACATTGTATATGCAAAACAGAAATAGTCAAACTAGACACAGAGTTTAAAAGATACCCTTTTAAAATGGTTAAATTCGGCACATGAATAATTTCTTATGCTTCTGCTTGCAAAAAATACAGTTATTTATTTATTTATTCCCTTCCCCCCTTCCCCCCTATTAATAGGGCAGGTTTACAAATTATAAAATCAAATAAAACAATCTTTACTTCAAATTACTTAACAAATCTCACAATATGTATTATTTTTTTTGCAAAAATGCCATAATATTAATATTTCGTCTCTTGTTCAGGCCAACCATATTAAATCTTTGTTCTAGTATGACACTGTCTACTCCTCTCTGTGGATAACGCCCTTCAGCATTAAGATACACATACTTCAAGAATTTACGTTGAACTTGTTCTACAGACTTGATATATTTGCTGTAAATGGGTGACCATATGAGTGATGCATACTCCAACTTAGTTCTAACTAGATCTTTAAAGCTATTAACTCTATCTAGAATACTACCACCAATCCGATAAACATAGTCAATAGTTTGCATTTTCCTAGTACAGGTCATCACTGATCACTTGTCGGCATTAAGGTCTAAACAGTTATCATCACACCATTTCTGTACATTATTTAAACTATTTTGTAATTTCCGACAGTCTTCCACAGTTTCAACGCGCACATAAAGCTTAAGATCATCAGCAAAAATCTGATGTTCGACTTCAATTATGTTAGATATATCGTTAATAAACACAAGAAACAACAGTGGACTCGAATTTGATCCCTGAGGCACTCCCGATGTTGCTGTGAAAGAGTGCGATTTGAAACCGTTGTGCTGTACATATTAAGTGCGTCCCTCCAAGTAACTTCTAAAAAAATTTACATATCCCACAGTAAGGCCCATATAGCTTAATTTTTTTAATATTAATTCATGACTGATTTTGTCAAAAGCCTTAGAGAAGTCGGTAAACACCACATCAACCTGACCCTTCCTATCAATAATCTTAGTAACAAAGTGAGTGAAACAGGCCAAGTTGGTAGTAGTCGACCGACCCCTCAAGAACTCGTGCTGACTCGGAGAGATGCGCCTCTCGACACCTCTAAAGACATGCTGATATAAAAGCATTTCAAAAAGCTTAGAAAACCCACATATGAGAGTACTGGTCTGTAGTTTTGAACTTCTGCTTTATTGCCCTTTTTAAATATAGGACAGATCTTGGCTACCTTCCAGCAATCAGGGTACTTCGCTGACCTTAAAGACAAGTTGAAAATTTTACATAAAGGTGTAGCCAAGACCCGTATTGTATCCTTCACAATGAAACTAGGTTTATTATCTGGGCCACTAGACATTTTTGGTTTTAATTTCCTGCATATATTTATTAGATCCTGTTCACTACAGGATGGCAGCGGGGTTATGTCATGACTCATCTCACATACATTATCTTTATGCTTAGGCATAGAAGGGTTATATACACTTCCAAAATAGTCAGCAAAGGCCGCCACTATGGCCGATGGATCTTCTAAAGATTGATTATTATAGGTCAGTTTACCCGGAATAGAGCTGTGATTTTTCCTTTGATTAATGAAACGCCAAAAAGCACCTGTGTCATTTCTAATATTATTTTCTATTTTATTTATGTATCTTTGGTAGGCATCCCTAATTAAGTTGTTAGTATAAGACCTAATTTCTTTGAATTTATTATAGTGAGCTATACCTATTATTAGTTTGTTTGAATTTCTTAAAATACTTTTTCTTCTTTTTCAAGTTGTTTACAATCTGCCCATCATACCACACCGGAAACCTGCGCTCCCTATTCCTAAACAGTGGCACACATCTATCCAGCACGCCACAGAGCAAATCATAAAACCTTTGACACATTATATTTACATCTGCCATGTCCCGGTCTAGCTGCCCCCAATCTGTGTTAAGAAGTTCCGCATAAAGGAGAGGAAAGTTTGCCCTTTTGAACTTATAACATTTTGTATTATTATTGAGATTTATGCCGAAGGTCTCAACACTTTCATAGAAACCATCAAGATCTATTGATAATGCAGGATGGTGAGCATCCTCCAGAACCATGGGATTTGCGTCTCTGCTTACTGTACAATAGATGTTTGATAAGACTAAATCTAGGCACCTACCATTATGATTAACTATTTTATTAAACTGTTTTAATGCAAAGTTATGTAATCTTTATAAAAAAAAAATTTCAGTTATGATACATAGGTACATAAGAAAAACATATTAGTATTACAAATTATAATTTTAATTACTGACAAACATAATAATGGGATATTATTTAGACATATTGTAGTTTTGACAAATTATTGTTTTTATATTCTGCAATTTTAATATTAATAAAATCATGACGTTTCTTAGTGGCTATAGTTTTAAATTTATGAATTTGGTTAATTCTATTGCGTTTTTTGATATAGATTTTGGTTTGTACATTACGAAGTGCATTTACAAAAATAAATAAAGAAGGATGCGTTTGGTACATCCAACGATTCGCAAGCATCAGTAGTTTTATAGTAAGTTTTTTATGTAGCTATGCGCGCTGAAAAGGTTTTTTTTGCAGTAAAATACAATTTCGTAGTAATTTAGTGGGGGTATTTACCAAACAATAATGCCGGTGAATTGTCTTGCACAAGGTTGTGGAAGTCGCTCCAACATAGACCAGATTAGTTTTTATTGTATGCCTACCATCTTAAAGAATTGGTTTTTAACTAACTTAAATAATTTGTCCAAAAGACGTAGGGTACGATGGCTGGCTGCTCTCAAAAGGGACAATCTATTCAATTCAATCTATTCAATTTGTATAATTGTATATAATTAAGTAGAAAATAGATGACATGTAAAATATTGTAATGAATAAAGATTTTGTAAAGTAAGTATGTAAAGTAAATGTTAACCGTTAAAGAATCAGACTTTGCAGCAAGCACTTTATAACAGGTTAATCATTTCCAAAAGTTATTTTCTCGTTAATTTAACTACTTTATCTACCTAGGAATTCATTCACTTCTTTTACCAAATAACTTTAACTTTAATATGCCACCCGATGTCAACAACTGAGCATAGTTTTTCAGTGTTCGGTAATGTCAACTGATAACTAACCTATAGTATATTACATAACAAGTGTTGAAAGTGACATTTTTCACACGAGTGGGAATGTTGTCGCACGAGGCGACAGCCGAGTGCGATAATCCCACAAGTGTGCGAAAATTACTTTCACACGAGTAATGTACAATATTTTTCCTACGACCACAAAAATATTTACAAAAAAACCTCAATTTCTGGCTGATATTCTGGAGATATTTTGTTGGTGGTGCCATCTTGCCCATTGTAAAAAAGCTTATTCTATTAAGAATTTATTTTAGTGTTTGTGCAATTATAATTAATAAGTTAGTAATAACTAGAAAATTGATCTCGATGTAATTAATTTTTTTATTGAAATGTCTTTCAATGTAGGTATGCAAACCAAAATTTTATGAAATAAAAAATTCATATACAAAACATGCATTATTTATTTCTCAAACTACAATACAAACAATAATATACAAATAATCCAAAATTACAGATTATGTATTTATTTGTACAAATCGGATGCCAAGGGCCATACATGAACAATGTGCTGTACATATTATGCTTCCGTCTTGTGCTATAATACTCTGCACATCTTCTAACAATGTCTGACCTGAAAAAAAAACAAATTGTAAAAATTATCCTTCTATTTTTATTTTAAAATTACTGAAAATTAAACATAAAGTAGGTACAAAGTTTTAAAAATTACTACATAAATATACCTTGCCGACTAAAACATAGGAATCCTTAACCACCTTTGCTCCAACTTTTGTTACAAATCCTGTCCCAAAATATTTATAAGACTGCAGACTTCTGAAAACTTTCATTTGGTGTTTGGTGTTATAACTGTGTGTCAGGACTAAATATGAAACAATATCCATATTGGAAACTGGCGGAACTCCATCAATAGATGTCTAAATATTCATCTTTAAAGTAAAAGGATCTAAAGAACCAATGAGTTTTAACTTCTGTAGATACCTGAAAACATAAAACAGTTGATTATTTTCAGAGAAATACACAGATAATCATTTTAAGCCAGTTTTTAATAGACATAATTTCAACTTACCTCTCGCCAACGTCAGGACTTTCTATTAATAAATGCTGCAGATAAAGACTAGCCATTGCTAAATAAGCATAGTTCAGGATAGACAAGTCACGTAAAAGATCAACAGCACAAATTTTAAGAAACGCAACTATCAAAAATAAAGTCTATAATCACTTTCACATTGCGCTTCTTCTTATGGCAAACAAATAAATGTCATTTATGTTTGCCCACAACCGCCATATTGGATCACGTGGTTTGGATTCCATAATAATAGATAACCTTTTTATTTCTGATTTCTCAAAAAATTCTATTTTTGATAAACGTTTCTGCATGTATAAAATACGTTTCTGGCGTTATCAAAATTTAAAGTTAATTACAGCAACAACATTCAAAATGAAAATTTCAACAACTCAAGTCCAAAGCCATAGAAAATGAGCATGATGTGAATAGTTTATGACGAAATTAGGTGTAAATTTCGCAACAACCGATCAAATCCGGATTTTTTCAATGTTCTACTTTAATTTGATCCAAACTATGCAACCTACAAAGAAAGTTTTCATTTCAAAAATATCCGTTTTAAATATATTTGGTTTAAACGAGTCAACATCTTTTTATTTTTTGATATTTTGTATATATTTGATTTTAACTGTGATAAAGTTAAAAATGTTTTTATGCGTGCAAGAACATTTATCAGGAATACCCAAAATTTTCTTAAATTAAAATTCACACAATATTGAATCATTAATTTCAATTTTAGCAATTATTTTTTGATCCAATATTTAATTTAAAAAGCCTTGTTTAAAGGGACTACGCCACTGGCATATCGATTTCCAGCAACTAAGCCAGGAATATTCTAAAACGAGACAGAGCACGAGTGATGTCTTCACGCCTATAACGCTCGTGGTTTTTTCTTGTCTGATTCTTACTATAACGGTTGCTATGATAATGGTTACTATAATACAATGGCGTAATACAGGTCATCCCTATGACTAACAACTAGTGATGTAAGGATACGTATCCAAAAATCCGTTGGATCCGAATATTAAAAGAATCCGGATTATCCGGAACCGGCCGAGAACTTGAATACGGATTCGGAATCAAAATAAATTCGCATCGGGTGGTTACTAATGCAAAGTGCAAAGAGAAAACGGAATCGGAATCGAGTGTAAGCGAACAACACGGTCTGCGATTTGGCATATTTGATATTGTGCTTTCTCTTTCTAATGACATTTCCTAAAAAAAGATGGTATAGTTATCGGGGTAACGGGTATCATATGAGATGAGACCTATTGGTTAAACTAGTCCCGCCTCACCCGAACCGAATTCAAACGAGAACGGCGCGACGCGGTGCCTTCTTATCCCTAAACTTCGACTTCGAATGGTATGATACCGATACCGCATCGACCTACCTAGCCGTGTATCCGGATAGAAAATGTTTTAGTCTGTTGGATGCATACGTATACATGATCTGTAACCGCTTTCGCGCGGGTCAAGAAATGGATTCGTATTCGGATAATGGATACGGATATTAGCTGATTCCGATTCCGTATGATTCGGATATCTAATGAATACGGATATTTACAACACTACTAACAACTGCCCCAACCACTTCTGGTTGTTTCTTCCTGGTGAATTTGTACCAGGAACACTTATATGATGTAAATAAAATGTATTATAAATATTATTAAGGTTACTACAAAGACAATGGTTGCTATGGTATTGGTTACTACCATGAAAATGGCTACTATGGGTTGTATCTACGCTATTATATTAGAAACAGGTATGGTGGATCAGAAAGATGAATATGTAAAGTAAAACTGAGTAAGAAGGAAACAAGAAGTATATGTTAATTTTTTTACACTGACACTGCTAGTAAGTATTTTTTTTACACTGACACTGCTAGTAAGTATTTTTTTTACACTGACACTGCTAGTAAGTATTTTTTTACACTGACACTGCTAGTAAGTATTTTTTTACACTGACACTGCTAGTAAGTATTTGCTTTTTTAAAAATACCTAGGTATATTTTTGTATAATCTGCGTAACTTAAACATCAAAAAACATTTAGATTTCTGTAACCACCTGGCATTGATGTAAACTTCATTAATTGATATTTTTATTGTAATCAAGCGGTTTATATACAGTTTTAAAAATATAGGAACCAGAAAATAGTTCATTAAGTAATATAAAAATAGTTTACCACCTACATCCTGTAGGTATATCAACTTGAGCATTATATTTCTTTTCACACATCTCAAAAAATGCTAACGATTTAACCTACGCTCACCGAAATTATACCTTATTATTCAGGACCGGCTTTACCAGAACATTTAATAAAATTGGTACTGTAAAGGACGCTGTTCTTTTTAAACAGAGACAGACTATTTTTTATTTATGAAGAAAAAAATACAGGTTTTAGTGTTCCGTCAAACGGAACACTTATGGAATCACTTCGGTGTCCGTCCGTCTGTCACAGGCGACTTTCTCTAAAACTATTCGACGCAAAAATTTGAAATTTAGCAGTGTGGTGGCCCAATTATAGACGTAAAGGAGAAAAAGTCGAATTTTCATTCTGGTGGTTAATTTCAAGGGGTAAATTGGGAAATGGAAAAAAAGTCAAGCGCATCGTGTAGGGTCTCAAATGAAAGCTTATTGAGGCACGAATTGAACTATATGATGAATTTTTGTATGCATTTTTTTAAACATTTTTCGGGAAAAACGCTTAAAAATTGCTGTCCCCCACTCACATCACCAAAAGAATCGCTCAGAAAAATCCGAAAATAATCATGAACATTGAGAATTAGGTGTAAGAGTGAGCGAAAATTATCAGGATTGAAAAATTCCATCGTGATCAATTGTTATAGATAATTTAATTGTTTATTTCCTTATAACTGCTGAACCATTGGTTTTAGAGAAAAAGTTTTTCAACACAAAATAGTTTTCACAATATAAGGAACAACTATTGTCCTTACACGTTTTTAAAATTTTTTAGTATGGCTCAGTCGAAACGCTTCCCACTCAGCTCCGCGCGTTCGCGATGTGATACGGCGTTGGTGCCGTCGGCGGTGGGTCGCGCGGCAGATGGGCGGAGGTCGGGCGGCCGAGGTTTGCTCAGGTTAAGTGGGGGGTTGATGGCACGGAACACTAATTGTGTAAGTATAGCTTGCACGACCGATTTTTTTATATACATTTTATTGATTTTAAATTTTAATACAAACCCAATAGATACTAGGTACTAGAAATTTTATATTTTGCATGTGTCATATAGAGATCCGGCAACTTAACATAGTTATAGCCCAGTCCCGCCCAGGCTGCGAGAGCGTGAAGCGTCGACCCCGGACTCCCGCGCTTACGGCATAGTTAGCAGCACAGCATTACATGGAACATTGGATATCAATAACATTGGATCACTTTTTTAGTACAACGAATATTGTTTATAGCATATGCTTCTACAGTCCCTTCTATCATCCACTCTTCTCCGCCAGTTTCTTATTCCCATTTCTTTCAGGTACCTCTCCACTGTGTCCAACCATCTTGTTCGTGCTCTGCCTCTTTTCCATCTCCCTGTTATTCTACCTCTTAAAACCTGCTTTGTCGGTCTCTCATCACCCAATCTCTCCACATGGCCGAAATCATCCTTTGCAACCAACCAACCAACTACATTTGGTATTGTTGGTTCGCCATACAACTGTTGTAGTTCGTCATTGGTTCTCCTTATCCACATGTTCCGCATTCTCCTTCCTCCATATATCCTTGTTAGTAGGTACCTTCCTTTCAAAAATTTCCAATACATTCTTGTCAGTTATGTTCAGCTTTCATACTTCTCCCCCATACACTTGACTGGCCTTATTATGGTTTTGTGAATTCTTTTTTTGGTATTTCTTGAGATACTCTTTGACCTTAATATGTGCAGTATTCCTCCCATACTTTTCATGCCTTTGGCAATCCTCTCCTGGATTTCCTTCTTCTCGTCTCCTCTACTTGTTATTCTGACCTCCAGATAATTTGAACTCCCCACTCTTTGGAAACCAAATTCCAAGTCTTTTGTTGTCACTTTTAATTCTCTGTTTATATCTCCGGTTCCTGGCCCACTTTCCAATACGATAAATTTCATATTAGCTTGATTTATTATTAGACCGTTGTTTTTTGCTGATATTTCTAATTTTTTCACCGCTGCAACTAAATTAGCTTTTGTTCTTGTTAGGACCACTATATCATCTATATAGGACATCAGTTGACGTCTCTGATTATAATATATTGTCCCCTTTGTCCGGATTTCACTTTCTCTTACTGCTGAGTCCAATAGTACTTATATGTCCAGTCCAGTTGTGGAAAGTGAGTCTCCCTGTCTTAGTCCCCTTGCTACCTTAAAAGTTTCTGATGTTTGTTCTTAGATAAGCACCTTATAGTTTGTTTCTGCCAGGGTCATTTTCACTAGACGTATTAGTTCCTCACTCACTTCCAATTCTTTCATTGCTATGTAAATTGTTTCCCTTCTCACTGTGTCATAAGGTTGTGTAAATTCTACAAATATCATATATATAGAGCTAAATTTTGATCTGTACTATTATATTATTACTTGCTTTAAAATAAATATCTGGTCCATGACTGATCTTTTTTCTCGTATTCGCATTGGTATGGGCCAATTTTATTTTCTGCTGTATTATTTATTCTATTCTTTATTGCTATTGTCATTATCTTATATACGACGTCCGTTAGCGCGATTCCTCTGTAATTTTCACACACTGTTTTTCCCCTTTCTTATGTATCAGGCATCAGAGACACTTTCCATCTATTAGGCATTATTTCATTCACCCAGACAGTGCCTGATATATTGTAGATATTACTTTTACATTTATTATTGTTTTTGAACATTTTAATGATGTTTTTAATTTCTTCTTTTGTAAGTGGTTGTAGGTGGTTCTTCTGGAGCATTCTCTTCCAGTAGTATTTCCTCATCTTCTTCGGATACCTAGTTTTTTCATGTCATTAATCTTTGCAAGCTTCCCTCTATGCCTCCTACTAGGTGCCCCTGCTTGTTTTTACAAAATATTATTTAATCCTGTTGTCTGTTCCTCCGTCCACTCTTAAAGGTTTGACATTGATACAATTCTCTGGCTTGCTTTCTTACATGTGCATCTTCTATATGTTGTATCTGTTCCTCGATATGTTATCTTTTCTTTTTCCTGCACAATTTCTTGACTTTCTTTCTATATTTTTCATGTTCTTTATTTTCTGTTACTTTGCAGTAGATTCATTCTCAATTTTTCGTATCATTTCCTTACACTCTTCGTCAAACCATGTCTTTCCGGTTCCTCCAGTTTCCCCACTTATCAACTTTGCACCCTCTGCCATTATTCTTTCCATTTTTCTTCCACACTTCTTTCATTCTCTCCGTTAATATTCCTATTGATTCGAAGTTTTTTCTCGTCTCATCCTCTTCAAGTTTTTCCATTAAGTATCTTGCCCTTACGTTTTCTCTTTTTGGCATTGGGAGTGGTCTTCAGTATTTTATTTTCGCTCTAACAAGTATGTCGTCCGTATCTGCGTCTGCCCCCCGGTAGCGAAAGCAAACCATAGTAGTGTTAATAGTGTTAATAGACCTAACACTGGAAAGCTCAGGGGGTCTTAACCTTGGTCACTTATAAGTTACAATTGGCGACGGGGCGTGGACATGGACCCGAATTATAGTTAGTTAAAAGACCTAAATTGGGGGTGGGGTGGGGGGGGGGTGTTCGCAGCCCATTAGCTTTTAGAGTTGCGACGGGATTATGGCAGTCTGATGATTCCCAACAAGAACGAAACAGAGCTGCCACTTGTTTACCTGGACCGATATATATTATTCTTGTACGTCCCATACCTACATTGATAAAAAAAAAGGTACACGCTGTTACAGTCCATGAAACCATGAACATATTTTTAAGTAAGAATCCGGGCACTACTTATCTAAAATTAAAACGAACGTATTACAAATTTCAATTTTATAAGTCTAACTTTGAGCTCCGTAAAAACCCATAATAATCATCCATCTCAGGTAAAAAAGGTAATGCCTATACAATCATAAATTCCCCTAAATGTCTTTAGACCGGACCTGCCAGCGTAAACAAAAATTATTCCTCACACGACACGATAACGGAAGACATTATTCTTTCTCACCATTCTACGAGAATGGCCAGAAGTGAGTACTTAAAGGTTACACAATGGCACATCGTAAAGTACATGACTCTTCCTGTGTGCATGGCAACTCTGTAAAATTTGTGAATAAATACTATCTGTAAATTACTGGTAGTAAAAATTAATACCCTGTTAATGATTTCGCGCTATACGAATGCCTAGTAATGGTAAAATTAAAAAGTTAAGCAGTTATTTTATAAATTTACTATCTATCTTTGTATCCGCCATTTTACTTGCACCCAGTGGCGTATGAAGCCATAGAGGCGCCCTAAGCCCGCCCAAAATTTTGCACCCCATTCAGATTGTCTTGATCTTTTGACTTCCCTCGCTAGATTAAGTATTTTATTTGTGAAAAAAAACACCGCTCGAAATTTTCCATTTGGTGGTCTCTGGATCACGAAAAACATGATTTCTGATTTCCGTCTGTCTTCCTCAGGTTATCCATGACAAAACTGAGTAGATCCGGGTTCAAAGTCGAATACTGGTGACAGCCAACTACAACGGTATCAGTCTACTTCTTACCTGTTTCCTTGCAGGTGTATACGTATCCTGGAAAATCCTAACGCATTTTTCTGGTGCTGTTTTCTTCCTCATAATCCTCCATATTTCCTCCTATGGAACTCTGTCGATGTCGTAGGCCCTGCCTAGGTCAGTAAAAACCATATTTTGCTGCTCTTTATGCTATTCGTAGCCAGGTTTAATAATAAAAAAGTGCATCCATTGTACACCGAACCAACAGCTGGATAATAGACTCAGATCTATGCGCTGATTCCTTTCCCGAGATCTTCAATTAGTCTTAGAATGGGGTGAGAAAACCCTTGTTCAGTTCAACACCTCCAAAACCCACTATTGCACCCTGTCACGCAAAAAATTCGAACCCTTAACACTAAACCCATTCACATGAACGGCGAAGCCGATCTTGTAGGCATCGCTTTCGAACATGATCTCAGCTGGCACAAACACATTACTTCAATAGCCACATCAGCATCTAAAAAGCTGGGTCTTCTCTTTCGAGCCAGAAAATACTTTTCCCCTTCCAACTTCCACACTCTATATGTTTCCCAAATAAGGCCTAACCTAGAGTACTGTAACCACATCTGGGGAGCGGCACCACCTTCAATACTTAACATCTTTGATTCAATCCAATGACTCATCAATGACCCATTCGTCACAAGTAAACTCCATTCTCCCGCTCATCGCCGCGCTGTTGGGGATTTGTCCCTTTTTATCGATATTCCCACGGGTTTTGCTCTGAAGAACTACCCGCTATAATTCCCTCCTTGACTGCTCCTAACAAGAGGCACGTTACGTATTAATCCCTTTACTGTCCAGCTACAAATACTTAGAATATCCCACTTCTCTCGCTTATTTATATCCAGGGTCTACCCAGATTATGGAACAAATTACCTGCAGATGTTTTCCCTTCCCCTCCAAACCTCCAATCCTTTAAACCCTGTGTCAATAGATTACATTTTCCTTCTCTTCAGACGCCCATGGTACGTTAGTACTTAGGCTTGAAATCTACGCGAACTGTCGTAAATAAAAAAACACTACCTGTCATAAATCCAGACTGCTCCTCTTTTGCCGTTTTCTCTCTATAATATGTGAGTCTCCGTTCTATACTCTTTTTTCCTAAGCTTCGTCGTGTGTGACATCAGCTTGATTTCTCTATAATTTCCATAGTCTTCATTGTGCACCTTTTCCATATGAGCCTATGAAAACCAGAGTGGTCTAAGTCAAAAAAAAAAGTAGTTTTGAGATATTAGAGCTCAAGGGTGCAAGTTCTGGACCCCATTTTTAGAACAATTGCTGAGATATCATCCAGATCGCAGGGATTTTTTGGTTTCAAGTAATTGAAGAATTTATTGTACTTGCTTGACCTTAAATATTATTTCAAGCATTTTGTGCGGTACCTACAGAACTAACGGTTGGAAGACGGAAATTGACAGCGAATTGTTTGGCAAATAGTTCAGCTTTCCCTTTCGAGGTAAATATAATTTCGTTGTCAGATATCAGGGGAGAAGAGGGAAGGGAGTCAGGGTGACTTACTGTTGATGTGCCAAAATTCGGAACACCATCCTCGAAGACCTGCCTTGAATCTTTTTCATTCAGTAGTTTTTCTAACTAGGGTTTCCATTTCTTCCTGTACTTTCCTTTACCGGTTAACGCTTCTCCATAAACGTCCTTAATCCATCAAATATGTAGAATATCTATGTTCTATTATAATCAAAATTAGTGAATCAGTGAATCTAGTACCGCACCCAGGGGGACGGCTAGGGGGCTGCAGCCGCCCCCCCCCCCCCCCCAGACCAACATCCTAGACACAAAACAATTTAAAAAGTGCACTATAAATTGAAAAAATTCATCGAATTGTGATACCTCACCCCACGCTGCAGACTGTCAGCCCCCCCCCCCCCCCCCAAGACAAAATAGCCCCCCCTAGGACAAAATCCTGGGTGCGGCAGTGAGTGAATCGAATTAGAATTAAATGTTTCCATAACTGTATTTAATACGCGCTTCATGGAATCGTTGTTACTTCGTAAGGAGGAAATCCTTTTAAAAAGTTTATAAATACGTAGGTAGTATTAAACAGTGTATTGTAATTTATTTTCTTTTTAAGTAGCATTCAATGAACATTATTCATTTCCGATTTCCCAAGATCCACTTGACCTAAAAATAGTTTTAGAGCCCAAAGGAACTCGAAGTTTACTTTTTAATTAATAAAAACCCGTAACTCTTTTATAGCCGCCGTCTACACGTAGTAGGTAATACTTTCTAAATATAAGATTGATTGAAAATTATTTTTATACTTCCGCTGTGCATAACTTAACCTTAACTTTTCTACGGTGCAAATTATAGGTAAAGTTTGAAAGTAGTTTGCGGTATGCAGTTTCCTCTGTAAAAATTTTATAGCGCTTATAGTACAGTATTATTTTAAACTATATATGCCCGGAAGTTTCGAGGTAGACCCATTTAAAGCACCAGCGTACTTCAAGAGGAATTTTGAAGTACGAAATAAAATGTAGAAAATGGCATAAACTTGTGGTTATTGGGAAAATTTATAATCATTTTTATGTATTTGTATACCCAGCTCATTACCCAGGCGCGTTTTAAGACATCCACAGGATCGGCACAAGTCCAGATTAGAGGAGCTGCTTTGAAAAGGGGAGGCTTTAGAGGCCCGCAAGCCTTAGAGCTTGTTGGAGCATTGCACCGGCTACACCCACGTTAAAGACACCCCTGTCATTTGATTGATTCCCGCATGGGCCTTACATTTTGTCAATTCATTCGAAGCAAAAGAATTTTGTTTACTGACGAGGCGTGCCCACAGAAAAATTAAAGTTTGGCAGTTGTGTTAAAAAAAAACTTTAATTTTCCATGGGAAATAGCATTAAAAGGAAGCCCTACTAAAAATGCACGCAAAGTTACCATGACATTGGGGGAATGGGGGAATTGAAACAGGGGTACAGCTACCTGATGAGCCCCAACAAGGACGAAACATACATTTCATTGTTCATTGTCTACCCAGCTTGAGGTTGTTTCATTATTCCTAAACTTCCTGTGCTTTACTACAACGTAAAATAAAGAATTTTACAAAAACCTATGACCGAAATCACGACATTAATATCAGATAAGTGCTTCACATTTCCAGTCTCAAAGGGAAAATATGTCACTCTTTTAATAGTCACGCCCTTCAAACCCTCCCTGTCTGCGGTTGTGTATAAATACAATTTTTACCCAGTTATTAACTAGAGTAATTAATTGCAGACCATAAACTTAATTACTTTTTCAGTTAGTGAATAATAATAGGCATAGTACACGAAAACAACAAAAATATTCTTGGTTTAAGAAAAAATATTTTTATTAGGTATATACAGGGTGGCCCATCGAAAACTTTTCCCCCAGAATTTCTCCTTTTTGGCGTAATAAACAGAAAATCAGTCGGGCATGTTTAGTTTTAAGGGGAACATATTATTTTGATATAATCATGCTCTAAATATCAACCCTTAAGGGGATGACTTTTACCCTTGTTGTTATATGGTAAGGGAGATCATCGTGATGCATCGTTTTAAAGGGCATTTAATTATCTTTCCAATGCCATCTAGTTTTTTAAGTTTGGATGAGCAGTTCTCTCTCGCAAGATTTACACTTGTGTTCAAATAAAATACTTAAAGTGTAGGAAGTTAGGGAGCAAAACAGTGTAGTAAAGTGTAGGAAGGTAGGTACTAAAACACTTATTAGAGCATGGGTATGGAAAGAGTGTAGGGGAATAGGGAGCCTTTTTTTTCTTTTTTTTTTGTCATTTTAGATGGCATTTTACAGAACGTTTACTGTGATTCTCCTACGATCAATTTTTTGTCAAAATGTGTATGTTACAGGAAACATCCGATTTCAGGATATACTAGTTTGGCCTAGGATATATTAAAACTTCCTACCATTGTTAGGACGTTCACGTTTTTTCTAGGACGTACTAGTATTCCCTGGCACTTTTCAGGATAAACATTATGGCCTGATCGGTATTAGGAAATATTAGTTATACATTTTTATTATGATAAATATCTGCTCAGGTTTGCTTAGGCTGGTTCTAAAATTCTAAATGATAACTAACATGAGCATACCTGCTCAAGTGACGCAAAGACGTTTCGACTGCAGTTTTTAACTTTTTTTTAAGGATTTAAATTTTTTTCACGTATTTCATTGGAATACCGGTCTCTAAATATATCAATGTCTGAAATCTACATTTTGAGAAGAAGAATTTTTTTTTCCAGGTCCGTACATCTATTATTTCACATTACTAGGATTTAATGCGATCGGAGTTTGTTATGAAGTCATTATCGGCGATTCTCCAGCGTTAGTCCTGCCTAATTTGACAACCACAAGTGTTAAACTGGCAAGTGTAACCTAAGCCAACCAGAGCAAAATGACATATTAGTTAACATTTTAGAAGAAATTCCCACCCGCCCCTTTACCCCCCCCCCCTCCCCACCGTTAATTTTTATAACATCCGTTACACAAAATTAGCTTTTTTAACCTCAATAACCCAGAAAATGTCACAGTAGTTAACATTGTTGGAGAAATCGCCAATCGCTTCGATGATTTTTTTTTGCCATCTGTTAGACAATGTTAACCTTAATAACCCCGAAAAAGACACACTTAACATTTCTGGAAAAATACCAAGTTGCTTCTTTTTATCGCCCTCCCTTCCGTTAATTTTTTAACATGTGTGAGACAAAATTAAATTTTCTGACCTCAATAACCCCGAAACTGACATATTCGCTAACATTTTTGGAGAGATTTTCAGTGGCTTCCTTTCATCACCCCACCCCCTCCCCTATAACTTTTTTAACATCTGTTAGACAAAATTGGGTTTTCTGACCTCAATAACCCCAAAAATGACACATTAGTTAACATTCTTGATGAAATTGTCAGTCACTCCTTTTTAAGCCCCCCCTTCACGTTAATTTTGTTAACATCTATTACGCAAGATTAGATTTTCTGACCTTAATAACCCTGAAAATGGCATATTAGTTCACACTTTTGGAAAAGCAATTCAGCCGCTCCCTTTTCATCCCCCCTCCTCCCCGTTATTTTTCTTACCATCTATTAGACAAAGTCAGATTTTCGGACCTCAATAACCAAAAAAATTAAAGATCTAACATTTTCGGAAAAATTTTTAGCCGTCCCTCCCTGCTCGATGACTTTCTTAATACCTATTAAACAAAATTGGATTTTCTGGCCTTACTAACCCCAAAAATGGCATTAGTTAATATTTTTGATGAAATTACGAAGCGCTCACTCCAAACCCCCCCCCCCCCCCCCCACGTTAATTTTCATAACATCTATTACACAAAATTAGATTTTTCGACCTTAATAACACCGAAAATGGCATATTAGTTTATATTTTTAAAGAAAATTGTCAATCGCTCCCTTTTTATCCCTTCTAATTCTTAAATTAGATTTTCGGAGCTCAATAACCCACCCCATAGTATTATCAAAAATATTTTTAATATTTTCTGTATACATTGTCTTTCCAACAGAATCCGTACCTGGAATGTAATATTTGAATCCGGTCTCTAATAGTAACTAACCTGAGAAAACCTGAGCAAATATTTATCATAATCAAAATTTAAAACTAATATTTTCTAATGCCGATCAGGCCATACTGGTTTATCCTAAAAGTATCAGGCAATCCTAATACGTCCTAGGAAAAACGAAAACGTCCTAACAAAGGCAGGAAGTCCTAGGCCGAACCAGTATATCCTGAAATCGGATGTTTCCTGTAACATATACAATGCATGCAACTACTAACTGTATATTCCAACTAACATACCTGACCCTATCCTTTCCGGGCAAGGAAAACTCATACCTCCTCGCGGTCCTTGCTGGGCAAAGACAATTTTTTTTAAATTGTTGTTGGCAAAATGAGCATTCTTTACCGAAAAACCATTTATAAAACATTAAGTGCATGTCTTCTATGCAGGCGAAGTCACGGGTAAAAACCTCTTATCAATGTAAACTATAATGAACAGGCTGTAATATATACTATTTAATCATATTAGACAAAATTAGATTTTCTGACCTCAATATCCCCGAAAATGACACATTATTTAACATGTTTAGACAATTTCCCAATCTCTCCTTTTTATCCCCCACCCCTGATAATTTTTTTTATTATCTGCTAGACAAAATTAGATATTTATGCCCTCATTAACCCCGAAAATAAGACATTAGTCAACTTTTTAGCAAAAATTCTAAGCCGCTCCAGTTTTATCCCTCTCACCCCTCCCCTTTATTATTTTTTAAAGTCAAATACCAACAGGACCATCGGACCGTCATGCTAAACACAACGGAGAAAAAATTATTGAAATCGATGCTACCATTCCGAAGCACACATGCAGAGTTTTTTTAGTTTTTCACCGTTTTTTTTTAGATTCTCTCTCACTTCAGCAAAAAAACCCTTAAAATAAGACCATTCGGGAGAACTCATCTATAACCTCCTCTTGTAAAGTCGATTAAAAAATATGACGAGGTGAGTTTTGTTAAGAATTTAACATACTATTTGATTGAGATGCGAAAATGTGAAAAAATCAGTATGTTTTTATTAAAAATATATTTTACGGTCTTCGCGCCCCTGGAAGACCTGTTAAAGTCTTTTCAAGAATTATGCTTAATTCAAGCAGTTTACACAACGTAAATTTCATCAAAACTACTGAAGCCATTTAGAAACTATGATGAAAAGACTGAAAGTAATTTAAAAAAATTAACACCCTGTATCTTAAAAAAACAGCATATTCATATGAATTTTTTGCCTCAGTTTCTTTCAAAGAATTTTAAGCGATGACATATGTTTTTTGAAACACCCTATATATCCGTTTCCGTAACACGGCATTGCAATCATCAAAAGAAATTTAAAGAAAAACAAAAAACATTTCTCCCAAATTATCCATCGACGCGTTGTCGTATCCAAAATTCTAAAATGTAAAAAATGAGCAACAGAAATAGTTCAGATATCCCGGAAACAGGAAACGAACCTTCACCTACACACGTCATCATCAGAAACGAAATTTTGTCCGCCTCAAATCGTGGGTGTCTTTGCCAAGAAGTAGCATTACCGGTTACAGTTCCGTATCCCCAGGATATGTTAAGCACGATCAGAGGCGGACTTATCAGTAAAGAAAAATTTCGTATCCGGGGATTAATAGAACTTGATTTTTGGTTGATTGACATTTTAATATTCTCCGGAAAGTTAGTTTCCGACAGTTGAGTCTGACAGTAAATGAAGATTATTAATTTAATATCCGCACGTAATAAACTGGGAGGGGAATTTAGAAATATGTTTAAATCAGATTGAGTAAGAATAAAAATGTATTTAGACTTTATTAACAGAGGCGGACTAGGTGAATTTTGGTGAGGAAGATCTTTACTTTCCTTGCTTTTTTACTTGTCTTACTTATTTATTTTTCTTATTTTTTTTACTTCCCTTACTCTAGAGAGCAGTATATTGTAATAAAAATAATCACTTTATCTCAAAAATTTAGTTTAAAAATGTCGAATTCTCCTTTTGAGAGTAGGAAATTTTTTATTCTAAATAGGTATGGAATAATCGAAGTTAAGTCTAGTTTTTTTTACTTGTTTTAAAACTATAAAATCTTATTTGACGTAAATGGATTTAACATAAATATTTCGTTATCCTTAAAACAAATATGCATTTGAAAAATATAATCTTTATGTAAACTTTGCAAGACTTTAACAAAAAATTCTCTGTTTAAGGGGAAAATATATTTTATTGTAAATATACAATAATTTTTAAAAATAACCATAAACCATAAGTTTTTCTTACTTATTATAAAATTATAGGAAGTGACTCCGCTGCCGGCGCCGGTTCCCAAAATATTGATGCATGGATACCGGCGCCGGCACCCGAGTACAAAATTTCTCGGGTGCCGGCAGTTCTAACCTAAAATAAAAATAGTTACGCCTTTTAAATGATATGTAAACATTGTGTTGTTTTAATTTTGCGTAAAAACTATAAAACATAAAAATAGGTGATCAATTTTCTATGTGAAAATTTTAATTGCGTTTTGATGGACTACAAGAAAGCCACAAACAATTAGTTTTGGTTGCGTAATAGCAGAACAATTGACAATCAAAGACAACAAAATCCTAATACTGTGGTGGATATTAATCCGGCTCTGAAATACTATTATCTGCGGTTAGTCTGTGTTAAATCTGGAAGACCATTCAAGACAAAAAATGAAAAGTCAACAATGAAGTGTTCCAAGTATAAGCAAGGCTGCCAGGCTAGCATTTTCTTGAAAGTAAGTGAACATAAACACTTACTATGCAATGCATCAAAGAGCCTGAACAAAATCACGATCATACTTCATCCAAAGCTTATTTCAATTTTCTAGCGAAACAGACTAAATTTGCCAGAAAATGTCAAACGTTACTACTCAAGAAGCCTTGAAGGCTGGGGCAAATAAAAAAATCATTTGAGTAGAGAAACAGGTTGTAAAATGACATTGAAGGCCTCACTAATCTTTGAAATCGTAGCAAGACTGAGGCAAAGAATTTTGAAGAATGCATGCATATTTTAAGAAATTCATACCATTGTATTGATATTGAGATTTTAGTTGATTGAAATGGGTTTTTCAAGGGTTTATTTTGCCAAGATGACGGGAATCAAAAAATAAATGGAATGGTTTCCAAAGATTATTTTTGTTGATGGTACTATCCTTTATAGTCTCTGATGGTACCTATTGCCTGGTAAATCTAAGGTTTGCGACTTACATAATAATGGTAGAAGATGGAAGCGTCTTGAGTGAGATTGTAGCTATTTGCTTGTTGGCGAACGAGGATGAAGATTATATTATTCGCAGAATAATAATTGTTATATTTTTGAAGCAAGATTTAAGTTTCTTTAAAGTTTACACTATGATAAATTATTGTTTTTTGATTGAATTAAGGTATGTTGATATTAATTTTCTAATGTTGCCGGCACCCAGCTCGGCTGCCGGCGCTGGCGTCAATGTTGGCTGCCGGCATCCATAATGGCTGCCGGCGCCGGCATCGATGTTGGCTGCCGGCGCCGCCGGCATCCATAATGCCAGCGGAGTCACTTCCAAAATGGTAACTTCATTTGAAGTAAAATATTGAAAATAGGCAATGTTAGTAATGTAAGATAAAAAAAAGTCCTTAAAATATGCATTGGAATCAATCATGCATGTCTTGAATTATTACTCTTGAAGGGTAACATAGGTAAAAGGCATAGGTGAATGAAAAATAAAACTATCAAGTTCTGAAGTTTTTATTTTTAAGACAATTACATTATTGTCGTTGTCATTGCATAATACAGAATTAAAAAAAAACATATAGGTACCTACAACAAAGAACCTAAAAATTATTTTAAACTAAATGAGAGACGTGCCCACCTCTCCTAAAATTTATTTGTAATTCTAGCCCGTAGGTTTTCCAAATTTCCAGAAGGGGCTTTGAAAACCGAGTTTTTAATGTGTGGCCATAAAAAAAAGTCGCACGGCGTAAGATCGCAGGAGCGTGGTGGCCACATTACGACTAATGATTCGGTTTTAAAAAAAATCTTCCAAATAATTTAAATTATCAAGAGTTGCGTAAATTGGTGCGCCGTCCTGCTGGATGTAGCCTTGTCGCATCTCTTCATCGTCTACCATGGACTAGGGGGCGTCTTGGGGGGACTAAGCCCTCCCCCTCCCAAATATGTGCCACTGGTGTAGTTTTACCTCTGTCAGTAGCAATTCGACCTAAAAGCCCCCGATTAGCCCCCCCTCCGAAAATCCGAAGCTACTTACGTTTATTAATGCGTTTTCTAAAATTGCATTACGGCATCGCGCCAAATTGAGAGCCGTAAACAAAATCGGTCCAATTAACCTTCTTTTCCATGTATTTATTAAGAAAGGATTCGATGTCCGTATACTGTGAGCGTATCGAACGTGAAGCCTTATATTTGTTGTTTGTTATGAAAACATTTCCCCTAGGGGCTTAGTTTACGAACTACGTAATTGAATCAAGAATGGTAGTAGAAAAAGATAAAATAGCATTGGAGTGTTGGAGCTCAGAAGTGTTGCTGTCTCTGCTGGTTGTTTAGGAAAACCGTCTGAACACTCGGTTACACGTACGTCTTTGTCTAATGAACTAGAAAAGAAAAAGTGCGACTTATAGATTTATAAATGACTCGGAGCGACTTTAAATAAACCTTTAGAAATAATATAACCTATACATAATAAAACCTTTTAACTTAAATTTATTATTATTTAGCAGAAAAATAAAATATTTTAGGCCTTTTATTACTTTTACTAAATCTTGTGATGCTTCTAACGTATTTTTTGTACAAAAATACAAGGTAAAATAAGATGTGGCCACTGTTTACAAATTGTGTTTACAGTGTCGCTTAGAATGGTTTGTTTTGGCTTCAAAGAATGTTAAATCATCCCGCATCCATTCTTAATAAATCCATGTTCTTTTCGATATGGCCGCCCCCGCGCCAACTTTCTGTGAATGCAGAAGCTTCTCTATAAATAAATGTGGATTTTCAGAACTCCACATTCTCATTTGTTGAGAATTTACATAACCAGAGAGGTAAAACCATGCCTCGTCACTCTCGTCAGTAAAAAAGGTTTTTTTTTCAAATACGTTTTCATTATTATGCAAATTACCCATAAACCACTCTGAAAATTGCATTCGCTGCGGCTTGTCGTTTGGTAACAATTCTTGGACTGAGGTTAGACGATAAGCGTGCATATACAGGTCACATTTCAGGATTGTATTAAAAGTTCCGAAGAATACATTTACTTGCTGACTTAGACACCGAATAGGGATTTGTGGGTGTTCATTACCAATTTGACTCAATTCTCCTACTTTTTGTGCAGTGCGTACTCTGTACTACTGGCCTGATTATCTGTTTATAGATAATCAGTTTATTTTCGGGTGACATGTGCGACCTGGGTGAAAGAGTGGCATACAAGCTTTGCATCGCACTAAAGGCTTTTTGTGACGCTGGGGCTATATGCAGCTTGAATGACAATCTTTCGTCCAAGGTCACGCCAAGATATTTTAATTCACGAGATGGAGAAATAGGTGCGTCATTTATTTTTTAGGAAACGAAGATCTTGTTGTTCGTGAATTTCTTGGTTAGTATGCAGCATTCCGTCTTTGCAGCGTTCAGCTCCACCTTCCATTTTTGGCAAAATGGTATATTTCTTTGGAGATGCCCCATCAGTATTTGCCGCTTCTGCGTAGTAAGAGTGCGCATACACCAAGGCATCGTCCGCAAACATTGCCTACTTTGTGTTGGGATAAGTTGGCATGTCTGCTTTGAACAAGTTATACAAGATTGGCGACAAGACAGTTCCTTAGGGGACCCCAGCTGTTATTGATTTTAAATCTGATAATTCTGCTTCAACTTTTATTCTTAGTTTTCAATCTCGTAGATAGGAGGAGCATTATGAGGGTTACCTAGTGAACTGGGAATTGGTGGTAGACGAACATTTTGTGGAGCAATCATTTATGCCATAGAGGGAGTCAAAAGCCCGTCTGATGTCCAGAAAGACGAGGACTGTGTTCTGCTGTTGATTGAATTTGTCCAGGGCATCCTGCACAACCCTTGCTACCAGTAGGGTGGTGCTATGCCCCGGCCTAAATTCAAATTGGTATGGAGGGGTCTTCTCCTCCAAGATTTCCTCTCTCAGTTTCACCAGAAGGGCTCTCTCAGCCACCTTCGTCATTGAGTCAAGTAGGGAAATAGGTCTGTGGGAATCAGGGAATTTACGGGTTTTTCCTGGTTTCAGAATAGGGACTACCACCGCTTCCTTCCACTGGGAGGGGAAGTGTTGCAGCAGAATTATGCGGTTTATTACATAAGTTGAACTACTGCTTTTTTGTTTAGGTTTTTCAGCAAGTTGTTCGTTATGCCATCTGGGCCCGGCGCTTTATTATTTGTGGTTATTTTAATTAATTTATTAATTTCTGCAGGTTTTAAGATTAATTTGGCGTATAAAGTGGGTAGAATTGGATATTTTTTACTGATTATATCATTTATTTCTCTTGTTATTAGTCTATGTTCGTCACTCGTGTCTGGATAGCTGGTCCATACATTTGCTGATGTTTGCGCCAGTGTATCAGCCTTTTGTTTATTATTTTGAATTATGTATGTACCTATATCATTTGATAAAAAAAGTTTAATAAGTATATGTACGTAAGTAGGTACATTTAACTTACTGAAATACGATTGCCGATTGAATAATATTATTTATCGACTTAACGTCACTAGTATACCAATTATCATGGTAAAACACAAAGATGAGAACATATTCACATAAAACGTGTTTGACAAACCTAAGTTTGCCGCATTACATTCTAGGCCAACTCCGAAACAGAGAATAATTTCGGACTTTTCCTAAAATGTTCCGGAAATGTGGCGTTTACCTTACACAGGCAAACCTAAGTATAGCGGAGCCACAGCACATTGTGGCGGAGCATCTTACCACAGCACACTGTGATTTTACTTTGCCGGTAACATATACAAAGCTAAGATTAGCTCAGGGCGAGTATTATTGATTTTTGATTTAAAACAAGTCGATACAGTATTTCAATATGAATTTATTCTAGACTGAAGTAGGAAGCAAATATTCCTGCGCATCCGCTAAGAATTTAAGCAGAATAGTACACTTTGAACCATTTTGAACGTTTACATTTCGCCAGTAGGTAATGTTAAATTATCTGTAAATAAAATACCTCATTTATCGATACTGCACTGGATCGCAAACTTTTACTGCGCTTCACAAACGTAGAGACCTAAATAATATCGGAGGAATATCCACACCTGATCAAGCTATTTTGGAATTATGGATCCTGTGGAATACTGTAGCACTGTTTATTTTACCAAAGACCAAAACTTTATTTGGCACTAGACGCGCGTTTCGCCAACCAAGTTAGCATCATCAGGAGATGATTTAAAATTTTAGTGGTAGAGGATCTGAACCAGTTAGGCTCTCATGAAATGTGAAAGATGAAAGACAAAGAACACTTTCAGTACTTGCCCCGTTTTAGGAAGAATGAGTGAATGTTCCATAGATACTAATTCTGCGCATTTTGCACATGTCCATATAAGGTCCATAAATGGTATCCATAAGGACGTACAGGAGTGTGTCATTTGTATAGTCTACTAGATATCCATAAGCTGTCGGCTGACAAATTGTGAATATCCTATATGGACAGCCGGTATGCTCAGTTAAGGACATCCACTGGCTATCCAGTGGATAGGATGTGATATTTGGGTACTTATTTTGTCATATCTTGCACATGTCTATAAATGGTGTCCAGAAGGACGTTTAGGAGTGTGTCATTGGTATAGTCCACAGGATATCCATAAGCTGTCAGCTTATTTATTACTGTGTTGATCATAGCTCCAATTAATAAGAACGCATACCTTTTAAAGGGTAGGGTTAAAATACAACGCATGATTTTACTAATATCTATTTGTATTCTTTTGGTTATATATACCATTAATAAATATTATAAATGTATACACGGGGACAAAAATATCGTCCGACTAGTTCCCAGTCTAAGCGACAAAAGCCCCTCAGGATGCGTTTAGACTGTGAATTTGATGGGCGACTTTTTTGACCACGACTGTACTTATATGCTGAAACATAGAAACAATTTATTATGTGCAAATTATTAGACATTTATTGGAAATCTGAACCTATGTTATTAGTTTCTACAATATTAGATACATAGAAGAATCATACAACTAAATATTACTGCTCGTAGCTACTGCTATTTTGCCAAAAATTAACACTACATTTACAAAAAATGTCCAAAAATCTGACATGTGCACAAAAGCAACGACGCTTACTGTAAAATTTGTAATATCTAACGTTTTATCTAGAATTTGCAGACATTAAACAATTAACATCGATATTTTTTTAACAAAATTTAAACAGACAATATATAGAGGACCATTGTTAACAGTATTTTATTTTGTTATTTTTAAATTACCTAGATTACCTATTTAATTTCGTAATACTTATCTGTAGCAATCACATCAATCACATTCTGTGATATTTTACAAACCCACAATATCAATATAATAAAGCTTACTCTAACTTTAACTTTAGCGATCACAAAAACAGTACATTAAAAAATGTTTGGTAAGAGAAATAATCACTCTACTATTTTGCTTTTAATAAAATTGTTGTAACTCAAGTTAGCTGCTTTTAAAAACCAATGACCAGCGAAGACGCACAAAAAAAAACATATAATTTATCAACTAAATCAAAATTTAGGAATTAGATAGGTAACGTAACTTCAGGATTTAAAAATTATATCTAAGTTTAAGTTTAGACTCGTGGGCTTCTATTAAAAAAAGGATTTCCTAAAATTGTCACAAAATTATTTCCCGACAGAAAGGTGGTTAATTTGTTAATAACAATAAATATCAAGAATTTAGTAGTTTACGTTGCATAATTAAATGTAATTTTTTAATTCTTTAATTTTTTTTAAATTCTAGAGAACCTTTTTTATTTTAACTTATACACTTTTACATAATTTTCCATTTTAGCTTCTTATTACATTTGCCCAAAAGTAAAGAATAATGGTATATATACAGGGTGTTTCATAATTGAATGCTGATCCTTAAGGGTGATAATCCTTGGACGATTTTAAGAAAAATTCTTTATATGAACATAGGTCCGCAACAGCTTTATTTCTGAGATACAGGGTGTTGAAATTTAAGAAAAAAATCTGTTTTTCTTCAATATCTCTAAAACCGCTTTGTATTTTTGTTTTAAATTTTGGTAGGTGCAAAGTACGCTTAAAAATACATTTTCTTCAGGATAAAGGTTTTTTTAATTTTCATCAGTGGCGTCCCTGTTAACAAGCCCTGCAATATTTTTAATCAAAAAAATGATACGCCACTGTTTTTTTTTTTAAATAAATGTTATTTTTATAATTGCCTTATTCTATCTTCTCATAAAAATGGTCTCTTGACTTTTTTTTATCCGGCGTACGGTTTTCGAAATAAAGTTCATTCATTTGCTTGTCCCTATGTGATTTTATCTAGTAGTCTCAATTTCACAATTTGTGGTAACCTAAGCATCTAGGCTAGATTTTTATATTTTATAGTAACTATTATTTAGTTCTAGTAATTAAAGCCGTTAAAGAGTGGGATTATTTTGTAGGCTAGAAACATCTAGTATGCTAACAACACATTTCGTTGTTTTATAAACGCAAACAGTTAATTTAATTTTGGTATATTTTGTCCAAAATGGTTAAGTTTTTACAAATAAAAAATGTATTTTAATGCGTGCTTATTATTAGAACTAAATAATAGTTAGTTACTATAAAATATAAAAATCTAGCCTAGATGCTTTGGTTACCACAAATTGCGAAATTGAGACTACAAGAAAAAAATCACATAGGGACAAGCAAATGAATGAACTTTATTTCGAAAACCGTACGCCGTATAAAAAAAAGTCAAGAGACCATTTTTATGAGAAGATAGAAGGCAATTATAAAAATAACATTTATTTAAAAAAAAACAGTGGCGTATCATTTTTTTGATTAAAAATATTGCAGGGTATGTTAACAGGGACGCCACTGATGAAAATTAAAAAAACCTTTATCCTGAAGAAAATGTATTTTTAAGCGTACTTTGCACCTACCAAAATTTAAAACAAAAATACAAAGCAGTTTTAGAGATATTGAAGAAAAACAGATTTTTTTCTTAAATTTCAACACCCTGTATCTCAGAAATAAAGCTGTTGCGGACCTATGTTCATATAAAGAATTTTTCTTAAAATCATCCAAGGATTATCACCCTTAAGGATCAGCATTCAATTATGAAACACCCTGTATATATATATATTTATGTCGATAACAGCTTACCCGAAAATTATTGGTTTTTACAGAAAATAACTAAGCTATAGCATATGTCAAAAACATATAGTGGAAATGGGAACTGATTACGAAGGGCGTCTTTACGGGATCCAGATCCACGAAAATACAAGATTTTAGCATAAGACTTTTCAACAACCTATGGAAAATTTAACGGGGTTATCCTGTATCCCCCCCTTCCCCCACAATTATTTCCCATAGACGCCCTTGCTGATTACTCCTTTTTATACCTTACTTTTTTATATATAGCAACTAATAGCTACATGTTTACTAATAAAGCGTTTTGCTGTAAATCTTGATACAAAGAGGTAGTTAGACCTGTTTAACCCAAAATTGGTGCTAGCAACATTGCTACCTCGCTAGATTTTTCTATAGAGATTGCAATTTTCTGTTTAAAGGGAGCACCTCGAATATTGGGAACGAAAAATGACAAAATGCATTTATTTCACAAATCGGTTCATTTATTCCTCATCTAGCAAACATACAGACACAAATCACGACACAATATGTTAGTTAAACCAGACCAACTACCTTTAAAAGAATTTAACTGATGTATATTGATTTGCTATTCCAGATATCTTGAAGCCAGAATTCCAAAACTCAGATATAATTTGTTCTTTATTATATTGCTCCAGAAGCTTTGAATTTACTACTCAAAAACTTTAAAGCGCAGGAACAGATTAAGATTCTTAATCTGTAAGATCGTGGTCATATGGAAAGAGACAGGCTATTTTTATTATTGAACAAAAATAAAGAAAGGCAATTTCTTGCAATAACATGGAAAGAAAGTTATTTCTTTTGGTAATATTAAAATAAATTGTCAGCAATATAACCCCATGACTAAAGATAATTGTTCAAATTATTGACATAAATGAAGGTATTAAATTATGTCCACTAAATTTAGGCCATCTACTAAAGGTACTAGTATCTTAAACAGCATTGCTTGATATCATCCTTTATACAGTACTTATGTCCACGGATGGGGTAGACAAGAGGACAATGGGACCAAAAAGTGAAAGATACGAAAAAAAGTCATTCTTTATAAAAGTTTTTCCTGGCTTTAAAAACAAGATCTACGATGCCAAAAATTCGCTTTTTTGTACAGGGTATGCAAAAAAGACAAAAACGTAAAATTTGGTTAAGAGTAAAGTTGCATTTTTTAAAATTTTAATGCAAAACGTTAAATAAAAAAGTTGTTTTAAATTTTAAAAGAATTCCTATTCGAGATTATCAAGTAAAAATTTAAAATTTCTCAATTACGCTTGTAAAATCAAAATTTTTTAAGTCACATTGTCACCTTGTTTATTTGATTGCACCTTTAATAACTGTGACGTATTTGTCAAAATAATAAAGATGTTGTCTTTAGAGCAAATAATTTTTATAATCCAAAATTACAGAAATGGCGAGAACTGTTACCTATCGCTACGTTATTGAGAAGTTTCAAGAAAAGTTTCCAAATGTACAATTACGCAGAAGTTCAGTACATAAAGTAATCAAATATAAAAAACTGGATGCGTTAGTGATTTAAAGAAGACCAAGAAAAGATACGACACAAACGATGCTTCTACAGTATTAGTTTTGTAATCTGTTGATGAAAATCCTGAATCCTTCTTTAAGAAAACGAGCACGAAGTTTAAAATTTTGTAAAAAAAAAGCGATATTCAAAATGTGGAGGAAAATAAATTTCGTCCTTTTAAACTAAACCTACCCTACTACTGGGTCGTAACGTTCTCATATGAGTCAACCTTCAGTACAAACGGCACACGGCACTGGTAGCATCTCAGCATGTGAGATACTGGGATATCTCAGCCCCCCTCTCAATATTATGGAACAACAAAATTATTAAAATGTTGACGTAAATGTTTTTCCAAATATAAGGGAAAATCCAGAGTTTAGAATTCCGAAAAAAGTGAATGTTTGTCATTTCCTATTATGGGATTATAACATATTTTTGTCAGACTAGTTTGAAGAATTGCCTCTTCAATATCGCCGAAATATGTATTTTCAGCATGATGGGTGTCCTGCACATTATGCTGCAGAAGTAAGGGATTTGCTCAATCGCAAATTTGGAAATTGATGGATGGGCCGAAATGGCCCAATTTTGTGACCCCTAGAAGTCCCGATTTGACTATTTGAGATATGTTTCTCTGGGGGAGCATTAAACAAATACTATATGAAAGATCTATCGAAAATGACGAAGGCGTTTTAAAGCAGAGAATTTTAAGAGCGATAGAATCGATTTCACTGGAAGAAATACGAAGAAGCTTTAGCCATTTTCGACGTCAGTTAGGAAAATGCGTAAAATATGGAGAAGTTTTTGAAAAATAAATAGGATGTGCCCTTAATTTTTTTAAAGTCTAAAAATAGAAAATATTTCTCGAATATTACAATTAGATATGATTTAATATTCTATTAGTAATTTTCTTTAACCTGTACGAGCCTGTAATTTTGGATTATGAATATTCTTTGCTCTAAAGACAACATCTTTATTATTTTGAAAAATACATCAGTTATCAAATAAGGTGTAATCAAATAAAAAAAGGTGACAATATGGCTTAGAAAAATTTTAATTTTAAAAGCGTAATTTAGGAATTTCAAATTTTTACTTAAAAATCTGAAAAAATTATTCTATTAAAATTTAACGTTTTTTGCATTAAAATGTTAAAAAAGGCAACTTTACTCAACCAAATTTTACGTTTTTGTATTTTATACATACCATGTACAAAGCAACAAATTTTTGGCATCGTGGATTTTTTTTAAAGCAAGAAAAAACTTTTATAAAGAATAACATTTTTTCGTATCTTTCACTTTTTGGCCCATTTGTCCTCGTGTCCACCGCATCCGTGGACATACTGTTTATTAGTCAAGAGCGAGACACACGATCCAAATGAAAGGCAACAAACCTACCTTGTCGCGGACCGCGAATATACTACCGATAGTATCGCCTGCTCGGGATGCAGCACTTTTGGCTGATTTTGAAGCAGTCCCGATCGGCTTATCCCGCCGCACAGTGTGAGAAATCGAAAATTCGAGAACACTGGTACGTTACTTCGCTGTTTTGCGAAAATTGTGGCATATAAAAACATATTATATTGCAGAACGTTATTATTCTACTAAATTTAGACCTACGTAGCACCTTACTAGGTACAGGGCGCTCATAAAATATAATTATTTTTCGACAAAATAAATAAAAAAATACTGCTTTCGGTTAAAAGCAACTAAGTTTAATAAACTTAAATACCCAAGCAACACACAATAGTTGAATAAACATTTATTTTTCGTTTATACCACAAGTATAATTATGGTGTAAAGTTTACCCACGATAAAGGATAAAATGTCCGCGCGATATACGTTTCAGTATGGTGGACTATATCCAAATTAAAAACGTTTATAAAATTCGTATAATAATCTTGTACAGAAACACGATTATATGTGGTATAAATTAAACGTTAAAACATAGTTCATGGTAATTAGATTAGTAACGTTTTTGATACACGTTTAATAGAGATTGATACGCTACGATGATATCTGGTAAAACACAAACATTGAAATATAATATAGGATCTACAAAGTGTTTACGCTTAAAGGACACATGGAATACTTTTTGATGCAATACATTTATGCGATGTATCCCATAAAGTTCGCATATTATTCATATAAGAAAGCCTAGCTATTTTCATTTCTTTGAAAATATTACTCTTCCTAACAACTATAATGTAGGAAATAAATAAAAGCCTAGGAAGAAAGAACATACATATTTAATTATTGTACAAACTAACACCATATGCGTTTATAAACATACATATAACATATAATATATACATACATACATACATACATATAACAGCTTGACAAATAGAGTAAAAAACAAAATTTTGCTTCCGAATAATTACCATTTTGGTTTTCGGCGAATTTTGAGAATAATACTTAATAGTTAATTTCTATAGTGGAATAAAGGCTAATACTCAACTAAAATTATACCAGCAATAATCAAAAATTTAACATTTATTTTATTATTCTTATTTTTTTACTAAAATTAGATGCTATTCGTTTTTCTAGGTATAATTAGAATGATCTTGCAAAGGGGTGGACAAATAAAGCCCTATGGCAAGCTACTGTGGAACAGCACCTTTAATTTTAATAAAGCAAAAAAATATCGCAACAATAATAATTGCAATTATAACACAAAAATGTTAATGAAAACAGATGACCTGAACTGTAAATCCTTGCCTTATTAGCTCACAATGACTCTCAATCACACACGAAAAATAAACTTAAACAATAATTACTTATAGAAATCAATGGCGGCTGCATAATCCAAAAACGGCGTTTGTTCTAGGTAGCTTGACTATCTTGTCTGATTTATGTGGCAAACTAACGAAGCCAATGGGAACTGCGTGTATCGTCACCAGACAAAGTCGGGATTACGGATTGGCCCAAAAAGGCGCGGAGATACGCGATTCTTCCCGAAACATGACGAAACAATAAAGTCTACGCACACGTTTAATTCAAGTAGAAAATTTGGTGTATAAAACGTATATCACATACCTTTTAATAACACCCTTAATATTGTTTAACGACTTTTGACGGTTTAAGTGGCTCCATATGCTGTATATCATGAAAAAGCATTAACCTCATATGAATATGCGAAAGTTCATATTTGTACAATTATTTTTAAAACAAAATAGTATAATATAGACGTATATTACATGGTTGACAACATATACGTTTACCGTTAACGTTTAATTAATATACCATAATCAAATATATTACCAAAATAGTATAATATAGACGTATATTACATGGTTGAAAACATATACGTTTATCGTTAACGTTTAATTAATATACCATAACCAAATAATTACCAAAAAATGGTTGAATATACGTAAAATCAACGATAAGGCTTAATCGTGTGTTGCTTGGGTACTAATCATAACCAGCGTACTTTAATTAATCTAATTTTCACAATCTGAGCTGGAAACTGATCTATCAGAATCGTCTTCCTCGATGTTGGTTTCTTTAAAAAGTGTTTTTTTCCCAGTATATTTCGGTCTAATAAAGGAAATTAGGAGATCTGAAGAAAGTAACAAGTTGCGCAGTATGTTCTCAATATTCTTGGTCCGTCCTCGCTTTCGCGCGTAATGTTCTCGAAAAACACTTGATGGCATATAGTACCAACTATAAGGACACGTACAGCTTTGCAGTACCTGTCAAATATTCTCGAAAAGTATCAACATTTAAGCGCTTAAAGAATTACAGAAAATTTTTTAATTAAATTTTTGTTCAATCCAGTGATTGCTGCTGATTTTTCGTAATGTCGAAAAAAGTTCCAGCAGTATTGCCGTCGTTTGTAGTGCCCTCGCCTTGTTTTACTACGTCTATTAGTTAATATCCCAAGTTCACTTCGAAAATCATGTTCTTCTTAGTGGCATTCTTAATTAAATTACAAAGCGTACTTATGTTAACTAATTACCACTGTGATACACTTGAAAAAAACTGGTAAATGACCAAACTCCAGACATTTTACGAATAATCTAGAGATAAAATAAATTAAAATTCGACAGTCGCCGTTTAGACAAAACAAATTAAAATTCGATAATCGCTGTTTCGACCTATGTCCACGAAATATCAAATCCGTTACACTGTGCGCCGTCCACGTATAAAACGAGGATTTTAGCTGTCCACCTTTCAGCAGTGCCGAAAATTTCCGAGACGCGTGATTGTTGCTATTTTAGTTGTTTTAGTATAGTTTGGGCATTGGATATATGATTTTATATTCGTTACACCGGGTGTTTAATTTTGTTAAATAATAGAACTGCTTGCTATATATACAAAACTGCCAAAAACAAAATTAAAATAAAGTATCTATGGTGGCAATGCCATCGCCATGTATCTAAGTAATTAATATAAATTCACATAACAAATAAATAAAAAGATGAAATGTGAAAATATATTTTACTATTATTAAATGCAGTTAGTCACTTTTGTAACAAACTTTTTACACCACACACTGAAATATAATTACCTCATAAACAAAGATAGATTACATTGATTACAAGAACAAGGAAAGCGTCAGTGAACTAGAATGCAACTATTGTTTACCTTACGATGACCAATTAACCGTCTTAAATAGAAATGTAGAACAATCTCACGAGCAGCGACCCGATGACATCCGATGCGATCGCGTATTTTACCGAGTGGCCATTATTGTTTTTTAATACTGACGTCTTCGTTGCCTTGGCAGTGTTTTGTTTATTTTTGTTTTATTTTTCGCCGTTAACCAATATCTGTTAGAAATATTTAATCTACGATAAGACAATAAGACAACATATCAGGCGCGGCGGAAATTTTAAAGTTGTATATCTCTGTTGCTACTTATGGGACCCATGCCAAGTTCAGGTTTTTTAACAGTGAGCCTATTAGGAATGTTTTGGTAAAGTAAAAAAAATATTTTGTAATTTGCGAAAAAAAGTTGAATTTTTGAATTGACCCTCCTGGGAAAAAAATTAACACGCTTAGGTATTTTATTTATTATTTTTTTCTAAACAAATATTAAATCATTTTGAATCAATTCTTAAATTTTAAGAGAAAAAATGTGTTAGTAGAAAGTTATAGTCATTTGATTTTTTTTTAAATTTTATTTTAGGTTTAAAAAAATTCAAATGGCAATAACTTTCTACTAACACTCATTTTTTTGTCATAAAATTTAACAATTGCCGACGGAATGATGTAAAATTTGTTTAGAAATAATAAATAAACCTAAATACCCAAGCGTGATATTTTTTTCCCCAGGTGGGTCAATTCAAAAATTCAACTTTTTTTTTCGCAAATTACACAATATTTTTTTCTTTACCAAAACATTCTTAGTAGGCTCACTATTAAAAAACCAACAGAGAAATACAACTTTAAAATTTCACGGGCCGCGCCTGCAACATATAGGCAAAAATAAAAAGCTGTACAATTTTATGCTGTGCACATTTTATATACGAACAGTAATAGAATAAATAAGACATAGAGTCACACAAATAGGTATGATCGTCAGGATAGGTAATGCCAGCTGAGTGGTTGGTTAAAAACTTGTTTTTCTGGGCTCAAGTGTTCTGCAACTCTTGTAATGGATCACGTGACCCTATACTCGTCATAACAAAGCACCAGGCGTGTGCGGTGAAATTTAAAAGTTGTATATCTCTCTTCCTACTTACAGGAGCCGCACCAAATTTAGGGGTTTTAATAGTGAGCCCACTGGGAATGTTTTGGCAAAGAAAAAAAATTGTAATTTGCGAAAAAAGTTGAATTTTTGCATTGCTTCCACTGGGAAAAATGAACACGTTTAAGTATGTTATTTATTTTTTCTAAACAAATTTTACATCATTTTGTAATTTTTAAATTTTAAGAGAAAAAAATGTGTTAGTAGAAAGTTATAGTCATTTGAATTTTTTTTCAAATTACACTTTAGGTTTCAAAAAATTCAAATGACTATAACTTTCTACAAACACAATTTCACTTAAAATTTAAAAATTGTCGACAAAATGATGTAGAATTTGTTTAGAAAAAATAATAAATAACATACCTAAACGTGTTAATTTTTTTCCCAGTAGAAGCAATGCCAAAAATTCAACTTTTTTCGCAAATTACAAAATGTTTTTTTCTTTACCAAAACATTCCCAGTGGGCTCACTATTAAAACTCCTAAATTTGGTGCGGTTCCTGTAAGTAGGAACAGAGATATACAACTTTGAAATCTCACCGCACGCCGCTGCAAAGCACACCCTGTTATTTTCTTTGCTGATGCCCCCGACTCAAAAGCAGCTCAGACAAATAGCAGCACACGTTTTTGACGGTTAAAGGGCACGTGATCAATTAAGACTTGAGAAGTTTAGTACTTGAGCGCAAAAAAATAAGTTGAATCAGTCCTGTTCGTTAAGGTAGTGACATGTTATCATTGACATGTCTACAACAAGAGTCCATCGGCCTCTGGCTACCAACAATGGACATATTCCTTTCAAGAGCTTAGAGCACCGGAGTTTCTCGCCCCTGTTTTGAAAGAGACAATATTTAGTGCCGCGTGTTATGTGATCCTAAAATAACCTCCAAAAACACGTTTTCTGTTTGATTGTAGTCCAAGAACACGTTCTTGAAGATAAAAGTTCTTCCGTTTTTTGAGTTCTGCGTATTTTTCTTTTACATTGTTAAAATGAAAGAATATTTTATATTAGAAGTACATTTTTGAACACCTATAAGGAAGTTATCAAAATATATTTATTTAATTTTCAAGTTTTCAAAATGTACTTACATAATTGACTGTTTTCCAGGCGCGGCCCGTGAGTTTTTTTAAAGGTGGGTCAAAATTTTGTGGGCAACTAGTCATAGATATCAACGCAACAAGCAAAATACACTTTTTTAATTAAGGAAGGTTTTTTAATAATGCGCCAAGAAATTATTTACCTACAAATAAACACTGCAAAAATCATAAAATAGGAACTGCAGAATATTGAACATTACTACTCTAGATGTTTATGGCTTTTTTCTATGTGTTTTAATACTCTAGAATAGTAGATTTTAGCGGCTTCCGTTTTGATAAGTTTAGCATCTCCTCAATAGATGTCGCGCCTTGTACTAAAAGCCTAGAATATAAACAGAACAAAATTCTGAGCTAAAAGTATGATTATTCGTAAAATGGCGACTAGACATAGTAATACGATATTTGTCTACGCACGTGCAGGCTGTAAGCTGTAGTAAATATGAGATTGCCAACAATTTTAAAAATATTTTATCGAGGAACAACTTGTTGCCAATACACCTTTTAGAGCCGATCTAATTTTTTAAATAACAAAAAATTTAAAAAAAGTTCTTGCCCCAACACAGATTCGAACCCTCGACCTCCTGATGAACTCGCTGAGATTGTACCTCTAGACTACGCTGGTTATGTAAGAAAATCGGTCCGATACCGTTAAGTTTGATGTCTATCGCTGGCCTGACAGAAATCGTATTTATAATTTTTTATATTTAACCACTAATTATAATATTATTAATACGATGCAAATACAATGCGCATATTAGGTACCTAATTAGTTTTTCTTTTTCCGAACCAAATGTTTTGAAATAGTATATTTTAGGGGGCAGTTTGAGAGTATTTCCATAGTGGGAGTGGCCAGATATTATTGGTGGGCCGTCGACCAATTGTGTCTCTTTTTAACTTCCTCTAGCGCGTATGTTTGATTCTCTCTTACTTTTAATGAACTTATATCGTCCATATAGGTAAACCTATAAGATCAATTTAAAATATGACCCAGTCCGGAGCAAGCTTGGATAATCTTTTGACGATGGCTTGGCTTGATTCTTTCTGGGGGAGTTTTCGCATGGAACTTTGAAACAAAAGATTCTTTTTTGGTTTTAAAAAATAAATTACTAGGTACATCACTGAAAATTTTAGGTGGGTTATTGACCAAATGATCTTATGGACGGGCCGCGCCTGCTGTTTTCCTAAATGCCGTGACTACAGTCTTACCATTTTTGACGCAAAAATTCACGAAGTGACAACAATCAAATTGCCCTTACCCAAATGCACAATCACGCGCAGCGGGGCACGAAAGGGCAGGGGAAACGAGCTTGAGTTACCTAAGAGCAACCAGTGCTGCTCCGGAGCTCCGTTTCGCTGTGAAAGAAATACTATCGATGCTCGACATTATTTGAGCAGACAATCATACATTAAATTTAACGGTGTAAAAGCATGTCCAATTTAATTGACGTATTTTCTATTAAATTAGGGGCAACAATGTAATTGATGTTAAAAAAATATTTCTCCGAAAAAATTCCGTTAGAAGTATGTTCTAGAAAAATCAAAACTTTTACATTTTCTGTAAAATTTTTTAAAACGAGAATGGTTCTGAACCAAAGAACATTTTTTGTAATTACAACAAACCTGAATTTTAATGTTTGTTGACAAACCAAGAACAATATATTATTTATGCAGAGTTGTTATTAAGAGAGTAAATGACGTTTTCTGAAAATCCAACAAGAAGTAACCTTATTTCTTGGGTCACTCTATATCTGCTATAATACGCCTAAAAATGGTCATACTCTTACGACCAACAACTACAAATATATTTATAGACCTAACTAAAAAGAATAACAGCCAAAATATATTCACAGACAAAGGCAAGGAACAAGAAATATGAACAGTACTCCAATAGTTATTTTGAAGTACAGTTCTAGTAACAAGAAGCAATATTCTATTTATAAGTAATATGTATTTCGTTGGCATTGCAACGGTATTCCAACCTAAAATTTGCCTTCTATATATACCTAACTCTTACAGCCTCCATATCGTTAAGTTTTTAATCATAAAATAAAAATTTAAAATCAGCGCTCTCATTACTTTACAAAACTTTAAATCCGTTATACCAGCAAACATACGTGTAATGTTACATAAATATTACGTACATTTTATATAAACTGAAGTTTATGTAATGTAACCCTTTCGTAACATTTACGTAAATATGTAAACCAAATTTAGGTTAGACCGCACTTCTTATGACATTACGTAAATAAATATATACAGGGTGTTATGAAATCCTCTGCATATATTGAAACTGGTAAATTCTGATTTGAATTCAGATTGGGGAAAAATAGTCATAAATGGCACTTCGCGATATTAAGCTAGGTATCGCCCCTCAAAAAAAAAAATTTTGAATCACTGCACACCACTGGAAATAAAACACAGGGCCATATAAAGAACAAAAGAACAGTGAGCTAGGTTGTTGTGTTGCCAGGTCTTTTAACAATATTTCTATGTAACAAGTTTGAAGAAATAATATTTTTAATGCATTACCTTTAAAGAAAGAAATCCTACCAACTCTGCTATAACAAATTTAATAAAACTCTATAGAGAAAACCTGTTTAAACCAAAATAAATACCCCAACTTCTACTAAATACCCAGAATTAATTTAAAATGCACCTCACTAAGCGACGATACGATATTTTGTTAATATTAAACGGCTTCAACTTTTGTTAACATTTAACAGCTTTAACTTTTTCTTTCACAAATTAAGAGATACATAGCAAAAATAATGTAAACGGTATCATTAAACTGGTCAATATGGATCCATACACAGCTGACGCTGGCGCATGAGTTCGCCCAATCGGAATCACTCTAGCAGACTGAATGGGGTCAACAACCCTTTAGCTTCGGGTACATCAAGATCTACCACCTACTTTACTGCTCAGGCAACTATACAAACACGCGTGTATATTATCAATATACTTTCCTAAAGCAGTCCCTACACGATCATTATTGCTGTCAGTATTTAACACAACAGTAATACTGCCAGTATTATAAAAATATTCGAATAATCTGCAATAATTTGCTTGAATTTACTTCATTTGATCATTCTATCACGATCAATATTACTGAAAATATTTTTTCATACTGACAGCAATAATGATCATGTAGGGTCTGCTTCAGAACTACACCGTAGTTTTAAATAATAATGAACCTACGCAGTTTCCAAGGATACTAAACTAGTTTCTTTTTGTTTCGCTGCCTAGAAACAAAGAAAATAAAATGCCTAGAAAAATAATGCTCTTCGTCGATCCGTTGTTTTTCGCATATTTTTATTTAGTTTGTGCTTTGATTAGTGCTTTTTAAATTAGTCTGATAGGGTTGAAAACTAAATTAAATTTACCACTAATAATATTTACGTTTTATGTAACGTTTGGGGGTGCAAGAAAGCGATTTATGTAGATACCTACATCTCGACTTTAGAAAAACTCATTCAGAGGTTCTCAAAAAAAATCGATAAGTTACGATAATTTTATTGGCAAAAGAGCGAATAACAACTTTCTGCACGTGCGGTGTAAAACAGAATGTTTTTTTAACAAATGCTGTAACGAAATAATTTTGGTTACAATTTTAAAATACGGTGTAGTTGTGCTCCGTTAGTATTTTTCGTTTTGATTTTTAACCTTTTTTTAGCAGAGAGTTTAAGCTAGTAGGAATAATTCTCATCTCATTAATAACGTAATATAGGTTAAGTCATAATTCGTTGTGTTGCTCGTTCTGGTTAGGTACAATTTCAACCGATTTCACGAGTGGTCCATATTTTCCCATACTGAATAAAAAAACTGCTATTAAATTAAAACAGGACCTCTACATATTTTTGGCAAAATGCGTGTGTGGAATTACAAATACTTTCGATTATTTAAATCTAATAAAAAAATGAGATGTCAAGATAATATTTAAATTTGCCAATGTCCCGGCTGGATCATTTTTTTCTTTATAATATTAGAGCTTGACGTATTTTTTAAAATAAAAAAGGGTGCAATTTGAGAGAAAAAAGTATTGGGTATGTCTTAGACTAGCCCAGGAGTCACTCATTCAAATATATGCAGTGAATTTCATAACACCCTGTATATAAACAAGTTTATATAAGATTTTCGTAGTATTTTAGCAAATTTTTGGTGCATGGTACGTGCGACAAAAACCTGAGGAAAAACGCTTGTCATATTACTGTATTTACTGTTTACTAGGATCACTATACGGAATATTCGTTTGGTTTTTCTAAAAAGTTGTAAAAGAAATTTGGTAATTTTAATTTATATCCAAAGGCCCAACGTTACTGTTTAGTTTTAACAAAATGAAAATTAATTTTTAAAGATGCTGAATAGGATTGTTTAGTATGTTCAGATATTGGTGAAAGCTGATTTCTTAATTTTCGTGTTTAAATAAAAAATAAAGTTAAAAAATTAATTTTTAATGCCTTGAGAACTTGAAAGGAAAGATAAACCTTTAATACATCTGCAAGAAAATAATAAAGAACATGCTACAGTAAGATTGGGTTACGTTAAATTAAACTGTGCGTCACTGAAATTTATTTGAAATCGGAAAACATAACCTACTTTTTCTTAGTATACCAAGGCTTTGTAGGTCCTTTAACAGTCATTTCAACAGCCTGTCTCCAAATTTCATAAAGAAAAAGGCTTGCCAAAATAATCAGAAATGATCTATAAAGAAATTTTTTAATATAAATGTGATAAGGTAAATTTATATAATAATAAAAGCTAGCAAGAAACTATTGACGCGGCCTGGCTGGTAGCGGAGGAGGAGGAGCTGACCTTGCTGGTACTGGTGGAGGTCTTGCTGGTGTAGGGGGTAGTGCCGGTTCTGCACGAGGAGGAGGTGGAGGGGGGCCTACGCGAAAGCAAGAAAACCAATTCAGTGGATTGCCCGTGACGACTGCACGAGTCCAAGGTTGAGAAGATTTATATGAGTTAATTAAAATCATGATTTTAATCAAGTGATTTTTAATTTAAAAATCATGATTAAAATTAAAAAATTAAGCTAAAGTCACGATACCTTAAAACATATTTATTCATAAAAATGAAACTTTCAACTCCTTTTGATACAAAAAAACCTTGACGCATTTCTTTCCATAATATTCATTATACTAGGTACTTCAAAAGGAATGTAGCTGCTTTTCACAAAAATAAAACTTTTAAAAAATCCTTTTAATACAAAAAGAAATAGAGAACATAACCTAAAAGTAAAAAAACAAAATACTGTCGGGCTTTTATAATACCTAAGTGTTATAATGCCTAAAAAGGAATACTAGTTTAGCTGCATTTTCATTGCATGGTCTGTTTCTAATAATATCTGAATGAACGAGTCCATAGGAAGAAAAAGCCTTTCTATATCTGCAGACGACGCACAGGTACAAAAAACAGAAATCACTATAGGTAGCAGTTGCATAATTTCTGAAACATTTTCTTGGGATCTCCACCACTGTATTGCTGTTACATTTTTAATTATTTCATCAGAAAACATAGTTTTGTGAAAAGGGTTCGACCTGGCTTCCAAAATGCAAAATGTTCGGCAACAGTATCTAGGTAACGAATATTATTTTTTGTTTATTGAGGGATCCAATATAAATATATGCCAAAAAGTGAAAGGGGGTTAAAGCTTGGTCATATATGTTTTTAAATAGTTGACATTGATGTTAACTTCTTTCCTCTTGAAAGCTGTCAAAAGTAGTCATTAATTTTTTCCTCGTTTGAACTGCTTGGGATAAACATGTACCTTTCTGTTGTATTGCGTCAAGTGCTATAGAAATTGGTCTTAGTAACTGTAAAAAAATCTTCAGCCATCCTTTTAATATAGATATCGGATACCTTTTTGAAAATCACTGGATCGATTTCTTCTTTATGCTCTTCACATATTAGTAACAAGTTTGGCCACTCCCTGACATATGCACATCTCAAGACAATCCGAAAATGTATTCCATCGAACGTCTTGAGGTAACACCAGTTCCTTGCCTCCTTCCTCTTTGTACCAAGCATTTGGCAAATGGGTATTTTTCTAAAGTATTTTGCAATTTGTATTATATGTTCTTGTACCTTAGATACTTTTAAATCTCTGGAAAGCAAACTAAGTAAGTAAGAACAACCATATGTAATTAATTATAGGATAATTTAACGACTAGGTAATTTTTTTCTTTATACGAACCAGCCGCGTTGTCTGTCAGTCTGTTACAACACTAGTAACTTTACAGTTATATTCATTTTTGCACTTATTTACCGAGTCAACAGCCAATTTTGCAAGATAATCAGCCGTATGGGGATGACCGGATGTATCTATGTTTTCTAAAAGACCACTGTTTTCATCTTTTGTTGTTAAAACTACACAGATTATGGGCTCATTATGAACGTTAGACCATCCATCCAAGGACATGCAAATAGACTGTCCAGATAACTTGTTAAAACATTTAGATTTGTCTTCTTTTCTATTTCATTTAGGAGCGTTGATGATAACTGAAATCTCGACGGCGGAACGTAACCTGGTCTTAACATTTCTATGGCCTTTCGAACTGCCTTATTTTCTATCAATCGAAAACTGCAGTTTGTTGCGGAAACCGCCTTAGCTATTTGCATGTCAAATTATTTTTTTCTTATCTTGACAACTTCGCACAACAAAAGAACCCAAATGGCGGCTACTTCCAGTATTTTCACTTCCACCTCCATTTCCCTCGTCCCTTCTCTTTGCCACCTGGATAACTTCATTTGGGCTAGTTCCAGGATGGAATTCACAATCAGTTTCAAGACAGCTAATATCACTAGTTTTACTTTTGCAGGTTTCCCAGTGACTTTTCAGTCTATCCACTAAACATTGCATCTCTTTACCACCCTTTTTACACACTGCTCTGTATCCTAGTTTGCCAACCACATTCTTTTTTATAAGATGTTCCCAAATACTAAATTCCTTTCTACCCCGACTTGTCATAAGGCAAAATTTCGTACTACACTACCCCCATAAGCAAAAATATTACTGATAACTGGAATAGGCGCGTGTCATTTATATAGCCGAGTTTTCCGCAAGTATTTTCTTGGGTTTGTTTCGTTTCTGTATTATTTACGCTTAAAAATATTTTTTCATTATAAATTTGACTAAGCAATATATTATCACCTAGAAGATATGTGTATCAATAAAAATTATTCCAAAATAAAGATTTTAGAAAAAAAAAAGATTTTTTCAACAACTGATTTGATTTAAAAAAAATCGTTTTATCAACCCTGTGCACGACATTCTTTAAATAAGACTTTCAAATCTTAACATATTAAAAGAGTTATATAGACTCATCCCCACAAACACTAAATTTCCTGGAACAGTTTAGCTTACCTTGTGGTTCTGGAATGTTTATGTTAACATCATCACTGATCTCCTCATAAATACCGCCATCTTGATCTTGGGAAGGCATTGACGGTAACTCGGGCGGCGGCATACTCGGTGGAGCTGCAGAAGATATGTTTGGTGGACTGGAAGGTAAAGTTTGAGGACAAGATGGAAAAGTGGGAGGACAAGTTGGTAGAGTGGGAGGAGCAGTTGGTAACGTGGGAGGACCATTTGGTAAAGCGGGAGGACAAGCAGGTATAAGAGGGGGACCAGAAGGTATTACTGGAGAACCAGAAGACATATTGGGAGAACTAGATCCAGGAGAAGGAGTAAGAGGAACTGGAGGTGGAGGGGCTGGTTTAAGAGGCATGCTGATTACACCTGCCCTGGGTGGGGGCTTTTTAATAGGTGAAGCCGCTGGGGTTGATTTTAGAGATGGTGGTGGCGGACGATGGGGTGGAGATGGTCTGGGTGGTACTGCTTTTTGTTGAACCTCAGGTATACCTAAACCTAAAAGGAAGTCTTATAAGTTTTAAAGTTCATCTTTAAGCTTGATAGCTGACCCATTATTCCACGACTGTGAATAAAATTAAGTTCTACTAACCACTAATAACCTAATTATATTTACAATAAGTTATTCACATAAACTTACAATTATACTCTGATTGATTTGGGGCGGAATATAAAGGAATTGTGTTACTTGAACACAACTCTATTTCCTTTTTTGTCTGTTCCACCCAGTCGGGTATTTTTAATGACAGAGTAAGGTCACAGTCCTGAATCTGAAAAGAAAAATATTTAAAATAACAATAATAAAAAAAAGGCCAAAATATTATACTTTAAAGTAAAAAAACTGTCAAAGTCAGAGAACGTCGTAGTTGTCAAATTTTTAAAATTAAAATTACGAAGTTCCCATTAAAGAAAAAATGCGTTAACTATTATCAGACAAGATTTAAAGTGATAAAGATTCTAAAATAATAGAAGTACGAGCCTTTCAGTAAAATTTAATAGTAAAAATGGGTAACAAAAAACGAAGAAAAACATCACCGTCAAAGTCAGTCAATCCGGATACAGAACTGGACGAAAATAATTAAAATTCCGAAGAAGAAAGTCTTTACTTACCACCAAAATATCCACAGGATAATAAGTATTGTGAATACATTAAAAAACTCATTGTTACTTCTCAAGACCAAAGAGAAGCAGAGTCTTCATCAGACAAAAATGAGAAATGCTCAAAATGTTCTTTGCTATTTAACAAAAAATTAGTGTTTGTTGGATGTTCTTATTGTGTTAAATGGTTTTGTTTAAACTGCTCTCTGCTAACAAAAAAAGAAGTTTCAGATTTAAACAAGAGGAAAAACGAATGGCAATGTATGGATTTTTCAAATAATGGAAATGGAAAATCAGATACCTACTAGTTTGCAAGAATTGAAAAAAGAAAATACTTTATTGCAGAAATATATTTATGAAATATACAGCAAAGTAGAATATTTAGTAAAGAAGATCGAAAATATTAAGAATTGCCAGGTAATAAATAAAATTAGCCAAATTGAAACAAACATTGAAAAACTATTTAAAATTTTTGAGGCGAACAATATACAATATAAACCAAATAGATACTGGCAAATTATACTCTGCAGTACTAACAGAGCCTAAGAATAATTTAATTGAAAAAGAAAAAATACCCGTTATTATTATTAAACCAAAAAGTAATCAAAATAGTAAGCAGACAAGAGAAGACTTACAAAGGAATGTTAATCTGAGTGGTGTTAAGGCAGCAGTAAAAGAAGTTAAGGATATTATAAATGGTGGCGGCATCATCATAAAAGCAAATACCAGAGAAGAAATTCAAGGACTAAAAAAAAATCTGAAGAAAAATTAAATCGAAATTATACAATTGAAACTTCAAAAATAAAATTACCAAGACTGGTTTTAATTGGTTCAGGAAAGGAGTACAAACAAGAAGAACTTACAGATGAACTGAAAACATTAGGCTATTTGAATGACGAAGATATCTTGAACATAAAATATACAAGACAATCAAAATATACAAAAAAAATTATAATTTATATAGAATGTAATGGGAAATGTTTCAGAAAATTGGTGGAGATCTTTTTGGGATGGAACAGATTCAAAATAAAAGAAGACTTTAATATACAAGTTTGCTACAAATGTTACAGCTATGGACATAAAGCTGCACCGTGTGATAAAAACCAAATTTGCTCTTTTTGTGCTGTTAACCATAATTTGTGGAAATGTCAAGAAAAAAGTCATTTATGTAATAACTGTAAAAATTATAATGAAAAATATAATTCTAACATATCCTATAAGCACGAGGCACTTAGCGTAATAGTTTGTCCATTACATCCAAAAAAATTGAGAAAAGTAAAGAAAATATTAATTACTCTTAATTATGAACAATTTAAATAATAATGGGAATATTAGTAAACAAATAAATACATTTAGAATTCTTTATGTAAACTCGAAATCAATGAAAAATAAAATGGATGAACTGGAAATAATAATTAATAACGAAAATGCTGAAATTATAGTGATTACTGAAACATGGGTAAAAATAAAAAGAACAAAAATATTATAATTTCGTAGACTTTAATTCATTTAATGCAACAAGAAGAAAGACAGATGGAGGGCTAGGAATTTTTGTTAGAAGTAATCTTAGTGTTGAAATTATCAAAAAAATTTTAAATGAGATTTCATATATTGCGCTTAAAATAAAACCGTTAAATTTTATTATTAGTGCAGTTTATAAACCGCCATCTATAAAAAATAAAGACTTTATGACATTTCTAGACCAAGAGCTTGAAAAACTAACAACAGTAAATTCGGAATGTTTTTTAATTGGAGACGTAAATATTAATATTTTAGATGAATACAATGACACAAAATTTCTGGTGGATGTTTACAATACAAATAACTTCAAGTTATGCAACACAAACAGTTCAACAAGAGAAACAGACAACACTAGTACTTTAATAGACCATGTAGCATCGAATTCACAGAAGGAAATCAAAATAAAATTTATAAACAGCTCTTTGAGTGACCACAAAATTCCAGTGGTTGATATTTTTATAAAATCAAAAAAGCCAAACTCGAGACACGATCATATTTTTATTAATAAATTTAATGCACAACAACTAAAAAATGGACTGTTTATTTTGAATCAAAACAAATTTTCGTTTAACAATGTAAATGAATTTTATAATTTAATAGTTAACATCTTTAAGAACTGCTTCTATACGAAGACAGTTAATCAAAAAAGAAATTCCAAGCCATGGTTTAATGAAGAATTAGCCAAACTTATTAAAATACGAGACACCTATTATCGAAAAAAGAAAAAAAATTTAGAGAACGTAGAATTTACAAATTCAGTTAATTTTTACAACAAATTGGTTAAAGAAAAAATTAGACTCACAAAGCAGAAATATTTCGAAAAACAATTTAAAAACAGCAGTCAGAAAAAGATATGGGAAAACATAAATATGCTATTAACAGGAAACGTAAAAAGCCATAGCCCTAATATAGACTATCTGTTAATTAACAACTACAAAATTGAGAGTGGAGAAGTGATATGTGAAGAAATGAACAGCCATTTTATGAATATTGGCCAAAAATTGTCAGATCAAATTCCCTTTAAAAACAGACCAGATGAAGAGCAAAATCAAAATTATATGTTTTTAGATGAAAGTGATATTATTACCGATGAAGAAATTAAAGCAATAATTGATAATTTAGATCAAAAAAAGCTTGTGGATTCGATAACATCACAGTTAAAATTATTAAAACTGTCAAAATTGAATTAGTTCCTATTTTAAAATTTTTAGTTAAATTATCTATTCAAAATTCTACTTTTCCAGACCAAATGAAATTAGCGAAAATATCACCTATATTTAAAACTGATAAAACAAGCAATCCAAATATCTATAGATCAATTTCTGTTTTGCCAGTTCTTTCAAAAATTTTGGAGAGGATTATGAATAGCAAATTAGTTAACATTCTAGAAAAACAAAAAATAATTTCAGATTTTCAATATAGATTTCGCAAATCCAGAGATACTGAGGCAGCAGCGAAGTATTCGTTCAAATATCGATCAAAATAAAAAATGTGCCATATTATCTTTGGATTTGTGTAAAGCTTTTGACACAGTAAATCATGATATACTACTTGATAAATTATTTAATATAGGCATTAGAGGAAAAGTTCATAACTGGTTTAAAAGCTACTTTAAATAAAGAAGGCAGTACGTCAAAATTGGAAGTAATATAAGTTCTTCGAAAATAATAACTTGTGGAGTCCCACAAGGATCCATTTTAGGTCCTGTTTTACTTTTAATTTACATAAATTCTGTATCTACATTAAAATTAAGGGGAAGTTTAAAATTGTTTGCCGACGATACAACAATCCTTTATTTTGCAGATAGTATTTCTGAAATTCAGTGTAATATTAAATGTGATTTAGAAATACTATTTCACTGGCTACATTCGCATAAATTAACGTTAAATTTAAATAGATCAGCATATATACTTATTAATAATCAAAGAATAAATGAAAAAACAGCTTGAATAACACTAAATAATAAAAATATTCTTTACTCCAGTACAATAAAATGTTTGGGCTTGTATATAGATGAAAATTTAAATTGGCGAAAACACATTGAAAATCTTAGAAGTTAATACATATCACCATTAATTGGAATATTATTCAAGATTCGCAATAATATACCAATGCAATATTTACAAAATATTTATTATTGTTTAGTGCATTCAAAATTGCAATATTTAATTTCAATTTGGAGATCAGCAAATAAGATAAATCTAAAACCATTAAAAATACTTCAAAACAAAATTATTAAGTGTATTTACAGACTGCCATACCTTGAACCAACAATAAACTTATATAAACCATTAGGATATTTAAACATTGATAATTTGTATAAATTAAAAACATGTATATTCATTCAATCTGTAATATTAAGCAAAAAACAAACAAACGTACAGATTTATCCCATTAATGATTTACATAATCGTAACACGAGGCAAACTAAATTATTGCAAACAGCACCTGTAAAAAGCAATTTTGCCATGCAGTCTTTATTACATAATGACATAAAAATTTATAATGACCTTCCAAAAAACATAAAGAAAATCAAGAAATTACAGTTATTTAAAATACATTTGAAGAAGCATTATTTAAGAATTTGAATGGTTTTAACAGTTTTTTAAGGACTTTTAAAATACACCTTATTTAAAAAATTGACTGTTTTAATAGTTTTTCTTTAGAATTTTATTAGTTTGTTAGTTTTTCTTCATACTGTTATATTTTTAATGTTATATATTTTAATGTTATGTTATATATTCCCTGTAATAAACTTTTAGTTGGTTGGGAATAAAGAATTAAAAAAAAAAAGAAATGAAAGTATAACAAAATGAAAGATAAAAAAATCATACCTTTATTGTTCCACCGGTTTTCTTCATAGCTTCTAAAACGGATTGCCCGTCTCTGAAAGTGATCCACATAGTATCGGCTACGAACCTAACTAAAATTGTTTCACCAAACTGTGAAAATTCTTCTAGAAGAATTATTACCATGTCATCGTCAAACACGGATCCGTCTTCTAGTTCTGGAGCATCTTAAAATTTTCAAAAAAATAATTTTAATTGCAATTCATTTAATTTTAAAATTACAAAGACTGATTAATAAGTATTTTCGCTATTTTATAAATTCCGAGTAGGCTAACAAAATTTGTTATGTTTACCTTCACAGTGGATAATAATGGTAGCATCAGGAGGCCCCATATCTCTAATAACTTCATAAAATACTTGTTGTCTTTTTTCCTCATTTAAAGTTCTACATTCAATATCTACAATTGCTATCACAGGTCTGTGATCACTTTGCTTTAATTCAGCTCTTCCATATTGAATTAATTTACCAGGCGACCAGTTATCGGCCACACCGTTCATTTCTGACGAATGTTTCCTCCTTCTCCACAGAACTCTATCGGTCCAAGCCGGCGCTCTACATTTCTCACTTGTGTCATAATCATCACTGAAGAGATCATATTTGTAAGTCGGCGGAAATGTTATTTCTCCTTCTATGAAATCTTTAAACACATTTCCTTCCTCTTGTTGCTTCTGTAAATAGATGAAGTTGATAGATAGTACTGAAATAGCAACATAATGAAGATCAAAGCACTTACTTTTAACTGATCATTATCAAGTATAGCTGCATAGTTTCCCTGTTTCACTAATTCTTTTATTTCATCCTTATCCATATCTACTCTGTAGTTAAAGTCTCCACACCAAAACAAATATTCGTGGGAATTTAATGATCTGCTCTAAAAATGTATTGCACTGGTTTTTAATGATGCTTTTGTTGTTTCAGTAGCTATGTATGATTTTTTGGCAAGCCAAAATTGAGAAAAAAACATATAAACATAAACTAGCTTAGTACAGATCTGGGAAGTAATCGATTATTGTAAACATTGATTGTAATTAGTAATTGGTACTCGATTTCAATTTTTGGGGAATTTGCAATCATTTCCAAAATTACTGTAGAAAAGGTAATCATGATTACTTTCAGGAATCGTGATTTCTTATTGTAATCGTGATTCCTGATTGTAATCATAATTACTTAAAGGAATCGGAAGGGTCGTGATTACTTTAGTAATCATACGTAATTACAATGAAAAGTCACGATTCCGTTTTGCATGTTTATTGCATTACATGACCAATTTTTTCCTGGTCAAACAGGATTTCTGGAGGCTTTTTACCGAAATCTATCAACATATATGTTTATTAACCTGCCTACCATACAACACAAGAGAGTACAGGTTTTACTAATTTCAACAATACCGTTGTAATCGTGTTGGTGATTACTTTTCGATTACAAAAGTAATCGGGAATTGATTACAATTTTTACCTGTAATCAGCAATAAGTAACTAATTATCGTTTCGACTAAGTAATTGTACTTAGTAATCGATTACTTTTTTGCTGTAATCATCTCCGCTCTGGCTTAGTAGTTTTCATACCCAGTTGATCTTGATAAAATATGAAAAATTGATACGAGTCATCAGATGTACTTACCATAGGGAAGGCTATTTTTCTAGTGATTTCGTTATAATCAGCATTGCGTTCACTAACTTGAGATTGGCCCGCGGCAAAGTGGGCACAAACAACGCATAAGGAAGTCGCATGAAATACCAAACGTATTGCGGCTGCACCTTTATTTCCTAAAATTATAGAATGAGATTGTGTGTTCTTTTTTAAATATTATTTTATTTATACGGTCAAGCCATTTTACAAAATTATAAAAACTAAAAATCTATTAAAAGACTTTTAGAATTAACATTAATATTAAAAGTCTTAACAAAAATATAACAATATAGACAAAACATTCATTATTACAGCTATCACATCAGAATCGCAAAATTTATTTTACCATTACAAAAGAGAATCTAAAAATAAACATTAAAACTTAAAACAATCTTTTTGTTGCTCGCTTATTTGCTGTAAAGAAACCAATGACATTCATTCCAGTGTAGACAGACATACTGTACCATTAGGGTGTCCGTTATTTACCAAGTTCATTTTTTTTCTTGCGACGCCCCCTAAATTTTTAGTTTATCGTCTAAAAAAAATGTCAGACCAAAATAAGCCCTTAATATTCAGAATAAACCTTGCCCTTAAGACGATACATTTCCCATTTAAATTACATGGGATTTTGCCACTTTTTACAATTAATTTTTTTTTCTCGAACAAGATTACCTATAGCAATGAGACATACATATTCTTATAGGAAATTGAACGCTCTACAAAAAAGGTCTCTCATAATTTTTCGATTAATTCACTCCTTCAAAAGTTATTCAAGGTACTAAATGCGACGTAGCGCGCTTGCGTGAATAAAAAATCCGTGTGTTGGCGGGAATGCTTGTACTGTAATTTTGAGTCACTTACTGTATTGAAGGGAAATTTCATGAAAGTATACAAAAATTTATGAAATTCAATAAAAAGTAGTTGACTGCGTGTTATAAATGAATGGTCTCAAAAATGATTCAAACTAGAATAACTAGAACCAGCTACCTGTTATGCGGTATATTATTTTCCATGTTTAAATTTTTTTTACCCTAATACCACCAGAATTATCTATTTTTAGAAATAAACTAATAACTTTTATCGAAATAATAATCACTTTGTCGTAAAAGGAAAAAAATCTGAAAATTTACATAGAGTTCAAATTTCACCTTGAATAACTTTTGAAGGAGTGAATTAATCGAAAAATTATGAGAGACCCTTTGTGTAGAGCGTTCAATTTCCTATAAGAATATGTATGTCTCATTGCTATAAGTCATCTTGTCCAAGAAAAAAAAATTAATTGTAAAAAGTGGCAAAATCCCATGTAATTTAAATGGGAAATGTATCGTCTTAAGGGCAAGGTTTATTCTGAATATTAAAGGCTTATTTTGGTCTGACATTTTTTTTAGACGATAAACTAAAAATTTAGGGGGCGTCGCAAGAAAAAAAATCAACTTGGTAAATAACGGACACCCTACTGTACCATACATAATTTGTGATACAACAATGAACATTGACCTCCGATCTATTAATCACGTGATAAAGTCAATCACTTTGGCTGAAATCGTCTAGATGTGTTACCTTATTTTCCTTCGTTGTGTTTATTACATGTTCTTTTAAATATTTGTACAACGGTAAGTTTTAATTATATTTTCCCCGTTTTAATTCGTCGTATTGTAGGAGTAAGCAATCAAAGAAATAACCTGTTTTTATCATTTATTTATTTGTACACCAGTTATCAACTTCAATTCAAAATAACAATAAAATATTTATAACACTTCTAAATCCAATATATTAACATAGACCTTGGTTTGTCTCCCGTAATTTGTACCCTTTTGTTGTCACCTGTTTATGTCTGCGACACTACGCAGGTGATTTTCTTGTCTATACTTTACCGGGGATTCTCTTGACCGCGCCTTTCCCATAGGCCACACATATGTAATGTCTGCGACACTGATGATTATCCTAGTGAAGTTTTTCCTAAATCTTTACCAAAATCCCTATGTTACTGTGCTTCTGCAGTGAACCTCTGCATGCACTTAATCACTTCGTCCCCTTAGATAATCGTTTTTCTTTGATAACACTTATAACCTGCATTTTATTATTGGTATCGCCGCTTGTGACGTGTACGTATATGTTTTATTTAATCTTGAAATACTTTCTAACACTCAGTATAACCCCAAATTACGTACACGCTTCGCATAATGCTACTACGTAGTGTGGAAAGTCATTCAGCGGAACTCCACTGTCGGACAATCTGTGAGGAGCCGAAAACCTAAGCAGTGGAACAGTTGCGCCCCCAGGGGGGGGGGGGGCTGCAGCCCCCCCAGACCAGCATATTAGACACGCAAAAATAAAAAAAGTGCACTACTAATTGAAAAATCCACCGAAATGCACTATTCAGCCCCCCCCCCCCCCCAAGACAAAATCCTGGGTGCGCCACTGCAGTGGAACCCCACTTAAATTAATTATCTGTAATAAACCGATATTACCATTCAACAACCAAACAAAATATCGGATATCTCAACGTACAAAAGTGCAATAAAAGTTAGGAGTCCACCTGCTCTTCGCATGTGTCACTTTTCTTCTCGAGCAGGCGTTGTTTTCTTATTACTAAGGCACCGAAAACCTCAACAGCGCACTATCGTCGGTTATTACCCTTTCTTAAGAAAACCCATCGCACCGTTTTATATATACATATTATATGTTAAAGTTCTACTGGTAGCATCATGCCAATACCTACACCCTTTCTTTACTTTATTGTAGTCATCTTGATAATACGTTAGTAAAATGCGACCATGCATATTTACTCCAACCCAACCTTTTTAAATATTTCTCTTCACTAATGCAGATTACATTTAATTTCTTAAAATACCTTTTTATATCAACCCTGTCGGTTCACTGACCTTTGTTATTCTCTTTTTTTTTGTAATGCCAAATAACCCCTGGATGACAAAAAGACCATCTGTATGGATTATGGAATAAGAAGGGTGCTCTTGCACTTGACCTATAATTAGTGGTGGTAGTAAAAAAATACCGTGGATTCTTTTAGGCACTGTTTTAATTAAGTAGTTAGTGGACCGTTTTTACATTGACGGCTATACCTACTGATTTGTTAGTGTTTATAAGTTTAACGTAAAACCTAACAAACCTATTTTCTTTGGTAAAATTTTTCTACAGGAAGTGTATTTAACCGAGATTTTACTCTAAAAGTAACAAAAACATTACTTTTCGATTTTATTAGTACGGATAGTGACAAAAAAGCGTGGCATTTTGTGTTTAACTTTTGTTAATTTTAATTATTAGTCGATTGCTCTTTTTTGCATTAATGGCTGCACTGTGTTGTTTGTGAGTATTTGTTAACCAAAAGAAGTGTATTTTAAAGGATTTTTATTTTAAAGGTAGCAAAAACATTATCTCTAAAATTATTGATAGAATTGGCAACTTAGTCGTGTGTTTCTTGCCAGTGGCGGGTACCATTGGTTACAGAATGTTTAATTACCAACAAATTTATTAGGAAGCGCCATTTATGAATATTTTTTTGCTCCAATCTGAATTCATACTAGGATTTACCGGTTTTAATATATGCAGTGAATTTCATAACACCCTGTATAATACATATTATTAACGAAATAGAATCAGCCCACCTGCGGCGCTGTTTGCGGCGCGGGCGTTACCAGTCAGTTGTCATTCACGGCTCGAGCGTTGAAGACGGCTGTGACTTTATGTATTAAACTTGTCTACTTAAAATACTTTAATAGGCCAAGCACCAGAGCAAAATATTAGCGATTTTTTGACATTAATCTTATTAGAAAACCGCATGTGCCATCATCTGAAAGACGATCCGTAGATGATTCCTGTTATATTTCCAACTCTGAAATTGTTTCCTTTATTTTGTTATAAACATTTTTTAGCAAAAAAACGCGATTTTTTTAGTTTTTTGCTTATAAAATGGAAACTAATGAAGCAATCTTAATGGTGTAAATGGACGATTTGTAGAGAATAAAAATACGAACAAAATGAGAGGTCGAACGTCCCGATAGGATAAGCAGCAACGGAGAAAATCCGGAAAACCGGAAAATTAAGAGTTTTTAAAATTCATAAATCGACCATTTTTAAACGTAGAGGGGTCAAACTTTGGGAAAAAGTAGTAATTTATAGCTACTTTATGTGTGCACCCCCGATGCTGTCCGACGATTAGTTTTGCCACAATCGTCATTTTAATTTTTCAACACAATATTTTGCAACAGGTCTGGATGCGCTATGGATCGTCCGATTTTAATTATTGACATGGATTTGAAAAGTACAAGTTTAATTGAACAATATGTATATTTTAATTTTTCCATAAAATGATACGAAACCGGTTGCAAATGCACGTAAAGATGCGTGAAAATGGCCGAGCGCGCGAATATTGGCTCCCCTTCGCTCCGCTGCCCTCCCGCTACTCGACCGCTTTCGCGCGCTCGGTCATTTTCACGCATCTTTACGTGCATTTTCAACCGGTTTCGTAGCACTGTATGGAAAAATTAAAATATACATATTGTTCCATTAAACTTGTACTTTTCAAATCCGTTTCAATAATTAAAATCGGACGATCCATTGAGCATCCAGACCTGTTGTAAAATAGTGTGTTGAAAAATTAAAATGACGATTGTGGCAAAACTAATCGTCGGACAGCGTCGGGGATTTGCACACATCAAGTAACTATAAATTACTACTTTTTCCCAAAGTTTGAGTCCTCTACGTTTAAAAATGACCGATTTATGATTTTTTTTAAAAAACTCTTAATTTTCCGGTTTTTCCCAATTTTCTCCGTTGCCACTTATCCTATCGAGACGTTCTACCTCTCATTTTGTTCGTATTTTTATTCTCTACAAATCGTCCATTTACACCATTAAGATTGCTTCATTACTTTCCATTTTATAAGCAAAAAACTAAAAAAATCGCGTTTTTTGCTTAAAATGTTTATAACAAATTAAAGGAAAAATTTTCAGAGTTGGAAATATAACAGGAATCATCTACGGATCGTCTTTCAGATGATGGCACAGGCGGTTTTCTAATAAGATTAATGTCACGACAAATCGCTCTATTGCTTGGCCTATAATTAAACGAAGAATATTTGGTACTTGCATTTCAAGTATATTTGGTCAGTACTTGCAACAATCCTGAAAAAGAACACAACGCCATATTACTTACCTGTATGACCTCCTAAACCAGTCTTGACGGAGTCTACAGCGACATCTTTAATATAAGGAACATGTTCTGGTCTAACAAATACATATAAACAAACACCAACCAACTGCTGGTATGTAACCAACACATAAGGATAATCTCTGGACAGTACTTTTTGCAGTTCTGTTGCCCAAGCTTTGGCATTTTCAGTACTAGAGTTAACAATATTTGCAGCACTTAGATCTACGATTTCTTCAAAACCAATAGCGTAAATATCTACAGGTGTCATTCTGTTGACATCGGAATGACTAGTATCGATCAGACTTTGATTATTTTTGTGGTTATCCAGAAGCCAGTCGGACAGTTGTATATCTTTAAAAACTAAACTACGAAAATGCTTCCCGCCGTTCACGTTATAGGTACCTATTGCTACCCTTATTGGCAATGGTTCTGTATATTCTATGTATCTCTTGCACATTTCCCTTAAGACATGAGGCGGGGCTGTGAAATAAAACATTTGTTAATATCAGCCTAAATAAAATCCAAACAGATACAGTAAGTAAACCCTCGTAACGAGGGGAACTTATCATTAGGGCTGGGCGATTATCGAAAAAGATAATCAATGTTTGATTATTTGATATAATCGATTATTTCCGGTTAATAGATTAATCGAAATTAATCGATTAATCGAAAAATCGAAATTAATCGAAAAATCGATTAATTGAAATTAATCGATTAATCGAGAAAATTTAAATTAATCGATTAATCGATTAATCGGACCAAATCGATAGTCGAAATTGTCATTACTAATGACATAATGAAAGCTACTCCAGCGCTTACCACTTGCCTATCTTGAACACAATTCCGGCGGGTGAAATTTTAGACCCTTAAAATAAAGGAGCGCGGATCGAAAAACATTCAAATTATTTCGTTGAATACGTGTTCCATAGTCGAGTTATGATTATAAAAAAAATCGATTAATCGAGAAAATCGATTAATCGAAAAAATCGATTAATCGGAAAATCGATTAATCGAAAATAAATTAATCGAAAAATCGACTAATCGAAAAATCGATTTTTTTTGTAATCGTTCAATCGATTAATCGATTATTTTGCCCACCCCTACTTATCATCTACAACATACATAAAAATTATTCAAATGGGTAACATGTTTGGTAGTCCCCCCTTGTAACTAGGTAAGTATTGACTTAATTCCAAAAAGAAGAATAATTGTTTACCATGTAATGTATTATATGGGAGCAAATTTCTTGCTCGATCTGCTAGTTCTGTAGATAATGTGGATCCCACTAATAAAATATCAATCGCTTCCTGCTTAGAATTATCTAACAGATTATTTTGTATAGTTCTTGCGGCGGATCTTGCACCGTCCATTATCTAAAATAAATCAAAACCTGAAAAAAAGTCGAGGCTTATACTAAACTTTGACACGTACCTTTGATCCGCCCTGTATCGCCCCTGTCCCAGCGTAAATCTTACTAATTTCATTTCCATTATTTATCCACATTTGTTTAAAAACTTCTTCAAATCGTGATATGGTATTTTTCTTGTCCACCAGTTGCATTGCCTGAAGTTGTTTGGCTAAAATCTTAAATATATTTTTTGAATATATTAATGGCCGCTTAGAGTTAAGAACTCTTATTCAGAAAATTGCAAAATTATCAGAATTAAATGGCGTAACGTTAAAATATATATGTTATGGACTACGTAATTATACAGGGTGTTTGGTAACGAATTCAAATTTTGTATGTCCCCGATGCAAATAAACCTATTTATTTATAACTTTAACGAAAAAATAAGCGGTATAAATTAGGGGGAGGTATTTTTAGATAATTAACGGATAAAATAAACCCAAAAAGAATTATTAAATAAGGAAAAAATCAAGAGAGTTCGGTTTTTACCCCTTAAATACGCTCCTGGATGACCCATTCGGTATTCAATTTAAAGTGCGATTATCTCTTTATAAGACAGTTTTGAAAAATTGGGAAAAATACAGTGATTCAAATGTACCGATGTCGAGGGCCAAAAGTCAAAAAATATAAATTTAATCGGCGATTGGTCCCTTCTATAAAGAATGAAGGAACTAAAAAATATGGATATCATGTATTTCAACGAGCTCTTTCCGATGACGTATATTGGATTTTAATTTGAGCCATTTTGACCCCACAAAAAAATTAAAAACCTTGAAATATTTGGGTCAAAAATCGAAATTTCCAGTTTTCTCAAATATATCCATTTTCCAGTGATTTTAGGTTTAGGTAAATGGATTGCAAAAAGAAAGTATTTGAGATTTTAAAGTTTCTCTTATGAATCCGTCTTTCGATCCGTAACGGTCGATTTAACCTATGAGAATGGCTGTTGCCAGGCTTTCAGTTATGTGGCATATTTTCAGATTGATAAACACTACCGACTTTATTCAGCATTTTTTCAATAAAAACAGAAAGATCATACAAACATTTGGTGTCCCTACAGAGATAAACATTTACTACATGCAAAAATTTTATTTATTTTTAAATTTGATAGCAACAGCCCTTTTAGGGGGGGGGGGGGGTAAACATTTACGTTGGTTTTCGCGTTATAGATACGAGAATTAGATGGTAAAATATTTGGGATTTGCCCTGTAATAGAATATATTTTTCTTTATCTAAGGCGTCCCACGTAGACTTCAAGCCTAAGTACTAACGTACCGTGGCTGTCTGGAGAGAAGGGAAATGTAGTCTATTGACACGGGATTTGAAGGATTGGAGGTTGGGACGGGAAGGGCAAACATCTGCAGGCAATTTGTTCTATAATCTGGAGACCCTAGGTATAAATGAGCGAGAGAAGTGGTCTGTTCTAGGCTTTTGTAGCTGGACAGTAAAGGGATGCATACGTAACGCGCCTCTTGTTGTTCTGTTAGGGACATTCAAGGGGGGAATAATACTGGCTAGTTCTTCAGAGCAAAATCCGTGGAAGTAGCGGTAGAAAAGGGATAAATCCCCTACAGCGCGGCGATCAGCGAGGGAAGGGAGTTTTCTCGTGAGGGCTGGGTCATTGGTAAGTCTTTTAGATAGAATCAAGGATCTTAAGTGTCGAAGGTGATGCCGCTCCCTAGATGTGGGAGCAGTACTCTAGGTTAGGTCTTATTTGGGAAACATAGAGTGTATAAGTTGGAAGGGGAGAAGTATTTTCTGACTCGAAAGAGAAAACCAAGCTTTTTAGCTGCCGATGTGGCTACTGAAGTAATGTGTTTGTGCCAGCTGCTGAGATCATGTTCGAAAGCGACGCCAACGAGATCGAATGTTTCGTTGTTTTGTAGGGCTTGGCCATTCATGTGGATGGGGTAAACGTTGCCAGATTTTTTGCGTGAGAAGGAGCAAGACTGGGTTTTGGAGGCGTTGAACTGAACAATATCTTGGCACCCCAGTCTAAGATTAATTGAAGATCTTGGGAAAGGGATAGGTACATAGATCTGCGTCTATTATCCAAGTCCTGATTTGAAACTTGTCTGGAAAAATGAATATTGGAGGGAAGAGTACTATCGTCAGCATAACTGTGGATGGGATTGGTAGTTGAAGAGAGTAGGTCATTAATGTGAAGAAGAAATAGGGTTGGTGCCAGGATAATAATATAATATAATATTAATATAATAATTTTTAAATCTTGGAAGGTCAAAATTAATTTTCTTTTGTTAGAATTTTTTCTAAAGTTGAAAAGCTTATGAACTGAACCAAATCGTTTAGTTTTTCTCGATCCGAAAAAACACCTATTGTATAGATTGTTTCAGAGTCAGATTACCAGCTGTTAATTTTCCCATTACAGAGCAATTAGCAAGTTAGTTTGACTACTCCTCATCAGGGCGGCTAGCAATATTCGGTTCATATTGTTGCAATTCACTATACGAGAAATCCGATTACTCAACAAAATGTGTGCTTATTCAACATAACTTTCACGAAAGACTATCGCCGTTGAGTCATATTGCATTCTTCTTTTACTCGCTCCTATTAAATAAAGACCCATTACACATTGGAAGAACAAATCGAGGCAGTGGAAATAAGTTGGCCGTGTGACGTAAGTCAGTGTTAATTGTTCGTCAATTACAGGTGCCATTCGAAATGTACCGCTAATTCTTCTGTTTAACGGTACCATTATTTTTATTGTACGAATGACAAATATCATAAGAGATGGATGACTTTTACCCTTTTATGACTTTTAAGCATTTATTTATATCAATTAGGTATCAAAAAAGTTGATTCAACGTGGAAAAGAACAGCTCTTGCTTTGCTAACAGCAAACAGCAAAGTATAACGTAAAATATGAAACTGTTTTTGAGCACAACTATATAACCAAAAAACCAATAAAAAATAACGGTGTTGGGCATGATACAAATAAAAGAAGATATGATACCGCGCAGGTAGGCGTGGCCATTTACGTCACGCAGTGACCAATTCCGCGATATTTTGTAAACGAAACACGTCTTTTTTAAGATCGCGTTGTGTTTTCAACTATTTTTTGGTGTTTTTATATTACTTTTAGGAGTTTAAAAGTAAAAAATGAGATGTGCTGTGTATGGTTGTGATGTGGACAATCAATCAATCAGTGGAATCAATGTATGTATTTATCCCTTTATTTATATGATTATTATAAATCAATACTGTAAAATTTGTATTATAAGCAGGAGGAAAAGTATATTGTCAATAGAATTTATATAAAATCGCCTTTAACTAACGTATACTCTATATTGCGGGTTATAAATTTCAAAAATAAGTCACGGCGTGACGTCATGCGCGAACCCGGACGAATTTGACACGGTTTGGTATCATACCTTCTTTTAATTGTACCATGGGTGTTGCGCAGAATAAATAAAAAAAATTAGCATCAGCAAAAAAACCTATTTATTAAGGAATTCGTTGCCAAACACCCTGTAAACATAATGCCTAGCCATTATAAATAATGATAAGAACGAATATTGACTAGTAATTATGAATTCACTACTAAATCCTAGCTACAGCCAATGTTTTAAAATTTGTTTTCAATAGTTCTTAAAAACTGCAATTGAATATCCAAATTCATCACTTTTAGAACCGATGAATATTGACGCAGATTCTGCACTAACTATTTATATTTACCTTACCTCCAGACCAAAGAACGTCTGTACACAATTTGTCCTATCTAAACAATCCAAACAGTTCGTCCGGATTGTTCCGGTCTGCAAGCTATAGATGGCGTTGCCATCGGCGTGATAAAATGAAAATTCCTGCAACTGTTGCTCTACTTTAGCTTTCAGTTTTTGTAGATTTGCCTGGTTACCACCTCTACACTCCTGATGGTAATCGAATACTATATGTTGTACATCATTATGAGATGATTCTTTATGGTGTCTCTAAAAGTAAAGTATGTAAGAGCCTAAGTTAACATATAACGATTTAATCTAAGACTTAATATTTCCAACGAAGATAGGCAATAACACTAGTACAAAAAACAAGGCGATTGTTTATCCCAAAAATAAGCAAAAGTTTGCGGTAGGGAGGTGCTGAAAAGGCAAAAAATACGTCGGTAATTATAAACAGTAATGGTGACTCGGCAAGATACGCGACTGAAAGAACGTGCATCGGAAACCTTCGGTTGGGTTGTGGGAACGCTAAGTTTAAGCAATCAGTGGTGGTGGAGTAGTAAACAATATATGGATGACTGCCCAAAAGAGAGTCAACATGTATCATTGCTAATTAAAAAAGAATTAAAATAATCACATTATCAACAAAACATTTAAATACAAATATATTATATAAATTGTATACAGATTTCTAAATTATCTTACCTAGTTGCCACCATTATTTAAACAATCTTGTAAGTTTCTCTTAGTTTGCGAGTAACTGCGTTATGGATATATTCAGGATTTATTTCATTTAAACATCTTAGCTCTTCTGTAATTTTGGCACTCATTCGTCTAAATTATGTGTTCTACTGTAATAGATTTTATTTTTTAAATACCCCAAAGAAATAGATCAAGCGGGGAAAGATCAGGGCTATTTGCTGGCCGAAGAACGGGCCCGTGCCTCCCTATTCACAATCGTATTTTCTATTTAGAAAGTCTTTCACAGGTGTGCAACATTATGTGCAGGGGCACCATCCTGCTGCCACATTAATTTGTATTCCTTTAAAGAAATATTATCTAAATAATTTTCAGTTTCATTTCCCATTAAATTCAGATATTTCTTGCCGGTCATATTACCGCCGAAGATAGGCCCCAGGACTTTGTGTGCCGCGACTGCTAACAGAGCAATGGATCAAAAATTGGTGCGGGTGCAAATTTCTCGTGAGCATTTTTGAAAGAACTTTGTGGATTTTATGAGCCGATTTCTCTCTACATGAAACTTGGGTCCACCATTACACACCAGAAACAAAACAACAATCTAAACAGTGGCGGAGCAGTGGTTCTCCTCCCCCAAGGAAGGCACTGGCTGGTCCATCGGCGGGAACGGTAGTGGCTTCCATTTTTTGGGATGCAAAAGGTATTTTTCTAATTAATTACCTTTCAAAAGGCCAAACCATCACAGGCGAATACCATGCAAGTATTTTGGACAAATTAAAGCAAACAATTTCTAAAAAGCGTTCTGGTTTAGCCAAGAAGAAAATCATTTTTCATCAAGCTAATGCACGACCCCAAACGAGTGTTTTTGATGGGGCAAAAATTCATGAATTAGGCTCCGATTTGCTGTCATCTCGACTTAGTACCATCAGACTACCACACCCGACCCGACATTTAATTTGTTCATGTTACGTATGTACCCCATCTTCGCTAGAAATATTTAATCTGAGAATTTAACATACCTGAAAATCCTGACTAAGAGCAGCTTCGCTTTCTTTGCTACCAATTAAACTAGTACCTAATAAATTAACCATAACCTGTTTGCCGTAACGTTCTTTAATCATTGTCATATGTCTATGGAAAGCAGACTTTGAAGCCTCGTAGCCTCTAGATATTCGTACTTTATGGGAACCTACCTAAACAGATTTTAAACATAATATGAAACAAGAATTATAACCACTAAGGTATTTGACTAACCTGGACACCAGGTTGTTCCCAAAATAATGGAACTGAACCCCTTGTTTGGATATAGGACGTTACTTCATTGTCCAAGTAAATTACTTGCTCAGTCTCCACAAAATTTGCTACATGACCTTCGTCATTTGTTCCTCTTACATTAAATCTACAAAATAAATCGAGGGGTTGGAGCTGAAAGTGTCCAAGGGAAAAAATTGCAATTTTAAAAAAATACATTTATATTTAACTTAAACTCTATGCGCATCAAAATCTTAAGATTGGATGCAACAAGGAAAAGTGCGTGCACATAATATATTTGTTTATGTATTGATAGTGTTTGCAGTAATATGGAAAAATGCACAAGGGTTGTTAAACCCCAAATAAACCTAGATAAGATAGAAATTGAAAAACGTACGAGTACAAAAAAATAAGAGCCTTATAAGTTTATTCTTTTAATGATTAGTCAAACTGATTGACTTGAAAGTAATAAGGTTCGTTGACAAACCACACATATGATTTGCGAACCATTAATTTTAATTTTAATTTGTTTACAATAAATAAAACGCTCCTCTCAGTTTTCAAATATGGGACATTCTTTTACAAACCGTACGCCTAAAAATCTTCATGATTTTCAATTGGTTGGATTTTTTTTACAAATAATATACTTACATAAAATTCAGGCGCAGCCCGTGAGTTTTTTTACAGGTGGGTCAAAATTGTGTGGGCTACTAGTGATATCTACGCAACAAGCAAAATACACTTTTTTAGTTAAGGAAGGTTTTTCATAATGTGCCTAGTTTTGCCAAGAAATTATTTACCTACAAATAAACATTTCAAAAATCATAAAATAGGTACTGTTGCATATTGAACAGTGCTACTCTCGATGTTTATGACTTTTTTCTATATGTTTTAGTAGGTACTCTAGATTGATAGCGGCTTCCCGTTTTGATAAGTTTAGCGTCTCCTCAATAGAGGTCGCGCCTTTTACTAAAAGCCCAGAATAAATGGATGGAGCTAAAAGCATGATTATTCGTAAAAAAAAATTGGGAACGCTGCCGAAACTCCGTTTTCTTTAATAAATACAATACTGGCGACTAGACATAGTAATACGATCTTTGTCTACGCACGTGCAGGCTGCCAGCTGTAGTAGATATGAGATTGCCAATAATTTTTAAAATATTTTATCGAGGAACAAGTGCTAACTTGTTGCCAATACACCTTTTAGAGCCGATCTAATTTTTAAATAACAAAATTTTTTTAAAAAAATCTACCCTAACACAGCCTCGAACCCACGACCTCTTGGTCAACTCGCTGAGATTTTACCTCTGGACTACACTGGTAATGTAAGAAAACCGGTCCGGTGCCGTTATATTTGATGACTAGCGCTGGCGTGGCTGAGATCGTATTTACAAATTTTTATGTTTAACCGCTAATTAATAATACATTAATACAATGCGCATATTAGCTACCTAATTAGTTTTTCTTTTTCCAAACCAAATGTTTTGAAAGAGTATATTTTACGACTTTTACGAGGCGGTTTGAGTGTATTTCCATAGTGGGAGTGGCCCGATATTATTGGTGGACCGTCGACAAATTGTGTCTCTTTTTAACTTCCTAAAGCGTGTATGTCTGTTTCTCTCTTAGTTTTAATGAATTTATATGGTCCATTTAAACCTATGAGGCGAATTTAAAATACGACCCAGCCCGGAGCAAGCTTCGATATCTTTCGACGATGGCTTGGCTTGATTTTTTCTTGGGGAGTATTTGCATAGAACTTGCACTTTTTTGAAAGAAAAGTTTGGTTTTAAAAAATAAATTATTAGGTGGATCATTGAAAATAAATTTAGGTGGGTCATTGACCAAATGACCTTATGGACGGACCGCGCCTGAAAAAATTAGTCAACACGTGTATCGGGATTTTTCTTTAAAAAATGTTTCTTTCGAGTTGTTATTTATGAATTATTTTAAGGTTGCTTGTTTCTGTCACATTGGAAATTCATTACTTCCGGTTCTAATCATCGGATTGATACCGTTGTCTTACCGTTGTATTTATTGTTGTATTAGCTTTCTAATTGCATGCTACAAAGAATTTTATATCATTTAATGAACATTAATAACAAAGTAAACGTTTAAATATTTTTTCATGCTCGTCCCCACAGCCTATAAAATCGCAAAAAATATTATTATATGCGTTGTGTTTTACTCTAATAATCCATCAAAAAATAAAAGTGGAAACTCTATTAGGTCGAAAGATATTTATTAATTTTGAGCACGTGTCACGCGCCGAACGCTATGAGGTGCGCGCAGTGCACGCACGATGTACATACAGTTTCAGCAAGTCTCCACTTTTATTTTTTGATGGATTATTAGAGTAAAACAACGCATATAATGATATTTTTTGCGATTTTATACGCTGTGGGGGCGAGCATAAAGAAAATATTTAAACAAATTTGTTATTAATGTTCATCAAATAATGTTATAAAATTCCTTGTAGCATGCAATTAGAAAACTAATACAACTATAAATACAACGGTAGGACAACGGTACCAATCCGATTAGAACCGGAGATAATGAATTTGCAATGTGACAGAAACAAGGAACCCAAGCAACACACAATAGTTGAATAAACATTTATTTTTCGTTTATACCACAAGTATAATTATGGTGTAAAGTTTACCCACGATAAAGGATAAAATGTCCGCGCGATATACGTTTCAGTATGGTGGACTATATCCAAATTAAAAACGTTTATAAAATTCGTATAATAATCTTGTACAGAAACACGATTATATGTGGTATAAATTAAACGTTAAAATATAGTTCATGGTAATTAGATTAGTAACGTTTTTGATACACGTTTAATAGTGATTGATACGCTACGATGATATCTGGTAAAACACAAACATTGAAATATAATATAAGATCTACAAAGTGTTTACGCTTAAAGGACACATGGAATACTTTTTGATGCAATACATTTATGCGATGTATCCCATAAAGTTCGCATATTATTCATATAAGAAAGCCTAGGTATTTTGAATTCTTTGAAAATATTACTCTTCCTAACAACTATAATGTAGGAAAAAAATAAAAGTCTAGGAAGAAAGAACATACATATTTTATTATTGTACAAACTAACACCATATGCGTTTATAAACATACATATAACATATATAATATATACATACATACATACATATAGATAATATATACATACATATAACAGCTTGACAAATAGAATAAAAAACAAAATTTTGCATGAAAAAATTTATACAAGCTTACTAAATTCCATTAATCCGAATAATTACCATTTTGGTTTTCGGCGAATTTTGAGAATAATACTTAATAGTTAATTTCTATAGTGGAATAAAGGTTAATACTCAACCAAAATTATACCAGCAATAATCAAACATTTAACATTTATTTTATTATTCTTATTTTTTTACTAAAATTAGATGCTATTCGTTTTTCTAGGTATAATTAGAATGATCTTGCAAAGGGGTGGACAAATAAAGCCCTATGGCAAGCTACTGTGGAACAGCACCTTTAATATTAATAAAGCAAAAAAAAAATATCGCAACAATAATAATTGGGCAATTATAACACAAAAATGTTAATGAAAACAGATGACCTGAACTGTAAATACTTGCCTTATTAGCTCACAATGACTCTCAATCACACACGAAAAATAAACTTAAACAATAATTACTTATAGAAATCAATGGCGGCTGCATAGTCCAAAAACGGCGTTTGTTCTAGGTATCTTGACTATCTTGTCTGATTTATGTGGCAAACGAACGAAGCCAATGGGAACCGCGTGTATCGTCACCAGACAAAGTCGGGATTACGGATTGGCCCAAAAAGGCGCGGAGATACGCGATTCTTCCCGAAACATGACGGAAACAATAAAGTCTACGCACACGTTTAATTCAAGTACAAAATTTGGTGTATAAAACGTATACCATATACCTTTTAATAACACCCTTAATATTGTTTAACAACTTTTGACGGTTTAAGTGGCTCCATATGCTGTATATCATGAAAAAGCATTAACCTAATATGAATATGCGAAAGTTCATATTTGTACAATTATTTTTAAAACAAAATAGTATAATATAGACGTATATTACATGGTTGACAACATATACGTTTACCGTTAACGTTTAATTAATATATACCATAATCAAATATATTACCAAAATAGTATAATATAGACGTATATTACATGGTTGAAAACATATACGTTTATCGTTAACGTTTAATTAATACACCATAACCAAATAATTACCAAAAAATGGTTGAATATACGTAAAATCAACGATAAGGCTTAATCGTGTGTTGCTTGGGAACCTATTAAAATTCATAAATAACATAACTCGGAACAAACATTTTAAAAAATTCCCGATACACGTGTTGGCTAATTTAATGTAGGTATATTGTAAAAAAAATACAACCAACTGAAAATCATGAAGATTTTTAGGCGTACAATTTGTGAAAGAATGACTCATATAGATACACTTAAATAGTTTTTTTACGAAAATGTCTTTCTTTTCTTACTTTCTTACTTAAGTACAGTAAAATTGAAAATGCGTACTCCATCCAATTACAATAGGCAGAATTTTGTTTTATTTCTCCCGCTGAATAAAAATTTAAACGTTCATATTCCACGCAAAATCCTCAGCGTTTTATAAAATATGTGTATTGTAAGACTCTAAATCGTAGCTAGGAGCTTTATAGGTACATCCAGGCAATTTTTTTCCAAACTTGCATTCTTGAAGTCGGGCAAAATTTTAAAACATATACTATTTTAAATAAATAATATTAATCAACAAAAAAATATAAACTGGTTTTTTATGGTGCTCATCCTATCCGGATTTTCCGTGATCTAAAGACTCCAAAACGTAAAGATTTGAAAAATCTCACATTACGCATATTGATTGGGTTTCAACCTAGCTCAATTCGGTTTACATATGTGTATACTGCAGAGGCGTACGAGGGGGGGGGGGGGGGTGGAACCCCCCCATTGATCTCTTATAGTAGTTATTATAAACATTATACAGCACGGTAGTATATACAAATTTATATAAAAACAAAGGTTTTGTCTACCAACCCCCCCCCCCCCCCCCCCCAACCAAAAGTGACCTACAAACCCCCAACCCCAAACCAAAATTCACGGTCCGCCTCTGGTATACTGGGTGAGCTCCTTAAAAAATTAATGTGTATGTATTTTTGCATTAAATCAAAAACCATATGTCCTCTAAATATATTCTGCCTATTTAGTATTTAGGCTTCAGCCTAATTCAAAACTAGGTACCTAGCTACAGATCCGGTCAAATAGATATACAAAGTGAGCATCTGACAAAATTAATACCTGTCTACATATGTTTCCTTTAAATTAGGGAAAATATACTTTCTACATCAGTGTGGGGCAAAACGTAATCTAGTTTATAACTACCAATTATAATTTGGAAGTGACCCCGCTGTCGGCGCCGACAGCCATCATGGATGCCGGCGCCGGCACCCGAGCTGGGTGCCGGCAAGTGACTCCGCTGTCGGCGCCGGCAGCCATCATGGATGCCGGCCCGGTAGCCGAGCCGGTTGCCGGCAGCATTAGAAAATTATGTTTATGTTCACTTACTTTCAAGAAAATGCTAACCTGGCAGCCTTGTTTATACGTGGAACACTTGTTGACTTTTCATTTTTTGTCTTGAATGGTCTTCCACCTTTAACACAGGCTAACGGCAGATAATAGTATTTCAGAGCCTGATTAATATCCACCACAGTATTAGGATTTTGTTGTCTTTGATTGTCGATTAGGGTCTCCGGTGGCCGAGTTGGTATGGCACCAGCTTTGCAACCGAGAGGCGCGAGTTCGAATCCCGCTTAGACCATGGATATCTTGTGATTGTCATTGGATGGTGGTAGAGGATTCCTTCCTCGACCGCGGTGGTACCACCCCTCACATCCTCTTAAAGGGCTGGTGAAGTCCCTACGGATGTTTCCAGCCCTGGATGTGTGAGTCGGATTTCTCCGGTTACTCACGGTACATAGTACTTAGACTTCGGTCTTCGTGGGCTGTCAGAACATAAAAAAAAATTCTGCTATTACGCAACCAAAACTAATTGTTTGTGGCTTTCTTGTAGTCCATCAAAACGCAATTAAAATTTTCAAATGAAGAAAATTGATCACTTACTTTCATATTTTATAGTTTTTACGCAAAATTAAAACAACACAATGTTTACATATCATTTTAAAGGGCGTAACTATTTTTATTTCAGGTTAGAACTGCCGGCACCCGAATTATTTTGTACTCGGGTGCCGGCGCCGGTATCCATTCATCAATATTTTGGGAACCGGCGCCGGCAGCGGAGTAACTTCCTAAGTAAAATTTAAATAAAAATATAGGCAATCTTGTCATTAGCAACGTGATATTTTGTTAGGTTGTATTTTATTGATTATATTTTATATTAATCCCTCTATATAAAGTCGGTGTTACTCTTAAAGTTAGCTGTTAGTTTGATGTGTATTGTTGGCTTTTTATTTTTATTCTGATTGGTTTGTGACGTCTTTTGTTTAAAAAATAAACAATTATGCACAGTATTATCCAAAATAGAATCTTTTCCACTCGGATGCCAACACAAATTTTACTGCTACAGAAATTTAACTATTATAAAAGTCTACGTTTACACGTAATAATTCATGCAAGTTTCTGGCGCCGGGTTTGGATTAGATAACAAGTAAAATCTAAAAATTAAAGAAAAAATGCCAAAATTAACGCGATTCCCCAACGGAAAAATTGCTGTCACCGCCTGCAATAAAGTGAGAACGTAGCAAGGCCTGACCTGTGCAACATGCGCAGTTTTCTAATATTAATTCTTGCTGCGCATTTCTAGGAGACGAATACTTAGTGTCCCTGAAATCTCATTGGTTAAAAATTGTTCGATTTTAAATCGACGATTTATCTCCTCGCTGGATGTTATCTTGCTATTATTAAATTATTATCATATCACAATTATCAGCCAGCGAATGCAAATATCAAATGGTGTTAATTATATAAAACGAAATGGTAATTTTGTTTTAGTTTTGACGAATGTGCGCTGCTTATTTAGCTAAACGTAACTGATTTTGTCTGTAAAAAAAATAGATGTAGTTTGAGGTTATGTTTAGATAAACAGCATACTTAGTCCATAATAAGAAGTAAGAAAGAATCATTTTAGTTATGTTAAACTTAGCTCCATCACTTTTTGCGCTGCTTACTTCAAGGCAAAAAATACAACTTTGCGCTAGAGCTAGAATTATCCAACGGTATTTCGCTACTAACCGTAATCTAGAATTGACAAAAGATCGATATCCTGTAAAAAGAGGCGATTATGCAGCTCTAAATAAGGAACATCTACAATTTTTTACGGATATTCTTGGCCCGCAGAGAGTTCTAACAGACCCTTCTGACTGTGAATCTTATAATATTGACTGGATTAAGAATGTCAGGGGATACAGTTCTTGCATATTAAAACCCAAAACAACCGAAGAAGTGTCACAGATTCTTTCCTTTTGCAATGATCATCAGCTTGCTGTTTGCCCCCAAGGAGGAAACACCGGACTTGTAGGTGGATCAGTACCGGTGTTTGATGAAGTTGTTCTTTCTACAGCTCTAATGGATAAGATTTACAGCATTAACGATACGTCTGGCGTTTTAATGTGTCAAGCTGGTTGCGTCTTGGAAAACTTGGATAATGCGTTAGGCGAGCGTGGACTTATGATGCCTTTAGACTTGGGAGCAAAAGGATCCTGCCATGTAGGAGGAAATGTATCGACTAATGCCGGAGGATTAAGATTGTTGCGTTATGGAAATCTGCATGGAAGTGTCCTGGGCATAGAAGCAGTAAAAGCCGACGGTCAAGTATTGGATCTTCTAAGCACACTTAAAAAAGACAACACGGGTTTTCACCTAAAACATCTTTTTATTGGATCTGAGGGGGCACTGGGAGTGGTGACTAAAGTGGCAATTCAATGCCCGCCTAAACCTAAAGCTATTAATTTAGCCTTTCTCGGTCTTAAATCCTTTGAAGATATATTAAAAGTACTCAAGAAAGCCAAGCATGACCTAGGGGAAATCCTAGCGTCCTGTGAAATGATTGATGAAAGTACTTTAGATGTATGCATACAAAATTTGAAGTTAAAGTCGCCTCTTCCGACATATCCTTTCTATATGCTTATTGAGACTCATGGAAGCAATAGCGATCACGATGAAGAAAAGCTAAATAGTTTTCTAGAAGACGTCATGTCTAGTGAACTAGTATTAAATGGAACAGTTACTAATGAACCTAGTAAAATGAAAAACATTTGGGATCTCAGAGAACGCATTACTGAAGGTTATATACATGACGGCTATGTATTTAAATACGATTTATCACTGCCCATAGAGAACTTTTACTCGCTAGTTCCCGTAATGAGAGAAAAACTAGCTAATGAAGATATAGTCAGAGTATCTGGTTACGGGCATCTAGGAGATGGTAATATTCACTTCCAAGTATCTGTTAAAGAATTTTCTCAGGACATTTTAAAGAAAATTGAGCCGTTTGTATATGAATATACATCTAAACTTAGAGGTAGTGTTAGTGCTGAACATGGAATTGGGTTTAGAAAACCAAAATATATGCATTACTCCAAGAGTCCTGAAAGTATAGTGTTAATGAAACAAATAAAAAACATGTTTGATCCAAATAAAATATTAAATCCATATAAAGTGCTTCCTCCCTAGAAGAATGAAATTTTCTCACAATCAAATTGTAGGCGGTAAAATAGTAAAAATATTTCTGGGTATAGGCCCTTTATTTCAACTAAGTATATATTTAAATTATTTTCGGAGATATCTAATAAATATATTTTTTCAACTCCAAGTCTTTTATTATTTTTTTAATCAATTATAGTTTTGAACTCTTTCGGCCGCTATATATATATATATATATATTATATATATATATATATATATATATACATATATATATATATATATATATATATATATATATATATATATATATATATATATATATATATATATATATATCTATAAATGGGAAATTTCTTCAGTCTATAGGAAATATACTAAATGTAAATGCAAAGATTATCTTCTTCGCTGGCGCAGAACAAGAAAACCATAAAATGACAAAATAAAAAATAAGGACTATTTTTTGATTCTGGTCTGGGTGCCCTCCTGCTGTCGCAATTTCTGGGCCCTTGCCTTTCATGAAGCTCCCACCCAGGGTGTCTGAAGAACAGACATTTTAACCAGAATCAACATGAGACCTTATATCCATCGGTTCGAATGGGATGAGTAAGATCACACAGGTCAGCCAGGTGTGGCGAACATGGACAGGTTTTAAGGTGTTTTTGAAAATGTTTAAAATGTTCGATTTAAGAAAAAAAAGTATATATATATATATATATATATATATATATATATATATATATATATATATATATATATATATATACCCAATACTTTTTTTTTCTTAAATCGAACATTTTAAAAATTTTCAAAAACACCTTTAAATAAAACCTGTCCATGTTCGACACACCTGGCTGACCTATGTGTTCACTTGACGGAAAATTGCACGCGAAAAAAAAATAAAAACAATTGCATTTGTTGAAACGTTGGCTGACATAAAAATCTTTAAGGAGAATTTTTCTGTTTTTAAGCATAATTTAGACAAAGTTAAAAAAAATCAAACCTTTTCCTAAGAAAAAACAGAAAGTTGTTATTCGTACTTTTGTTAAAAAAAAATTATCGTAACTTGGTTGAAAGCTTACTGTCTATCGGCCCGGGGTTGTCCATTAGATCTTGGACTCCCCATACTTTAATGCAAGAACATAACTTACTGGTTTTGTCCGATTAGCCACGATTTTCCTTTCCTATATATGTATATATAAATAAAAATATCCCTATATATATATATATATATATATATATATATATATATATATATATATATATAATAAATGTAGCGCTAGTGTAGCGAAAAGGCCGTAAATGAAAAATAAAAATAATGAGGACTATCTTTGATTCTGGTCTGGGTGACCTCCTGCTATCGATTTCTGGGCCCTTACCCATCAGCGGGCAGGCTTACACCCAGGGTGGCTGAAGAACAGACCACGATTTGACCAGAATCAAAGAGAGTCCTTATATCCAAAATGTTCGGAAAGGATGGGTAAGATGTAGTGGCTCGCGCCAACTAGTTCACCCAGTGTTGCTCCAAAAATGTTTGGCTGCTAACACAATAATACTCGAAAGTATGTCGAATGTCGATTTTCTCGACGTCGACGGTACAAATGCACCATTGTACAACAATAGTAGAAAAATGGACGATTTCTTGGCCTATAGGTAATATAATAAATGTAAATGCGAAGATTTACTTCTTCGCTAGTGCAGCGAAAAGGCCGTGAATGAAAAATAAAAATAATGAGGACTATCTGTGATTCTGGTCTGCGTGACCTCCTGCTATCGATTTCTGGGCCCTTACCCATCAGCGGGCAGGCTTACACCCAGGGTGGCTGAAGAACAGACCACGATTTGACCAGAATCAAAGAGAGTCCTTATATCCAAAATGTTCGGAAAGGATGGGTAAGATGTAGTGGCTCGCGCCAACTAGTTGGCGCGACAACAATAACGATTGAAATAATAATATACAAATATTTTTCTTTCGCAAAACTGCAACCGAAGATCTTATTGATTCCATTAGAAAAAATGCCGATTTGTGGTTCGCAGGATATACACATGTAGTCGTCGTTATAAGAGGGTGTAAAGCCTATAAATTCTTCATGTGTCCATGTGTGGCAGGAAATGCGACGTCTCATACCACGTTGCTGATTCCAGGCTTAATGGATTAAACCACGAACCTTTTGATGTAACGTGTGGATTCTCAGAAAGGCCTTAATTTTTTTGTGGGCCTTATTTCTGGAATGTTCTTTTGAGGTTACGTTGATAAAACAAAAGCAACAACTAATTATTAGTTACTTCTTTATAAAATTTTTACGTAAAAGAGCACTACTTACCATTAAAATTAAAGTGACACTTGCGGAAGCAAAATAAGATTGATAATCCTAATTTAAAGCGGCTAAATTTTAAAACAAAGCGCATGAATGCGGATATCTGACAAGCTGATGGTGGAGGCGTCGGATTCTAAAACCGGACTTGCGCTCGAAATGCCATAGAAGTCCGGGCAAAAGTGAAAGGCATGAAAAAAAAATTTCAGAATTTGAATATTTTAAAAATGCTAGCTTATAGAGCCATAAATTGCACATGTTTTTTGTAAATAAAATTTTTTTGTAAAGTGAATATTTTTTCCAAAAAAAATTAAAAACCACTTTTTATATCTCGGAATTTGTTCGCCGCGGCGCGTCGCAAATATAAATTGCGATATGTCGGAAGATTTTTAACGAAATGGTTTGAAATTCAGCATACATACTTGAAAAACTCTCCCGAAGACGATGGGATGATAAAAAATAGTTAATTTTGAATTCATTAAATACTAATTAATAAATACTAATTGCGCGTTCGAAATCGTGTTTTTCGAACTTCGAAAGAAAAAGTCTGCGGCGAAGTTTCAGTCTCAGAAAACTTCCCGCGAGAAAGTTGTTCTGTATCGTTGAAAGAAGTTTTCTGGAAAATTTCAGATTTGTTGGTATTATACTTTTCGAGCTAGAGCGAGTTGAACACGCTGCGCGACCCCGTAATGTGTATCTACGCGCTGACATAGGCCAGCGCTACAAAAGTATGTAACAAAAGAAAATTGCGTACATTCCCGTTATTAAACATTTTATTCATAATGTTGGTCATCATATTTTGAACTCATTTACACATCACAAGAGACATTGAATAATAATAATTCATACAATACGTTAACTAATATAAATGTAATTCACAAAACAAAATATTATACTTTGCTTTTTAAAACGATTTAACAATTCATGGCACAATGTTGCACTTTTGACATGCATTTTTCATAAAATTAAAACTCACGGCATTGTTATTTATTTTAAAAAAAACTACTGCACAGAACACAAAAACAAAAAATCTACACAATCTTCCGAAGACATTTTTAATAAATAGACTTGTTTATTACATTTAAATGCTTGTTAAAACTCAAGATTTAGAAGCACAGAAGTGACGTACGGCAGAAATAGACATGTATGATTTTCTAACATTATCGAACCTGCGCCGATTGTTACTATCGTGTTTTGTTTCCGCTAATTTCAATGGTATGTCGTGTGAATAACGTTTTACAGTCGAAGAATTGTTGCACATTATAGTCAACTGGAACTTTTTTTCGAATACAATTTAAAAATCGCTGTAAACATTATAAATATATGCAATTCTCTTTTGTTACATAGTTTCATACAAACACATGATGGGGTCGCGCAGCGTGTTCAACTCGCTCTATCTCGAAAAGTATAATACCAAAAAATCTGAAATTTTCCAGAAAACTTCCTTCAACCATATAGAACAACTTTCTCGCGGGAAGTTTTCCGAGACGGAAACTTCGCCGCAGAGTTTTTTCTTTCGAAGTTCGAAAAACACGTTTTCGAACGCGAAATTATTATTTATTAATTATTATTTAATGAATTCAAAATTACCGATTTTTAATCACCCCATCGTCTTCGGCAGAGTTTTTCAAGTAGGTAAGTATGCTGAATTTCAAACCATTTCGTTAAAAATCTTCCGACATATCGTAATTTATATTTGCGCCGCGGTGAAAAAATTACGAGATATAAAAAGTGGTTTTTAATTTTTTTTGGAAAATACTTTACAAAAACATTTTATTTACAAAAAACATGCGCAATTTATGGCTCTATACGCTAGAATTTTTTAAATATTCAAATTCTGAAATTTGTTTTTCATGCCTTTCACTTTTGCCCCGACAACAGTTCTACGCTTTTCGAGCGCAAGTCCGGTTTTAGAATCCGACGCCTCAAGTGGTATTAGCAGCTAAGGCAATAACTTCTAATTACAAATGGGGTAATTGGTATGAATTGTAGGTTTTGTCTATTTTGGGCATATACGTATTAAATAAATATACCGCGGGTTGTCTGGAATTCTTGATGCCAACAATGTGAAATGGAGATATACAATCTCGCATAAGTCTATCCTTTATTCTGATATTTCTGTATATGCGCATGCGTTAATACGAATTTTTTCATTGGTCAGACATTGTACTGAATTAGATGGTGAATTGTACTAATCATCGGCTGTTGTGAGTATATTTCGGCTTCTTTCAGCTTTCTGGTTTTTCTAGTTTACAGCTGGATCGCCATTCGCCTTTTTTTCTTTGTGTCGTGTTGTATTTTGTATTCGGTGTTCTTGTGGTTTATTTTGAAGTGTGCTAACTTATGCCCTAATGTACAAAAAGTAATAAACTAGTTCAATTATACCAAAAAACCAGCCCTGTCAAGAAACGTATGAAGAGTGGCGCCGTTAGATTGCCAATAGAAACACAAAATTTAGCGCAATCGCAGTTTACGAAATATCGGAATAAAGGATAGACTTATGCGAGATTATATATCTCCATTTCACATTGTTGGCATCAAAATCCGCACATTGGGTAAATGGGGAACCCGCGGTATATTTATTTAATACGTATATGGTTTTGGGTTACAGAGTTCTGTCAACTGGGCCTTATTTGTCGCAGGTACCTTATATAAATAATAAGACCATGAAAAAATTTGTAACTATTTTAGAGAGCAGATCTTGTATGACAGCAAAGTTCTATTTATTTATATATAAATCGCCATAATATGTCCCTTTACAAAGGGTATTCAGGAAAATAGGGGATAAGTAAAAAATGCATTTATTTTGCCTTTTTCTTGTGTTGGAAGGGTATGCAGCTGACTATTCAGATGTATTCAGGTCTACTCTTTAAAATGGTAGCAAATTTTTAACTAACATTATTGTTTTTATTGAAAAAATGTTGAAAAACTTAAAAAATGCGCATGTACGCGGGCCTTAACTTAAACTTTGTTAGGTACTCGTAATTAATGTAAAAATCTGTGAAAAGTTTTTAAAATCCGTGTTTGCATTGATTATATTAAATTATGTGCCAATTTTCATATCTTATCTAAATTGTATACCTAGCTATTCAAATTTATTGACTTTAATTTGCATATTACAGCAATCAACGCATAAATTTCCACGTAGAAAAAAACCTCTACATTTATTAGACAGTTAAAAAATCGTAATGGAAAAATGAACTTTTCGTGCAACGAAATGGTCAGCAAAAAATCCTTTAGCGGCAACATGCTAATGTAAAAAAATATATATATTTTTGGCCCAAGTCTGATCATCCAACTAGTGATTGTAACGAGCATCCGCTTCTGCTACCGCAAATGTGGAAGTGCCGTATTATTTAAGACTTCTGTTCCCGCTTCTGCTTCTGCATTTTTCAAACGGAAGTTTAACAGAACTTCTTAAATTTTGGCGCGTAGTGTTGTCTGCGAGCAACTATTACATGGGGCAGCTTTTGATACATGATGGAAAACCAAATTGACTACATGGCGAAAAAGCTGCCAAACCTTTGCTATTGAAATATACATAACTTGCATCCATTAAATTGATTCCTACTCTTATATTTCTTAAAAAATAAACAATCGTAAAACATCAATAAACTCTTATTTTTTGTAATCACTGTAAGTTCTGCTTCTGCGTTATGTTATTTTTAATATCCCTTGCAGTTTCTGTTTCCGTTAAAAGGCTTCTGCTACATCACTAATTGAATTATACCTAATAAAAACATAAAAAAATGTATTTTAAATAATCAAGTTACCTTGTTCCCGCTCTTTCACAACTAAGTCGAGAAATGACAGCTGCCAAGGCTTTCCTGGAACCTACATAAACTGTTCGAATCTCAACAGAACCACACATTGCCTGTAATAACCAGCTATCGCAATCTACTCCGAACCTGACTAAGTGAACATGTAACATACGATTCCTAAAAAAAAAAAACGAATAAAATTCAAACTGTCTGTAACAAAGCTAATGGTTAATTGCAAGAAAGCCTGAGAGAAACTCCTCAGATGTTTCTAAGTTAGGACCATCATAGTTCTGTCTTTCTCAATATAGAAACTTTTTTCCCATCCATAAGTATTGAAAATTTAGCAAAGCTAAAATTTTCTAAATTCAAAATTCTAATTCTTTTTTCAAAAACATACCAGAAAAACCGATGATCTGTTGTTGTTGTTTTTGTTCGTCTTTGACCACACAAAGTTAGGTCTAAAGCCGAACCACCTGAAGGACCTGAGTACCATGAGAAGTAAAAAGTTCCAGAGTTTAGCACCTTCCTTACCTGAAATAAAATTTGGTTTGTTAACCCACATACCTATCATTACCAGGGAATGGTTACTAATTAGGTACTAGAAACTATAACAATAAAAAAATGGGTGCCCATATTAATTTCCTTACTTCTGATACTCGATCTTCATTTTGTGGATGATGAAGTGGCACAAATTGTGTCTGTGTGATTCGAAATATTTCAGAATCTCCTATTTTGCCAATAGAAAAGCATCCTGTTACCATAACAAGATATAATAAAGTTGTCTCTCCGGAATACACCTGGAGAATCCCTAGACATCCATATGCATCTAGGATTTTCGTGTACTGTTTTTTAACTGCTTCTGTTTCTTGAGCAGCTGAAATAGGAGAATTTTTTTTGAAAAGCTAAATATATATCAGGGATTTTTGTGAAATTTATAGAAATGTCCAAATGCTACCAAGGATATAGGTACCAAGTGCTCAATTACAGTCAATTGTGGCCACAACCTTCAATATTTTATTTTTGCAATAGTTACTGTTATGTTTACATATTTTAAGGTGCGAAAAATAATTGTGCCATTATAAACATTTTTTATTAGCTACTATAACTTTTTACTATCTATAAACTAATTAGGTGACTTACGTACCTAAATTTAAATATTTATAATAATCTACTATGTACAACTAAAACCTGGATCTGTACTGGATTTTCATGTTTTTTTATATCTGAGACAGCCTACATAGACTTCAAATCTAAGTACTAACGTACCGTGGGCGTCTGAAGAGAAGGAAAATGTAATCTACTGACACCCACGGAATTTTAAAAAATTGAGGTTGGGAGGGGATGGGAAAACATCTGCAGGCAATTTGTTCCATAATCTGGATACTTTAGGTATGAATGAGTGAGAGAAGTGGGATGTTCTGAGCTTTTGCAGCTGGACAGTAAAGGGATGTATACATACCGCGCCTCTTGTTGTTCTGTTAGGAACAGTCAGGGGGGAAATTATAGCGGCTAATTCTTCAGAGCAAAATCCGTGGAAGTATGGGCAGAAAATTGAAAAATCCCAAATAGCGCGGCGATGAGCGAAAAAAGGGAGTTTTCTTGTAAGGACTGCGTCATTAATGAGTCGAATGGCTCTCTTTTGAATAGAATCAAGGATGTTGAAGATGATGCCGCTCCCCAGATGTGGGAACAGTACCCTAGGTTAGGTCATATTTGGGAAACATTGTTCTGTAGGGCTTGGCCATTCATGTGGATGAGGATTTTTTACCCATTAGGCACGTGCCTAGGGGAGCCGAACAAAAATAGGGGCGCCAAACAAAAATGAGTATTTTCTGTACCTTTAAACAAATGGAGGTTGGTAGGAATGGTAGATATGGAGAGGGAGGGGCGCCAAAAAACATAGTGCGTATGGGCGCACAAATTTAAAAACCGGCACTGATGGAGAGCAAGACGGGCTTTGGAAGACGTTGAACTGAACACGGTTTTCGGCACCTCAATCTAAGATTAACTGCAGATCCTGAGAAAGGAACAGGTGAATAGATCTGCGTCTATTATCTAGCTCTTGATTCGAGACGTGTCTGGAAAAACGAATATTAGAATGAAGAGTACGATCTTCTACTGTACCGTTTATGGAAACTGTAGGAAAGTTGCTCTTAAATTTATTATGAATACAAGGTTATCTGTAATTCTAACGAGGGTTTAAAAGAATCGTGATATTGATCTAAAAAGTTTAAATATTTTTGATACAAGTATTAAATATTGATATACATATCATTATATCAGATATTTCAAAAAAAAATTGTAGATGGGATTTCTGGTACCTAAATAAAAGTGCTCAGAGAGTATTAAAGAAAACAGTAGTTTCTTCTTAATTTCTTTCTTAATTTAAAAATGTAAATATTGCAAACGAAACATTACAAAATTTACTAAAACATCACTGATCAAAATATTCTTCCGATTGGCGGTGAACAAATTTATGTTTTAACATATACAGTAGGGTGGGCCGAAAAAACGTTTTTTCTGAATTTCGAAAGACGCTATCATAGAAAAGTTGTGTATTGTCCTAAAAAGTTTCGAAAACAAAAATGGACCGGATTGGAAAATATTTAACCGGGCCCATGGGCCCCTGAAAGGGCCGAATTTTTTTTTATTGTAATTTGACGGCGCTACTAAAAAAACGTTTATTAGGTATCCATCACTACCCCTAAAAAAATTATTGGTAAAAAACAGTTTTTACCTTGGCCTACGTACCAATTTGTGTATTATGCGTATGTACGTCATAATACCCAAATTGGTATGTAGGCCAAGGTAAAAACTGTTTTTTATCAATAATTTTTTTTTGGGGTAGTGATGGATACCTAATAAACGTTTTTTTAGTAGCGCCGTCAAATTACAATAAAAAAAAATTCGGCCCTTTGAGGGGCCCATGGGCCCGGTTAAATATTCTCCAATCCGGTCCATTTTTGTTTTCGAAACTTTTTAGGACAATACACAACTTTTCTATGATAGCGCCTTTCGAAATTCAGAAAAAACGTTTTTTCGGCCCACCCTAATATACAGGGTGTTTCATAATTGAATGCTGATCCTTAAGGGCGATAATCCTTTGGTGATTTTAAGAAAAATTCTTTATATGAACATAGGTCCGCAACAGCTTTATTTCTGAGATACAGGGTGTTGAAATGTAAGAAAAAAATCAGTTTTTCTCCAATATCTCTAAAACCGCTTTGTATTTTTTCTTAAATTTTCATCAGCGGCGTCCCTGTTAGCATGCCCTGCAATATTTTAAATCAAAAAAATGATACGCCTCTGTTTTTTTTAAATAAATATTATTTTTATAGTTGCTCTCTATCTTCTCATAAAAATGGTCTCTTGAACTTTTTTCATCCGGCGTACGGTTTTCGAAATAAAATGCATTTATTTGCTTTTCCCTATGTGATTTTTCTTGTAGTCTCAATTTCACAATTTTGTGGTAACCAAAGCATCTAGGCTAGAAACATCTGGTATGCTAACAACACATTTCGTTGTTTTATAAACGTAAACAATTTTGACACTTCTTTATCTAGATACTCGCCCTATGACATGAAGTTATAAAAACTTGTTTATTTAAAAAAAACATGGTAAATTATACAAATACCGAGTCAGCAGACATGCATTACCTGTATGGGCTTACTGACAGGGAACACATATGAAGCCCGGCGACTGTATCAAGAGCGCTTCCCAAATAGAATGGTTCCTGATGCTCGAACGATTTCAAGCACCCACAGAAGGTTATGTGAAACATGAAGGTTTGAGCCAAATAATCACTTAATAGGAGCACCTGAGACTGCAAGAACTCCAGCAATTGAGGTAGCTGTTTTAAATTCGGTTGAGGAAAACCCCGAAATAAGTACGAGGAAAGTTGCCAATAATTTAAATATCGCCAATATTCTAGTATGCAGGATTCTTCGTGATTATTTATTATATCCCTATTACATTCAACGGGTTCAGGCTCTACTCCCTCGAGACTTTCATTACGCGTGAATTTCTGCCAATGGTTTCTCCAAAAAGTTGCCGAAAATCCTTTATTTCATACGGGAATTTTATTCACGGACGAAGCTAGTTTTACGGAAAACGCTATCATAAATTTTCATAATAATCATTTTTGGGCCGAGGAAAATCCGCATGCAATCGTGGAATCTCATCACCAGGAGCAGTTCTCATTAAATGTGTGGGCTGGAATTATTGGAGATTACTTAATTGGACCTTTTTTTCTACCACGCAGATTAAATGGACATAATTATCGACGGTTTCCTGAAGATAATTTACCAATTCTGTTGGAAGATATTCCTATTTTAATGCGAAATCGCATGTGGTTTATGCACGACGGTGCACCTGCGCATTTTAGTGCCCTGTCACGCCAATATTTAGACCAAAACTTTAATAATCGCTGGATAGGTCGTGGTGGAATACAGTCATGGCCAGCTAGATCCCCAGACCTAAACAGTCTGGATTATTTTGTTTGGGGACATCTTAAGACCTTGGTTTACAGTGAACCAATTAAAACTGAGGAAGAATTGCGAAACTGTGTAATAGTTTCCTGTGAAACTATAAGGAATACTCCAGGAATTCTCCAAAGAGTACGTGAGTCAATGAGAAGGAGGACTGAAGCGTGCATACTCGCATTTTCGGACATTTTCAACAGTTAATTTAATTTTGGTATATTTTGTTCAAAATAGTAAAGTTTTTAAGATAAACAATGTATTTTTATGCGTGCTTATTACTAGAACTAAATAATAGTTACTATAAGATATCTAGTCTAGATGCTTTGGTTACCACAAATTGTGAAATTGAGACTACAACAAAAAATCAAATAGGGACCAGCAAATGAATGTATTTTATTTCGCAAACCGTACGCCGGATGAAAAAAGTCAAGAGACCATTTTTATGAGAAGATAGAGGGCAATTATAAAAATAATATTTATTTTTAAAAAAACAGTGGCGTATCATTTTTTTAAATAAAAATATTGCAGGACATGTTAACAGGGACGCCACTGATAAAAATTAAAAAAACCTTTATCCTGGAAAAATGTATTTTTAAGCGTACTTTGCATCTACCAAAATTAAAAAAAAAATACAAAGCGGTTTTAGAGATATTGGAGAAAAACTGATTTTTTTCTTAAATTTCAACATCCTGTATCTCAGAAATAAATCTGTTACGGACCTATGTTCATATAAAGAATTTTTCTTAAAATCATCCAAGGATTATCACCCTTAATGATCAGCATTCAATTATGAAACACCCTGTATAGTCACTATTAGAACTGAAACATAATGCTTAAATAACAACTAAAAATACTACTGGCAGATTTAAATTTGTAATTTTTAAAAACTTAAATTCAAATTCATATAAGATTTATTGTCCAAAGACTTACATCTTGTAAGCAAAGCAAGAAGATGCATAGTATTAACTTAATATTAAATAAATAAATAGGTACACATAAAAAAATACCTAAAAGTATATAAGTACAAAAACACTAATAATAAATGACAATCTCAACAAGATGCAGGTATCAGCAATAAATGAATAAACAAATAATTAAAACCTAATGTAAAATAATAAGTAAATAAAACAAAAACCATATATCCAAGTCTGAAAACTACCCTACTGCACATCCTATAATGGGTTTGTTTATGCAGCAGTTTCAAATCAATCAGAGCCAATGAGATTATCCGGTTTTGATCAGCAAACTGTTTTCCTTGAAGATGATTGGCTAATAGGCTTTAGGTAGTAATAACTTTTTTACCTTTATTCTAAACAGTACATATTGCACAGTTTATCTAAGAGTTTTTCAGTAGCTAATTAAATGGCTTCTTATTCTTATAAAAAATTGAGCTTTTTGTTAATGTAAAATGAAAGCCTTATAATAAAAGAACTTCTTGTACAATTCTCATTAACTGAGTGAATGTTAAAGGAGTATTTCTTGTGCATCAGACACAATGTCCCCAATATAACGATAGAGGCCAATAGAAATTGATTTTTTTTTCTTATCTGAAACAACCCACGTTGACTTCAAGCCTAAGTACTAACGTACCGTGGGCGTCTGAAGAGAAGGGAGATGCAATCCACTGACACGGGATTTAAAGGATTAGAGATTGGGAGGGGACGGGAAAACATCTGCAGGTAATTTGTTCTATAATCTGGAGACCATAGGTATGAATGAGCGAGAGAAGTGGGATGTTCTAGGCATTTTAGCTGGCCAGTAAAGGGATGCATACGTAACGCGCCTCTCGTTGTTCTGTCAAGAACAGTCAAGGGGGGAATTATAGCAAGTATATTAAGCTAGCTCACCATGGTCACGTCGCGCATTTCTAACCTAATGGATATTTAGTTGCTAATTAGTTGCTAATTAGTTACGCTAATCCCGATTTAGTTGCTATTCAACCCAACCCAACCGTCCAAGATACACGCGGTGAGCTAACTTAAATATTAATCTAGCAGACCAATTACTATAACTCGGGTTCTCATCAACTTATCGACTTTGTTCAGCCGCCATATTTAGTTGCTAATTAGTTGCTGGAAGATAGCATAGTTTATTTTACCCCTCCCGTCAACCCTTAACTCCAGGATCGGCACCCCTAAAGGCATGAATTTCAATATGGCTCTGTAGGTAATTATAAATGGTTCTATATTTAGTCGCTAATTAGTTGCTGACGTTTTATGATTTTTTTTTTCCCTCCCCATTATAACCGAAAACTACGATGGTGCTAAAATAACTGTTTGTCTATTCAACCCTTTCGCCCAACTTTTGATCTATGAGAGATATCGACTTCGTTCAACCGCCATATTTAGTTGCTAATTAGTTGCTGGAAGATAGCGTATTATAGACCGCCAACAGCGGTCTATATACCTAGCTGTGAGTCAGAAAAATGTATGTCCGTTGACAAATCGTGTTTTTCGACAATCTCGATTTTTTTTCTCCGAGATGGTTGCAAGTGAAACGTTCAAATTTGCTGGGTTAATAGAGGGATAGTGCGTCTAGCTTCAATAAAAAAATTCAGTTATACAGGGTGTTCCGTTTCGGAGTTATAAAACGTCAAAGTCGAAATTTCCGCGAATTCCTATGGGATCGATTACAGGTCGCAAAACTTAATTAAATCGATTTAAATTTTCAGAGGTTGTAGAGGACCGGGAGCTTCAGAACCCTATTGAAACTGGCGATATTCGGAAAATGGGAAGTAATTCTTTTGAATTTTTTTATGTCGAAAAATGCCGTTTGCAGACCCCTCTTTGGCACCAAATAACTCGGTCGCCGGAACCTCGGACAGAAAAACGTATTTGAACTTAAAACTAAAGAATCTCAAATACTTTCTTTTTGCAATACATTTACCTATACCTAAAACGACTGGAAATTGGAAAAATTTGGGAAAAAGTGGAAATTACGATTTTTCATGCAAATTTTTGACGGTTGTCAATTTTTTTGGGGGTCAAAATGGATTCAAATCGAAATCCCATGTACCTTATCGGAAAGACCTCGCCGAACTACGTTAGAAACGTATTTTTTTGTTCCTTCATTCTTAATAGGAAAGGAGCAATCGATAATTAAATTTAGATTTTTTACGATTTTTTTTCATGACATCTCTACATTTGAATCACTCTGTATCTTTTCCTATCTAATTTCTTCCAACTTTTTCAACGCTATCCCTTGGGGATATAATCAGGCTTTAAAATGAATCCCGAATGGGTGATCCAGGGCCTGATTTAGGAGGTAAAAACTCATTTTTCTTGTTTTTTTCCATCAAAATTCATCTTTAAATGGCATTATTATGGATTATTTCTCTTATTTAACAGCTCTTTTTTGGTTTATTTTCTTCCTACATCATCTGAGAACACTCCACACTAATTAAAATTACATATTTTTTCGTTAAAGTTATAAATAAAAAGCTCTTTTAGCATCGGTGCAGGAAAAATTTTAAAAAATGCATATATTAATAGTCTGCCTTGGAAAATCAGTTGAAGCAGCCTATCTTTACGTCGAAATTAAAAAATATGACCTGTCAGAATTATGCAAAAATGTCAGTATTTTTAGTGATTTTGGAGAGATCCTGGGCCCATTTCGGCTGATTCTGATTTAAAAGACAGAATGGACTTTATATTTTTAATTATGGTGCATTTCATTGGGCGATTTAAGCACTAAATACCAATTTTTTTATCTTTCTGAGACCCTGCAAATGGGTTTAAAAATCAGTTTATACGGAGAAATGTATTATAATATGAAGGGTCTAAATGTCGCCTAAATGCCAGTTTTTCTTGCGAGAATTTTAGGGTTTCTGGACCGTTTTGGGCTTGAAAAGTACCGGGCAACGCGTCTATAGACCTTCCCGTGTAGATTACGGAACATATAACTTGAAGAATTGGGCATTCAGAACCATTTTTAACTATTTTTCGATGACGGTGCAAAGCTGCATAGAATGGTTTTATTCCATTAGTTAGTGTACGGGGTAAATCACAATGACTGGTCTGATTTAAAATTTGCTTAGGTTTGTTATTATTTGAGAACGGCTTATCTGATTAAATCGAGTGAGGTGGCAATCGAAAGGGAAGGAATTAAGCAATTTTCTTATTTCAAAATAATTTCGACATTTCGTTGGCATGACGACGAACAACTAGCTATTTTCGTTAATGTTTGAGTTGGACAGTTGAAACTCGATATATGGGAAGAATTCGGTCAATTATTCAAAATTCTATATGTAAAATTTTTATTCGCATGGTTTCTATAGCAACGATTAAGGATAAAGTTGCCAATTTCTAACTCACGCATGGCTGATCTGATTGAAACGAGTGAGGTGGCAATCGATTGGCAAGGAAGTAAGCTACTTTTTTATGTGAAAATAATTTTGACATTTCGTTGCCGTGACGACGAACAATTTAATATTCCCGGTATTTATTGAGTTGGAGATTGGAAATTTGATATATGGGAAGAATTCGGTCAATCATTTAAAATTATATGTGTAAATTTTGATTCGCGTGGTTTCTATAGCAACAATTAATGATAAAGTTGACAATTTCTAACTCACGCACGGCTTATCTGATTGAAACGAGTGAGGTGGCAATCGAAAGGGAAGGGAGTAAGCTACTTTGTTATGTGAAAATAATTTTGATTTTCCGTTGCCGTGACGACGAATAATTTGCTATTTCCGTAATGTATTGAGTTGGATCGTTGAAATTTGATGTCTGGGAAGAATTCGGGCACTCATTCAAAAATATATCTGTAAAAATCGATTCCCATGGTTGGCATAGCAACGATTAAGGATAAAGTTGACGATTTCTAACTCACGCACGGCTTATCTGATTGAAACGACTGAAGTGGCAATCGAAAGGGAAGGAAGTAAGCTACTTTTTTATGTGAAAATAATTTTGATTTTCCGTTGCCGTGACGACGAATAATTTGCGATTTCCGTAATGTATTGAGTTGGATAGTTGAAATTTGATATATGGGAATAATTCGGGCACTCATTCAAAAACATATCTGTAAAAATCGATTCCCATGGTTGGCATAGCAACGATTAAGGATAAAGTTGACAATTTTTAACTCACGCACGGCTTATCTGATTGAAACGACTGAAGTGGAAATCGAAAGGGAAGGAAGTAAGCTACTTTTTTATGTGAAAATAATTTTGATTTTCCGTTGCCGTGACGACGAATAATTTGCGATTTCCGTAATGTATTGAGTTGGATAGTTGAAATTTGATATCTGATAATAATTCGGGCACTCATTCAGAAATATATCTGTAAAAATCGATTCCCATGGTTGGCATAGCAACGATTAAGGATAAAGTTGACAATTTTTAACTCACGCACGGCTTATCTGATTGAAACGACTGAAGTGGCAATCGAAAGGGAAGGAAGTAAGCTACTTTTTTATGTGAAAATAATTTTGATTTTCCGTTGCCGTGACGACGAATAATTTGCGATTTCCGTAAAGTATTGAGTTGGATAGTTGAAATTTGTTATCTGGGAAGAATTCGGTCAATCATTCAAAAATATATGTGTAAAAATCGATTCCCATGGTTTCTATAGCAACGATTAAGGATAAAGTTGACAATTTCTAACTCACGCACGGCTTATCTGATTGAAACGACTGAAGTGGCAATCGAAAGGGACGGAAGTAAGCTACTTTTTTATGTGAAAATAATTTTGATTTTCTGTTGCCGTGACGACGAATAATTTGCTATTTCCGTAATGTATTGAGTTGGATAGTTGAAATTTGATATCCGGGAAGAATTCGGTCAATCATTCAAAAATATATCTGTAAAAATCGATTCCCATGGTTTCTATAGCAACGATTAAGGATAAAGTTGACAATTTCTAACTCACGCACGGCTTATCTGATTGAAACGACTGAAGTGGCAATCGAAAGGGAAGGAAGTAAGCTACTTTTTTATGTGCAAATAATTTTGATTTTCCGCTGCCGTGACGACGAATAATTTGCTATTTCCGTAATGTATTGATTTGGATAGTTGTGTACTATGTGTCGTGTTTGTTGTGTTTATATGTATGTATAGTACAGGGTGTCCGAAAAGTCTTTGTATGGACAAATACCTTTGCTATTTGTACAAATATAAACTTAATTGTCGGATTTAAAGCAAATCGTATACATTTGCATTTCTATGTATACGGAGGTATATGTCTGTATACAAGCTGTCCAAAAAGTCATTGTAGGAGCAAATACTCCTAGTAGTACCAGGATAAAAGTAATTAAACCGGATTTCATGCAAAATCGATTATATTTGTTTTTATATGTGTTGTATATACCTATACAGGGTGTTCGAAAAGTCTTGGTATTGGCAAATACTTCTAATAGTACCGAAATAAACCTAATTAATTCTGATTTTAAGTAAATCGACTATATTCCTATTTAAACGTGTGGGTGTTAGTTTCAATGTATACAGGGTGTCCGAAAAGTCTTGGTACGGGATTCCTATTATTACTTAGATAAACTTTAATAGGTCGGATTTCACGCAAATCGAATACATTTGTATTAATATGTGTTTATGTTTGTATGTATGTATACAGGGTGTCCGAAAAGTTTTTCGTTGGCAAAAATAGTTTCTACGTGTAGGCGTTTTTATGTTTGTAGCGATACGGTTACGAAGGGCGGTCTATTCTCCACCATCAGTCCGAAGGAGTGTGATATCTTCCTTAATATATGGCCTAGCAACACGAAATTTTCAGGGCATGACAATGATATTACCGACCTTATAGAGCCCCCTCGGGGGGCGATTAGGCGGTCTATGCACCCTAGTTTATTTTACCCCCGGTCAACCCTTAACTCCAGGATCGGCACCCCTAAAGGCATCAATTTAAATATGGCTCTGTAGGTAATTATAAATGCATGGATGTGTCTAGAGTGTGTCTGCACGTGAGTGTATGTATAGGCTGAGATGTGAGAGCTTCTACGCAATGAATAATGTCACTTTGTAGATTCTTTGTTTTTTTTTTTCGATCGATTTTTCGTGGGGCTCTATGATAGATGAGTATAAATAAAATGAAAATAAATTACCTAGTTGATTGTTAATTTAAATATATAAGTCAGTTTTTAATTTTTAATGAAGTTAAAATATTACGACTGTTAAATTATTAAGTAAATTCATAATAATTCAGGATGAGTTTGAACATGCTGGGTGGGTTGCCAAAATAAACTACGCTATCTTCCAGCTACTAATTAGCAACTAAATATGGCGGTTGAACGAAGTCGATATCTCTCATTGATCAAAAGTTGCGCGAAAGGGTTGAATAGACAAACAATTATTCTAGCACCACCGCAGTTATCGGGTATAATGGGGAGGGAAAAAAAATAAAAAGCATAAAATGTCAGCAACTAATTAGCAACTAAATATAGAACCATTTATAATTACCTACAGAGCCATATTTAAATTGATGCCTTTAAGGGTGCCGATCCTGGAGTTAAGGGTTGACCGGGGGTAAAATAAACTACGCTATCTTCCAGCAACTAATTAGCAACTAAATATGGCGGTTGAACGAAGTCGATATCTCTCATAGATCAAAAGTTGCGCGGAAGGGTTGAATAGACAAACAGTTATTTTAGCACCATCGTAGTTTTCGGTTATAATGGGGAGGGAAAAAAAATAAAAATCATAAAACGTCAGCAACTAATTAGCAACTAAATATAGAACCATTTATAATTACCTACAGAGCCATATTGAAATTCATCCCTTTAGGGGTGCCGATCCTGGAGTTAGGGGTTGACGGGGGGTAAAATAAACTCCGCTATCTTCCAGCAACTAATTAGCAACTAAATATGGCGGTTGAACGAAGTCGATATCTCTCATTGATCAAAAGTTGCGCGGAAGGGTTGAATAGACAAACAATTATTCTAGCACCACCGCAGTTTTCGGGTATAATGGGGAGGGGAAAAAAATAAAAATCATAAAACGTCAGCAACTAATTAGCAACTAAATATAGAACCATTTATAATTACCTACAGAGCCATATTGAAATTCATGCCTTTAGGGGTGCCGATCCTGGAGTTAGGGGTTGACGGGGGGTAAAATAAACTACGCTATCTTCCAGCAACTAATTAGCAACTAAATATGGCGGTTGAACGAAGTCGATATCTCTCATTGATCAAAAGTTGCGCGGAAGGGTTGAATAGACAAACAATTATTCTAGCACCACCGTAGTTATCGGGAATAATGGGGAGGGAAAAAAAATAAAAAGCATAAAACGTCAGCAACTAATTAGCAACTAAATATAGAACCATTTATAATTACCTACAGAGCCATATTGAAATTCATGCCTTTAGGGGTGCCGATCCTGGAGTTAAGGGTTGACGGGGGGGTAAAATAAACTATGCTATCTTCCAGCAACTAATTAGCAACTAAATATGGCGGCTGAACAAAGTCGATAAGTTGATCAGAACCCGAGTTATAGTAATTGGTCTGCTAGATTAATATTTAAGTTAGCTCACCGCGTGTATCTTGGAGGGATGAATAGCAACTAAATCGGGATTAGCGTAACTAATTAGCAACTAATTAGCAACTAAATATCCATTAGGTTAGAAATGCGCGAAGAATGGTGAGCTAGCTTAATATACGTAATTAAAGCGGCTGGTTCTTCACAGCAAAATCCGTGAAAATATCGGTAGAAAAGGGACAAATAATCAACAGCGAGATGAGCGAGAGAAGGGAGCTTTCTTGTGAGGACTGGATCATTGATGAGTTGAATGGCTCTGTTTTGGAGACAATCAAGGATGTGAAGTGTCAAGGTGATGCCGCTCCCCAGATGTGGGTACAGTATTCTAGATTAGGTCTTTGATGGGGAACCTGTAGATCAACATGGGTACGTTTAACCTGGTTCCTAGTACTAATCTAGCAATAACTATGCTGTCGATTTCAGAATCCGTATCTGAGTGGTAGTGGCTAGGTAAGGCTAAGGCTAAGGTTGGTTATTATATTGGTGTCATTAACAATAAAATTCTGCTGTATACAGATGATCTAAAAATATATAGAACAGTCATCACTCCTCATGATGTAAAATTCTTGGAGGAAGATCTCAACCCCATTGAGAATTGGTGTAACTTAAACTTTATGAAGTTCAACTTAGATAAATGTAAATATACTTACAGTTTAGCAGAAAAAATGTACAAATCTGAATGGCTATTGTCTATGTAATAAATTGGTTGACAATGTCGACGCGGTTAGACATTTGGGTGTAATTTTTGACAGCAAACTTACATTCATTCCACATATAGATTATTGTTGTAAAAAAGTGCTTAACAACGTTAGGATATGTAAAACGACATACCAAAGAGTTTGAAAATCTTTATGCTTTAAGGAATTTATATACTGCCCTAGTCAGATCCCAGTTGAAGAACAGTACCTACATGTGTTTGGTCTCCGTGCTACGTATGTCATGTCAATAGAATTGAAAAAGTCCAAAAAAAGTTTTTACGCCATACTTATTGGTAGTAAACTATATATACCAAAAGATTTTGTAAACTATGATGAATTATTGAATATTCTCAGCCTTCAAACTTTAAATAGAAGACGTGATAATTTTGATAAAATCTTTATTTTCAAACTGATTAACAATCACATTGACTGTTCAGACCTTCTGTCATTAATTAACTTTTACGTCCTACTAAAAAGTTTGAGAGAGACAAATACATTTTGTCTAGATTGACATTGGACTGTATATGGAGTTCTTATCACTGTCTCGAATGATGACAAGTGCTAACTTCATTAGGACAGATGTATTTTGCTCTACTTTGGCGGAAGTAAAGAGACATTTCCTAATTTAATTGACAATGTGTGTGTGTGTTTAAGTATATGTTTCTGACGATTTATTTTTTAGTAATATTCTACGCGTATTGTTTATTGTAAATTGGGCGCTTACCCCTTGACTGAATAAATAAATAAATATTTCTATTAATAAATCAGATATTTATTTAAAAATAACACTTCAGCGAACTGTGATTCTAAGAAGCCTAAATGGGGGTCATTTCCATTTGGTAAGAGAAATTGTTTAGTAAATCCTTTTGCTTATGTTTAATAATTTTAAATGGTAATATTGTCAATTATTACAAAAGATAGCTGTGATATTAGCTGCTGTCCATTTCAGTTTGCATATATGTACCTACCTGTCAAATATCAGGTATCGGATATTAATTTTTTTAAATCTAGGTATGCCATCGAATAACCAATAAGACTTATACACAATAATAATTCCCTAAGCAGTTTTACTGGCCCACTAGAAAGGTAATGGGGTCTAGAACTTAGGTTCATTGTTTTCTGTGTTGTTTTTGCATTTTTGTGTAGATATTTTAAAATGGGGTTATAGTATTACACAACTAGATATCAAAATTACGAACTAAAAAGGTATATTTACTTACAAAGTTGTGCCACAGCTTGTGACTCGAATAGCAAAGTATTTTCTTTTGCTTTGTGCTCCAGCAACACACTGTGAGGACTTGGAGGTGCAGATTTTTCAAAAACACGAAAAGCCTTGTGCATAGCCATATTTACGGCAATTTAACCTACAGTTTCACTTCACTCGAGGCCTGTTCAGCCCTAAAACATGAACTTTTAACCTAGATTCATTTTTTATTTACTATTTTGACATGAAACAGTAAACACCCCCAAAATCAAAAAAATTGATTTCGACGTACCGGGAACGGGAAACTGCAAAGACAGCAGATCCTTTTAGCGCTTGCGCGTTGTTTGTTTGGTTGCCTATACAACGAATTAAAGAAGGAGATCGAAAAATTCCAGAGGCGTAACCAGCTTTTTTGTTAGTAGGGAAATATGATTAAAATAAGGAATATACACGAATTTTTTTTATTGCATAAATCGTTTCAGGAAGTCATTACAAACCCAAAAAAGTTATTGTAAGGAAAATTACTAGGATAATGATTTAGCTACAATTTTTTTTACTTTTCTAAATAATTTATTACGGTTTAATAAGCAGCCATTTTTCCTCAGTGTAAAGTGACGTCAGGTAGTGCAAAGTGACGTCAGGAGATCAGAAAGAAACGAAAGCGACTTAACCTAAGACGAACAAGTTTGTTTTTCTCGAACAGCGGATTCGAAACAGCCAGAGGGGGAGCAATCGAATTTTCTGGGTTAATAGAGGAATAGAGCAACTAGCTTCGGTAAAAAAATTCAGTTATACACTAAATACGTTTCGGAGTTATTAAACGCCAAAGAAGAAATTTCCAGGATTTCCATTGAAATCGGGTACACGTCGCAAAAGTTAATTAAATCGATTTAAATTTTCGGCAGTTATAGAGAACCCGGCGCTTCAGAACCCTATTAAAACTGGTGAGGACCGAAAAATGGCAACTAATTTTTTTAATTTTTTTAGATCGAAAAATGCCCTTTTTTGGTACATAATAACTCGAAAACGGAACGTCGGATCGAAAAACGGATTGATAAGTAAAACTTTAAAATCTCAAATACTTGCTTTTTACAATACATTTACTTAAACCTAAAATTGGACAATAGCTATGTTTGGGAAAAACTGGAAATTTCGATTTTTGACCCAAATTTTTCACGATTTTTATTTTTTTTTGTCAAAATGGATCCCAACTAAATTCCAATATACGTCATCGGAAAGAGCTCGTCGAAATACGTGGTTTCCAAATTTCTTAGATTCTTCATTCTTTATAGGAAGGGAGCAATCGCCGATTAAATTTCGATTTTTTTTCCTTTTTTGCACTCGACATCGGCACCTTTAAATCACTCCGTATTTTTTCCAATCTGATTTTTTCCAATTCTATCTTATAGAGGGATAATCAGACTTTAAAATGAATACAGTCATCCAGGAGCGTATGCAAGGGGTAAAAACTGAATTTTCTTGATTTTTTTCAGCAAATCCTATTTTTAACCGACATTATTCTACAATATTTTTCCTATTTAATGATTCTTTTTGGATTTATTTTATCCGTCAATTATCTAAGAATACCACCCACCAATTCAAATCGCTTATTTTTTCGTTTAAGCGATAAATAAATAGGTTTATTTGCATCGGGGACCTGCAAAATTTGAAACTGTTAAATTTTCGATCACTGCCATGGAAATGGAAACAAGGAATTGCAGTTTATTTACGTCGATACTATTAAAATATGGTGTCAAAATTTCGCAACAATGCTAGTTTTTGTTGCAAGATTGGAAGGTTCCTGGACCGATTTCGGCTTGAAATATACGTGAATAAGATTTTAGGAACCTTCTACTTTAAGTGCAGTGATATTTCATTGGATGAGTTGCGCATTAAATGCCATTTTTATCGAGTTTTCAATGACCCTACAATACTGGAATTCGCCATGAACTTATTATAACACTTTTGAGGTCACATGCAAGGGGCATCACGTTTTACGAGTTTCGAAATTCGCGCGAAAATTTGCGAATTTAGAGAAGGAAATTAAAATAACTTGAATTTACTAATTCTACCGCAAATTTATAATGGCAAATTCCTAAGGGTCTGATGGGGTTAAAAGCGGGATGTGCGAGGGTTTTGGTAAAATCACATAAAAATTAAGGTATCTTCTAATAATTTTAATAAATGCCACTATTACCAAAGCGTTCGATTTTATTGTTATTTTTTTTTAATAATAATAATAATAATAATAATAAATATGTTTATTTATGCCAATAAAAACAATGTAAAATATAAATATAAAATTGATAAAAGTAAAAAAGAAAACCAAAAAATGACAGTAGTATACTAGTTGGCATAAATGGGTAGGATTTTGATTTATAAGAAATCATTCTTCCAATCCTACCCCTACTAAATAATTTTTTATATTATTTTTAAAAGTTATATAGCTTAAGCCCCTTAGACTAGGAGGAATAGTATTAAAAATTACAGAAGATGTATATTTAAACGAAGACTAATATTTTTCAGTATGATGTTTAGGTATTTCTATTGTGTTCTGATTTCTAGTATTAACATTATGAATATTATTCCTGAATTCAATTTTTTCAAATAAATATCTAGGTTTCTGAGTTACAATTATTTTATATATAAAACAGGATAAGTGGATTTCGCGTCTTTTTTCTAATTTAATTATATTATTTTTGTTAAAGGTAAGTGATACGTGATCATATTTTTTTAGTCCTATTGAAAAACGAACACAGTTATTTTGAAGAATTTGTAATTTCTGTTTATCTTCGTTACTGATATTTTTGTGATAAATTATATCACAATAATCTAAACCACTTAGAATAATTGAATCAACCAACCTAAGTTTAGTATCGGTATTTAAGTAGTCCTTAAAATTATATAAAATTCTTATCCACGAATATTTTAATACACCACTGACATTTGTATTTAATCCGAATTCGATTTCTTATAAAGTATTTTTTAAAATATGTGTTTTGATAAAAAAAAATGCCAGCACCTAAAATATGATCAGAACGATCATTCACCAATCAATTGCACTGATACTCAAAAGAAATTTGCTTCTATTAAGTTTGTGATTTACAGCGTGTTAATTTAAGTGTCCCTATTGTAACTTCAGTGTTCGTAGAATTACATAATTTTTGAATATGAAGGTAAAAGTCCGCGATTTTAGGGAAAAATTAAAGGTTCTTCCATTACCTTAAACTTAAATTTAAAAGAGGGAAATTACTATTAAAAGTCATGTTTTTTTTTCTAAATTTTCGAAAAATATAATAAATTACTAATGTCCAATTGCCTCTTTTTCTTTTTCACATAGGTACCTATTATGTATAGTACCTACATAGTAAAATGAACCTTTGTAATGGTTGATTTACATTAAATCTAGTTACTAACCCACATAACAGCAGATAATTATTTACACTATTTTAATATGCATGCGATGTCTATAAAAGTATGTTCACTTGGAAACATTTACTGTATATTCATTAAATATACATTTTTGAGAGGTGTGCATTTATTTATAAAATTTAAATCATATTTACTGTTTATTTAAAAAAAGAATATTATATAAGGAACGTCGAGATAACATTTAATGAATTTTTATATAATTATATTATTTATAAATACCTAAAACGATATACATTAGAAATTTGTACCTATACATTTAACTTCATTTCGCTAGGGAAGTTCAGTGCAAATATTTTTTGCCCATTTCATAAGTATGTTAGATACTATCATTTTCCAAATTCAATGATACTATCATTAAATTTGGATTCAAATTCAATGGTACTATTAAACTAGGTATTTCATTTATTCCCAAAAAATAGCCCTCTTTTCCTGAAACTAAAAAAGAGCGACCATAGAACTGACGTGTCTTATTTCAGGTATCATCGGTTGATCGTTTTATCCCCCAAAGAAGTCACACAAATCCAGAAATCGCTAGTCACAATATAAGTCATCCAGAAGTCGAACTGATATCAGATATTTCTTTTAATCGAGGAAATTCTGAAGCTGACTCAAAGCAAACATTTTTAAATACCGCTAAATTTGCTAATAATATAATAAATTACAGAAAATTGTAAGTTAAAGTAATCAGTTACAGTAATCGATTAAAAACAGAACAATTGCAAAGAATTACAAAGTAGGTAGTTGATTACTTCCTAGCTCTGATCCCTACTATTTGGAGTTTTACCATTGTAACATACAGGGTGGTCCACAGGTGATTGTACACAGAGCAACGGCAAATTCATTATGTCAAGACAATGCGATTTGTTCAAACTTGCCTAATTCAAAAGTTGATAATAACCAAGATACAGGGTATCAATATTTTAATTTCGTTTTCGATTTTTCTAATAATTTCCCAACAAAACGACAGAGCGGCACGAAATTAGGGATTTGGGGTTTTTTTGAGGCGAGGAATTCAAATTGGCCCACACTTTTGATGTCACTAGTAGAGGGCGCCTCCTACCGCACTTCTTTTAAATGCCGTAACTTTTTTCAAGCTTAGTATATCGATCTGACTATTGAAAAAGTCGATTATCCTACTTCTTTTACGTCACAAAGGTATACTTTATTGAACTCGCTAGGAGTAACCGTTTCCGAGATAATCGCATTTGAAATTTCCTATGCAATATATGTAATGGTACAATTTCTATTATTTTAAATTAATTTATCCCTTTATTTACATGATTATTTTGAATCATATACCTTAAAATTTGTATTAAAAGCAGGAGGTAAAGTATATTGCCTATAGAACTAAAATCGCCTATAACTAATGTAAACTCTATATTGCGCGTTATAAATTTCAAAAATAACTCACAGCGTGATGTCATGCGCGAACCTGGACGAATTTGACACGGTTTGGTATCATATCTTCCTTTTATTGTATCATGTTCTTAACAACTAATTGCTAACTTTCGAACTTGTCCAGAGCCTGAAAACGTAATACTGATAATGTTGCAATTAATTTGATTTTAGTCAGATTACTTACTAATTATAAGCAACAATGTATCTATAGAGCGCTTTTTTGAATCAAGCCTTCAAAATCACTAAATTGTGACCTAACAGTTATACTTACATATATAATTTTTTTAGATTGTACTCTGCAATGGGCCTTACAAACTCTAAAATAATAAAATGTTCAATTTCAAACAAACGACAAAATTCTAGTGAAATATCTCATAAATATAGCCATTCATGGCCCGTCGTTCCAAGGAAAAAACCATTAATTAGCGCTCCAGATATGGTTCTGGATATGCCAGATATTGATACAGCAGTATGTAAGTGCTTAAATGTTTTTTACTCTTAAAAAAATTCACCTGATGGGCGTAATTAACTGAGTTTTGCATTAGTTAATGGCCCTCAGACTTATGACATGAAATACTTATTTAGTATTGCTAACTTCAGTGTTTAGTATAACTATAATCTGATTATAATGTAATTTGATTAATAACGTGATTACATTTTAATTCAATTACGATATAATCTGTTAAATTGAAAACTCATTGAATACTTTGTAATTTAATTACACTGTAACTTGTTACGTTGTAATTCGATTACATTATAATTTGATTACACTGTAATGTGATTAAATGCTGCGAGGTTAAACTCACACTTTGTCATTGAGACAAAGGAAGCCGTGCCATCGACATCTTCCGGTAGGCCCAGTCTTCCATTTCCTGAAAAATCAATCAGATCTCAAAGAAGAGAAGCCTCGCAATTATCGCATGAAAAACAGCATGAATCAGCTTTAATTGTACAAGCTGCGGCTATGGCTGAACATCAACAAGGACAACATGGGTGGGCAGCCGTTTTAAAAGATATTACTGAAAGTTCAAAACGACCCGCAAAAGTCAGAAAGATGCTTCTATCTTCCAAGGAACAGCCTTTAGATTACACAGCCGAAGAAGCACTAGAGTTGATTTTGGATTCGTACTTTAGCAAGCAGCAGTACCTGAATAATATACGAAATGGAGCCCGGTCAAGGAAAAGCATTATTTATCCAGATTATAAGCAAGTTTGGCAGTGCAAGTCTAAATGTAGACCAAGAGATATTATGGTTACTGACGTTATTACAGAAGTTTCTTTAAAACATCTTCTAGAATATACGACGAAACGCATAGTTATTACAAAAAGAAGTGATTATTCATCACCTGGACGTGTTAGGACTTAAGAAAATTACTGCCGAACTAATTTGTAGCTATGGGTTTGATGGAAGTGGCGGTCATTCTACTTTTAAACAAAAATTTGAATCACCTTGCACTCACTCTGATACGTCTGTACTTGAAACAACTTTTATACATGTGCGCCCATAGGGAGGGGCAAGGGGGCAGTTGCCCCCCCTGGGATCGGGTTCCACGGTGCTTATTAACAACTTCGTGATTTTGTAACATACGGTATTTTGGCTGGTTGCCTTCCCCTGAAATTTACTCTATGGGCGCCCATGCTTGTATATCTTTACCCAAGCAAACAAAAAACGGTGTCTATCTATCGATCTTCTAAGGTACAATGACCTCTCGTCGACTAGCAACGTAAAGCCAGCTTTGTTATGTAACACCCCGTCTAGCGCTTAGTCACCTGAATCGGGCGACCCTCCGAGGTGTGTTACACGTTTGTCCAGTTTGGGTGTGTGGATGAAATCTTCGGATTGTCGGCCTGTGCCCCCGAAGATTTCCAAATGTAATTGATCGTTTAAGATTTTTTTCCAGAGCGTTTAATCTTGGTTAGGAACCGCACGGCTGTCAACCCCAAACAGCACACTGACATCTTATGTACATCCTATGGAAGTCCGAAAATTGTCAAAAACACGTCCTTAGGATGTCCAAATTTGGTCCATGTTTGGTCCAATAGAAGTCCAACTGATGATACAAATGTCACAAATTATGACATCCGCAGGATGTCAATTTAGGACGTCCAATGAATATCCTCTAGCACAACATCCATAGGATGTCCGTTAAGGATGTCCATTGGAATATACAAAAATTTTACTAAATTTTATTATTAATTTGCTAAATTGCTAAATTACCTTTGTAGGTTCCTGCGTAATCCATTTACTATACACGTCCTTAGGATGTCCAAATTTGGTCCATGTTTGGTCCAATAGAAGTCCAACTGATGATACAAATGTCACAAATTATGACATCCGCAGGATGTCAATTTAGGACGTCCAATGAATATCCTCTAGCACAACATCCATAGGATGTCCGTTAAGGATGTCCATTGGAATATACAAAAATTTTACTAAATTTTATTATTAACTTGCTAAATTGCTAAATTACCTTTGTAGGTTCCTCGTAATCCATTTACTATACTATCCTGTTGATGATATTACTTACCTTTTTTATACATACTTTCACTTTCACATTTCCTACTTTTACACAATTTCACTTAAATTTTATTATTAATTGCTAAATACGTTGTATGCAGTGGCGGCTGGTGAAATTTAGAAGTTGTATATCTCTGTTCCTACTTACAGGACCCGAATCAAATTTAAGGGCTTTAATAGTGAGCCCACTGGGAATGTTTTGGTAAAGAAAAAAATCATTTTGTAATTTGCGAAAAAAAGTTAAATTTTTGGTGTGCCCCTCCTAGGAAAAAAATGAAAACGTCTAGGTATTTTATTTATTCTTTTTTCTAAACAAATTTTACATCATTCTGTCGACAGTGTTTAAAGTTTGAGAGAAAAAAGGTGTTAGTAGAAAGTTATAGTCATTTGAATTTTTTTAGGCCTAAAATAAAATTTAAGAAAAAATTCAAATGACTATAACTTTCTACTAACACCTTGTTTTCTCTCAAAATTTAAAAACTGTCGACAGAATGATGTAAAATTTCTTTAGAAAAAAGAATAAATAAAATACCTAGACGCTTTCATTTTTTTCCTAGGAGGGGCACACCAAAAATTTAACTTTTTTTCGCAAATTACGAAATGTATTTTTCGTTACCAAAACATTCCCAGTGGGCTCACTATTAAAACCCGTAAATTTGGTTCGGGTCCTGTAAGTAGGAACAGAGATATACAACTTTGAAATTTCACCAGCCCCCACTGGTTGTATGTACCTGCGTAATCCATATTACTTACCTTTTTTATACATGAGCAGCATTCCTGGGAGACTTATATTCCTTATGGTAATAATTTATGAATATATAACGATGTATTTGAAGTTATTTCACTTCGGAAAACAACGATAAGATAAATGGAACACGTCGCCCTCTTTTAATAACTGGTTCAATTGTTTAGTTTACCAATTTTCTGAGTGAGGGCGCTATATCGAAGTACAAAACATGTCCACAATTGTACATCCATAACCACTAGAATAAATGGATATCCATATGACCTCCGTTACAGGACCATGGATATTCTGGATTACCAATGGACGTACAAATTTGCATGTCCATTGGAATTACTTAAATGTATATCCATATGACCTCCGTTATAGGACCAAGGATATTCTGGATTACCAATGGACGTACAAATTTACATGTCCATTGTCATTACATAAATGGATATCCATATGACCTCCGTTACAGGACCATGGATATTATGGATTACCAATGGACGTACAAATGTACATGTCCATGGGCACTACATAAATGGATATCCATATGACTTCCGTAAGTGGTCCATGGATGTCCTGACCTTCTAATGGCTTTAAAATGGACGTCCATTGGATATCGTGTGCTGTTTGGGACCGGACCAGGATATAACCTTTTTCTGTCAGAAAATTGACAGACCCAGCCGGAAGTCCCCCTCCTTGGCCGCCATAAACCATGCAGGGGATAGGGAAAAGGAGGAATACTGTCTAGATGAAAGCACAGCTAATTACTTAGACTTAACAGAATTAGAAAATGTATTGTAGTAATTATGTAAAAAATTACCAATAAATCTGTTTCTAAATATGCCGCTTTTAAAAAATCTTACCGTTATTAAACGTTTTTGCATTCTACCAAATTATTTTTCAATCTACAACCTGTTTAGAGTAATTCAAATTTGAGTTAAATACTTTTTATAATTTTGGCCAAAAAATTGGGGATCTGAATTCTGAAACCATAGTGCTCTGCCAGAACTTTTATCTAAAACAATTTTTGCTAACTTGTCTAGTTTTCTAAGCGACCCCGGGCTTTTTATACACAGTTAATATTTAGGTCCATCAAATATCATTTTAGATCATCATGTGATTGATTGGGGAAAACAAGGCCAAATTGCGACAATATTTCATGGAGAAGTCCACCTTTGGGTGTCGACTTCGACTAGCTCGCAACTGGCTTGTACCCAGACTGACAAGTCAGTTCTACAATGCGTCAAATGGAATCGTAGAGGAACAAAATTTGCTGTTTCTAGAAATAGGTCCCGAATTAGCATAGTGGATGCCGAAACTTTAAAAGTAAGTTATTGCAGGAAAAACAGTGGTTTATTATTTGCCACTTGTCTTAGCTAAGCTGAGATGGTTAGATCTTTGTGTCTCTTTTTGCCTCATTAAATGTATTATACTATCTCTCCCTGACTAACTTAGCTCAGCTAAGAGGAGTGATAAATAACAAGCCACTAATATTTACAAACTAGCTCTGGGGCAACCTTACTTAAATCTTATATCTTTAAGCGCTAAGGGCGTCTATCACCACGAATTCTTCAACAACAGCAAACATAGATACACGGTAGGCCAAAAAGGTCATTTTTATTTTTGGAAAACTTTTTTTCTCTTTTATTACTGTTTTACCAAATGTGTGGGGGAAATAACGTAAGATCAAAAAAACGCCCTTAACGTATGCCGTGGAATCCATCACGCATGTCTTGAATTATTACCCTTGAAAAGTAACATAGGCAAAAGGTATAGGTGAAGGAAAAATAAAACTGTCAGTTCTGAAAACTTTACTTTTAAGAAAATTACATTATTGTTATTGTCATTGCATAATACCGAATTAAAAAATATACTTATATATATAACAAAGAACCTAAAAATTATACACTTAAACTAGATGAGAGACGTGCCCACCTTATACTTCCAAATATGTTCCTAGTCTTCTTTTTTTTACAGCATCAAAAACATTGGTGAGCACGGGGGGGGGGGGGGTGTTAATCTTCTGAAATTTATTTGCAAATCTAGCCCGTAGGTCTTCTAAATTTTCACATGGGGTTTTGAAAACCGAGTTTTTAATGTGTGGCCGTAAAAAAATCGCACGTCGTGAGATCGCAGGACATGGTGGCCACCTAACTGACATATTACGACTAATGATTGGTCTTCAAAAAATTCTTGCAAAAAATTTAAAATCAAAGTAACGTGAATTGGTGCGCCATCCTGCTGGAAGTAGCCTTGTCGCATCTCTTCATCGTCTAATGGGTTTACCAAATTTTCTAAAATTTCATTACGGTATCGCGCCTAATTGAGAGACCCTTATAAAAAAAATCGATTCAATTAACCTTTTTTTCGATATGGCCGCCCACACGCCAACTTTCTGTGAATGCAGAGGCTTCTCTATACAGAAATATGAATTTTCAGAACTCCACATTCTCATATGTTGAGAATTTACATAACCAGAGAGGTAAAACCATGCCTCGTCAGTGAAAAAGCTTTTTTTCAAATACGTTTTCATTATTATGCAAATTACCCATAAACCTCTCTGAAAATTGCATTCGCTGGGTCTTCTCGTTTGGTAACAATTCTGGGACTGAGCTTGGATGATAAACGTGCATATGCAGGTCACATTTCAGGATTGTATTGCAAGTTCCGTAGGATACATTTACTTGCTGGCTTAAACACCGAATAGGGGTTTGTGGGTGTTCATTAACAATTTGCCTCAATTCTTCTACTTTTGTGCAGTGCGAACTTTGGGTCTTCCACTGCCTTCCTTTCTATTCACACTTCCTATTTCTCTAGACAAAGCTACAGATCTAGTCAAAACTGGTCGAAATCTATGATTATGTGTGGAAATTCTGTTTGAAAATCCTGAATGGCATCCCGTGCTGAAATCCACTGGCCAACAACCCTTCTTTCTCAAGTATTGTATTTTATTGAATGGGGTCTTTCGGCTCTGGTAGCCTTACATCACTTCGACCGAATTAGATCTTTTGTGAATGGCCTTCATTATTTACCCATTAATTCCAAAACTTTTCGCGAAGTTTAGGATGTTTCTGGAGACGCACTTTAATATATTTTTGGGCGTGAGAAACGCTCCCTCAAGATATTGCAGCCTTTGACGAGTTATTACTCTGCATTCACAGAGCAAGTGTTCGGCAGTTTCATCCGCTTCGTTACAGAATCTACAGTGTTCTTCATCAGCCCTTATCATCTTTTTAAGGTGATACCTCCAAGGGCCGTGCCAAGTAAGAAGGCAAGTAACCATTCTTTTGAAGCTCGAGGAGCTTTTTTGTGTAGTCAGGCCGATAACTAATCATTCTTTTTGCCTGTCTTTGTCCTGGAGCGTTCCTCCAGTGGGCTGTTTTCTGTTCTTTTTCCCATTCCCTGAGGCTTTCCCTTCGGTGACCTCTAGTGATGCCGCAGAAGGGTTCAGGTCCATAAAAAGGTGTCTGTGCTCCATTTTTAACAAGTTGGTCAGCAATTTCATTGTCTTCCACCCCTGTGTGGCCGGGCACCCACATTAGAGTTCTAATATTGTTTTTTAAAAGTTGGTTAAAGGATTGTCGGCAGTCTCACGCCAGTTTGAAGTAGAAGGTACATGAAGCAAGTGCCTTTATAGCTGCCTGGCTGTCCGATAGAATGTAGATTTTTGCGCCTTTAAGGCCTTTGTTGGCATACTTTATGGCGCATAAATCTATCGCGTGTACTTCTGCTTGAAATGGAAGGTGCTTTGTCCAGAGGCTTTGAAATTCGGCATTCTGGCCCAAAGACCAACGCTCCCACCCCCTCTGCCATTCCCTCGGCCATCTTTAATCCATCTGTGTACCACACTAGTGAACCTTTCTCAAATTGCGGCACTGTTTCGCTCATACTTCGACGGTCCTTTATAACCACTCGAAAAGAAAAAGTGTGTAAGTCACACGCTTTTGGAACTGAATCAGTTGGTTTGGTCATATCTTCTAACTGGATGTCTTTTTGTATTTTGAGGTGACCAGCCAGATCTCCTGACTTTGGTCTTGTTGTTTGGGTAACTCTTAAGACACTTGTCAGTGCTTCCCTCCTTATACATAAATGTAGTGGAAGAAAGTCTAGCATTGCCTCCAAAGCTATAGATGGGCAGATTTTTATAACGTCCGTAATACCCAGACAGGCAAGCCTTTGTAATTTTGTCAGCTTCCATTGCGTTGTAATTTCCTCTGTTTTTGTGCACCACACCAGTGAGGCGTATGTGATAATAGGCATTACAACAGTTAGGTATGACCAATAGATCATTTTGGGTTTTAAGCCCCATGTTTTACCGAAAAGCCTACGGCAGGACCAGATTGCCATTGAGGCTTCAGAGACAGTCCTTTCTAGGTGTGAGTTCCAATTCGGCCTTTGGTCAAGGACTGTCCCCAAGTATCTACTTGATTTCTTTAGATAATCCAAGCTGTGTTCCATTCAGGACTGGAGGTATCAAATTTAACTTCCTCTTTCTCGTGAAGGGAACTATGACTGTCTTACTCGGATTGATATTTAGCCCCTCCTGTGAACACCATGTTTTTACTAGGTTTAGGGCAGTTTGCATTCTAACAGACAGCGTACCGTCATGTTTGCCCCAGATTGTTAATACTAGGTCGTCTGCATATCCTGGAACATAAAACCCGTTATTTCTAGCTCCATCAGCTACATCATCATCACCAAAGACCAGGGCAGGGGTGATAAAACTCCACCTTGTGGATATCCCTTAACCGCCATAACCATGGTAGTCGCATCTCCTATAGATGCGCTGATTTTACGACTTTCTAGCATGAACTTAATCCATTCTATTGTAGAGGCTTCAAAGCCTCTGTGTACTGCAGCTCTTGGTATGGATTCGTATGAGGTCACAGAATTCCTAAACTATACAGAAGCGAAATAGTGTGTCGGTTCCTTTGATCTCGAGGGGTCCGTTTTCAGTGACCTTGTAATCTATTCAGTGACAGTATTGTCAGTTATTACACAGTAAAAAATCATCAAAAATTGAAGTCCTGTCAAATTACGCTTTCTTCTCTTCTGTATGTATAGATTCGAAATTCTGCGATGAGGTGTTGTTAAACGCACCCTCTATATCTATGAAAGCACATAGAGCTATTTCTTTGGCACTAAACATCTTTTCAATATCTCTTACGAGACATTGTAAAGCATTGATAGTGGATTTCGCAGGTTGATATGCGAATTGTTTTAGATGCAGAGGAGTTTTAGGGTTAATTTCGCTCCTAATATACCGGTTTATTAATTTCTTCATTGTTTTTAAGAGAAAGACAGTAAGACTAATGGGACGATAAGACTTCGGCTCGTCTGGAGGACGCCATCCAGTCTTTGGAATAAACACCACCTTGACTTTCCTCCAATTTTGTGGGATGTAGCTTAGTGTAAAACCGGCTTTAAATATAGATTCAAGGTGAAGTAACAGTTTCCCTGCTGCAGTACCTAAAGCTGGGAAAATTCCACCTGTTCACGGGGATTTAGGTATAGGGTTTAAAACTATGTATCACCCATCTTATTTTATTGTCTGTGAATATTTTTCCTGCCAGGCTTTGTCCACTTCTAGTGTAACGATGTGCGTCTCCTATTACACGTTCCTGTATTTGTCCATCTTCGATAATAGTAAACCCAGGAAAGTGCGCTTCCAGAAGGATCCTCATACTTTCCTGTGTGGTCTCAGCATAGCCGTTCTGGGTCGGTCTCCTAATAAGACCGATTCCGTTTGAGTGGTCTTTTGACAGGACCTTCTGAAGATGAATTGCTGGGCTGATTTCATCTATCCCCTCGCAGAATGATCTCCACGTTTTCCTTTTAGACTTTGTTAGTGCTTTATTATATTCGGTTAAGGCCCTTTGATAATTGTCCCAGGTGGCTAACCTTTCTGCTTCATGAAAGGCTTTTCTCGAGTTAATCTTTAATTGTTGAAGTTCCCTATTCCACCATGGCACATCTCTTAGAGTGGCCAATTTTTTGACAGGGCAACTATGTTCATAGGAAGATTTTAACGATCTTCCTAGATGAATTGAGGCTACATCAAGTTCCTCTATAGTCTTTCTGGATCGCCTTCTACTTCCGACTTTAGGTTCTCTTTGCACACGCTCCAGTCGGTCATCTTTGGCACTCTGCATTCGTCCAGGCTATTGATTTCGGCCGCAATGTCAAATCGGATATGCATGTGATCCGACATCGACAAGTCTTGTGAAACTAACTAGTTTTTAATGTGTGGTTGGTATTTCCACCATTGCTGCAGTCACGTTTGTCGTTATAAACTCTGGATAGGAACAAAATTAACGTTCCTATTAAACCATAGTGCCGCTCTTGGCTTATCATGATAAGTTGAGTATATTAACTTATATGATTGCGTTGGAAGTCCTCTAATCTTGCCTTCATTTATCCAGGGCTCTTGTATCAGCCCTATTTGTATTTCTAAAGTAACTTTGATTCATAAAAGCTTTTTGTTCTGCCGTGATTACGAAATTTCATTTTCTTAAGAATAAAAACTTCAGAACTTGACAGTTCTATTTTCCATTCATCTATACCTTTTACCTATGTTACCTTTCAAGAATAACAATTCAAGGCATGCATGATTGATTCCACGGCATACTTTGAGGACGTTTCTTTTTTGATCTAACGTTATTTACAGATGTATCTCCATATGCCTGCCGATATTTTCCCTTCTCCTCTCAATCTCCAATCCTTGAAATTCCGTGTCAATAGATTATATTGCCCTTCTCTTTAGACTCCTCGGTTAGTACATAGGCACAGCTTAGGCTTAAAGTCTATGTGGGCTATCTCAGATAGAAAAAATGTATTTTTAACCTATATTTTGTAAGTGTAAAAAAAGTATGATATCAAAACTGTGAATAGCACCATATTTTACGAATATTTTTTTCAGATCGAGAGAACCATTCACTGTAAATGTCTGGATTGCACTGTTACAGCCATTGACTGGTCCAGAACTGAAACAGTTGTTGCGGGATGCTCTTCTGGCTCTCTAATTTGTGTTCCAAACAAAAACCATCGAACTTTTCATTTTTATAGCCTTTTAAAGAGTGAAATTATAGATATAAAATTTTCTTGCAATGACAGTTATTTATTAGCTAGTACGATAATGGGACAAACGGCAATTTTTCTGTGGCCTATAACTTTTGAGTCCATGGCACCCGCTATGTTTTTTAAAGCAAGTAATAGTAATAGATGCCATATTGAGGTAAGTTATTGATTAAGTGATCATGTACTAATTAATTGGGTAAGTTTTTTTTGAATTTTGTATTAATAAGCAGCCATGCCTTCCAGAACTTTCTAATTTAGGTCCACTTACTACGTATAATTCGTGTTTGCGTCCCACCCCCTGCCCCCGACTCGAATTTAATTTAGAGTGGCTACTACCTTTAATTCCTCTCAGCAATTTGCAGAGACCAAAGTTTGGCTTTTGGAGTGGGGTGTCAATGAAGAAAATAAGTAAGAAATCTTTTCTGTTTGGTTCTGGCTAAACTGGGCAATATAAAACTCACCTACAACAGTATATTACAGAACGATTATTTAATGGCTATTAATACAAGAGGATAAAGTAACGACAGTCTTCGCTACTAGCGCGAACTCCTTAATATCAGCAATTTTGGGTAGCACATCTAATGTTTCGGAATGCACAACATGTGAACCACATCTTGAATCAATATTTCTTTTACTTTTAAGGGCAAATTAGCTTTAAAGTATTTGAAAAACAAGTCGACTTGCTCTGGTCTGCAAGACATCCCAATTTCAGTTTTAGAAAAAAAATATGGAAATATATAAAGTATCCTTGATGCCACATTTTCAATCTGTCTTTAGATAAGGGAAAATTTCCTGGTAACCTTAAAATAGGGGAAATAGTTCCGCTTTTTAAAAAGGGTGATAGAAAAGAAAATTATAGAGGGAAAACAGGTTCGCCTACTTTCTCAAAACATTGAAAAAACTTTCATGATTCGCTTAGAAATCTACTTGAATGGTGCAGATAGGGTTGTCACCTGTCCCGGATTCGACGGGATCGTCCCGGAATTCTAGGCTACGTCCCGGAAGAAAAAATGTTAGCCGGGACCCGGGATTATCCCGGAATCATATATTGAAGCGAAAAAAATGTTAAACTTTTTACAAAATTAATAAACATGACTATTTTCTGCTGTTTCATTAACTTATGTTTTTTATCTTATCGATCAATATAATCATACCTAATTTTATATTATCGATATATTGCTATCTGCGTTCTAGTCCGAGTAGCTTACCCTTTTAAGTAATTCGTTCTTCTTGATTGGTATGTACTCAATATTATTTTCTTCTTAGTCATCGTATATTTTAATGTAGTACTCTATAGCTTTGGCGACTAGCAACATTTAGATTTTATAAAAAATGGCGAAGGTGCAAGATTTTGGAGATGACGTCCCGGGTAAGAGTGCCCTAAAGGTGGCAACCCTAGGTGCTGACTTAATCAGTAACGCGCAACACGGTGTAAAAAAATATTTCTCAACCTCGACAGCTATATTCAAGTTAATGAACTTTATCTGTAAAGGTCTAGATACATCACGATACATTCTCGTGCTATTTTTTGATTTAACACGCGCGTTTGACTGCCTGAACAGTTCTTACTTAAAAAAGAAATTGCATTCACTGGGAATAAGGGGCGACATCAACAATTGGGTAATTTCTTATATGGAAAACCGGAAGGTTAGAGTTAGAATTGGAAATGTCACTTCAAATGAACAAACAATCAATTGTGGAGTACCTCAAGGTTCAGTCCTGGTACCAACCGTATTTCCTCTTCACATTAAAGACCTGCTCTCTTCAACTACCAATCCCATTGGTAGTTGAACAGTTATGATGACGATAGTACTTTTCACTCCAACATCCATTTTTCCAGACAAGTCTCGAATCAAGAGCTGGATAATAGACGCAGATTTATGCACCTATCCCTTTCCCAAGATCTTCAGTTAATCTTAGACTGGGGTGCCAAGAACCGTGTTCAGTTCAACGCCTCCAAAACCCAGTCGCGCAAAAAATCCGTCATCACTTACCCCATCCACATAAATGGCCAAGCCCTACAGAACAATGAAACGCTCGATCTTGTTGGCAACGCTTTCGAACATGATCTCAGCTAGCACAAACAGATTACATCAACAGCCATATCGGCATCTAAAAAGCTTGATTTTCTCTTTCGAGCCCGAAAATACTTCTTCCCTTCCAACTTGCACACTCTCTATGTTTCCCAAATAAGACCTATCTTGGAGTACTGTTCCCACATCCCCACATCAACAGTGGCGTAGGTAGGATTTTGTTTGAGGGGGGGGGGGTCCAACTATTTTGTCATTTAGGCTACTAAGCGAGGTTCGTACAAATCAGTTCATGAGCAAAACCAAATTATAGCAGGATTTCTAAAAAAGACACACTATACGTACATAAAGTGACCTTCCATCCCGATTTTGGCGGGACGGTCCCGCTTTTAAATGGCCAGTCCCTCTTTTGTCCCGCTTTTGTTCAAATAAAAAAAACAGCTTTATTTTGCTGTAAATAGAATTGCCAGTGACAGCGCCGGAAGTGTCAAGTGCCACAATCACGCAACAATGCGCCACAATCCTCCAACAATGCCCTTGGATTCTATTTTACGATCCTATCGTATCGGATTCGATATTTTCCTCTTTACATAATAATATGCAAAAGAAAAAGATGTATTCAGGGTATCCGAAAAGTCTTAGTATCGGCAAATATCGTTGCTATTATTAAAGATAGACACTAAAGTTTAAGTGTATCTTATTAGGTAATAAATCTACTTTTTTATCTAATTTAACTTTTTCATCTCCCTTGAGGGGTGAGGGTAGGGAGTTGATGTTAAAAATTTTAAATGCAACCTTATGCCGTGTGGTACCTCATGTTAAAGGTCTTCAAAAAAGAAACATTTCACCGCAATCCCGAGGTTCGTATCGTAATTCATTTTTAAATGACAAGCCCATAAATTAAAAATTGTTAAAAAAAAAAAAAAATTTAGGTACCTTTATTTCTCTTATTACTTTAAAAGTTGTTCAAAATGACCACGATGAACTTCTTGGCAGTAATAAAGTCGATTTTGGAACTCTGCCAAGAAGTAACACCTGCCATTTTCGAAAAAGTGAGAAGTGAGTTCCAAAATCGACATTATTACTGCCAAGAAGTTCATGGTGGTCAATTTAAACATCTTTTAAAGTAATAAGAGAAATATAGGTAGGTATTACAGTTTTTAATTTTGTTGATGATTTTCAAATTCTAAAGGCTTGCCATTTAAAAACAAATTAAGATACAGACCACGGGTTTGCGGTAATATGTTTCTTTTTTCAAGACCTTCAAAATGAGGTACCACACAGCATAGGGTTGCATTTAAAATTTTTGATCTCAACTCCCTAGCGTCACTCCTCAGGGGGGAGGGGATGGTTGAAAAAATTAAATTACATACAAAAGTAGATTTATTAACCAATAAGATACATCTAAAATTTGGTGTCTCTATCTTTACTAATAGCAAAGATATTTGCCCATATTAAGACTTTTCGGACACCCTGTATGTTATTATATTATAATATATCGTGTTGGTTTCGACTTTTGCTTTTGTTTTTTAAAAAAATCGCACCTTAGTGCTAGGAGACCCTTCGATTTTGGGAAAATTTATTTTTCAGCTCTTTTTCCCGCTTTTGCCTAAACCAAATTCATATGATCGCTTTAACTTACACTACACTACCCTCCACGCACGTTATGTTTTTTTATAATGCGAAGTCGGGATGTGACTCATACGTAATAGGGATGAGACCGTTTGCACCAATTGTTTCATCACTCAAAGCCACTGTGATCCAAAAAATGTATCCTATATATACATTTTTTGGATGTAGATGCCCCTGGGGGGTCCGGACCCCCTGGACCCCCACCGTATCTACGCCACTGACCCTCAACACTTAACATCCTTGATTCCATCTAAAAGAGAACCATTCGACTCATCAATGACCCAGTTCTCACAAGAATGCTCCCTTCTCTCGCTCATCGCCGCCCTGTTGCGGATGTATCCCTCTTCTACCGATACTTCTACGGACATTGCTCTAAAGAACTAGCCGCTATAATTCCCCCCTTGACTGTTCCTGACAGAACAACAAGAGGCGTGCTACGTATGCATCCCCTTACTGCCCAGCTGCAAAACCCTAGAACATCCCCCTTTTCTCGCTCATTCATACCTAGGTTCTCCAGATTATGTAACAAACTGCCTGAAGATGATTTTTTACGTTTCCCTTCTCTTCAGACGCCCACGGTACGTTAGTACTTGGGCTTTAAGTCTACGTGGGCTGTCTTAGATAACAAAAATATAAATTAATTAAAGCAGAATGCGATAATGGAATTACACCCCCCTCTCCCGAGCTAAAATTCTGGCTGCGCCCCCGACAGCAACCGTAATTTTAGCGAACCAGTGGCGTAGTCCAAAATTGCTTTCAGGAGGCATCCTAGTTTAAAAAGTTTTTTTTGGGGGAGGGGAGTTAGTGAAGGAAATAAGAATAAGAAATCCTTTCTGTTTTATCAATTTTTGTGAATTATTTTATTGAATTTTTTATTGCGTCCATAGCATCCGAAGAAAGAGAATATATTATCAGAATACGATAATGGAATAATTTGGAATGTCAGTGACTAGAGTCCCCCCCCCCCCCGAGCTAAAATTCTGGTTGCGCCACTGACAGCAACCGAAATTTTGAAATATCAGTGGCGTAGCCGAAAAATTGCTTTCGGAAGAGATTTTGTGAATTTCTGCAGATTATTTTATTGAATATTTTAGTGTACGTCATGGCATCCATGGAAAGAAAGTATATTAGCCGTAGGAGAATGCGATAATGGAATTACAATTTGGAATGTCAAATGTCAGAAAATTGTTGATTACAAAGTTGCAAAACCGTATTTTCGGGACTCGTGTTTCTTGGATTGTATTACATTTAATCCCTTGTCAGCAGAGTTATTGGTAGGTATAAATAATAATATCAAGGATAGTTATCAGCTACCATCTCTACCTCGATCTCTACTATTTTTTAAACATTTTTTAACATGCAATGCAATAACTAAACAACAACGCTAGTAAAAAGAATAGTAGTAAGGATCACGGGCGGATTTAACCCAACCCAACCCAACACCCCCCCCCCCCCCCCCCGACGAAATTCAGAATCCACCCCTGGTATAATAGGTATGGAGCTGGCTACTTCCCTCAAAAAAGAGAGACTTTAAAATATAGAACTGTTCAGACATTTTTAGTTCAGAAACTTAAAAAAAAAACACAATTTGTGAAAAACACTGCTTTCTTTTATTTGCCTCCAAAAATTACTGGCTCGTGGTTCCACCGTGAGAGGGACTACTTTCATAAAATTTAACAGCCAGATTCTCCAACGCTAGTCCGGTCTAATTTGACAACCAAAAGTTTTAAACTGACAAGTGTAAGAATAAGACAACTAAGTTTTATACTTTGCAGCGGCGTAGCAAGGGTGGGGCGGCGGGGGCGGTCCGCCCCGGGTACCACACCAAGGGGGGTGACATCAGTGGGCTTGAGCTCATGCCATGGAAAATGTGGTCATAAAAATCAGTAAAAAACAAAAATTTATTCTTTCTCATTATTATAATCTAAAACAAAGCTAATCTTTATAAATTTCATATTCCAAATCGCAAGCATTTTTAAATTTCTGTTAACAAACCAGGGCTGTCTTTTCATCTTTCAAACATTTCCTTCCATTCTTCATGTTGGTATTGTTATATTGTACCGTTATTTATGATTACGGGTAAAGAAAGCCGAAGGGTATTAAATTTCTTCTTAGAAAAACACATGTTAGGGAAGAATCGCTTGAAATCTACATCGGACGCCAAAGATCATAAATTAAAGGCAAAGTGGTGACCTGAACGCTTTTTTATGTAACAATGGTCAAAATGCTCCTATTGACAGGACTCTAAATTTATTGAATAGAATGAATGTAGATATTTTATGTATATTCAGATAGATGCACGTTGTTGGGTTACAGGAGATTGATTAAGTCATGTAACTTTTAGTGTTTCCTTGTTGACTGTTGAGATGTTTTTGTACATTTACTCGTGTTGCCTGTTTAATATAATTTTTTATGTCGGCTACCTATTGTTAACTATTTGAAGATTTGTTATATTGTAAAAATGGGGATTCCCCGTAAATTTAATAAATAAATAAATTATTCTTTGAATATACTGATATTTTAAAAGTATTGGCTTTCAATGGTCATACCTGACTTAGGGTTGCCAGATCCAATATCTTCAAAATCGGGCTATCAGCGTCTGAAGGCTGCTTAGAAATCGGGACTTGGGTCAAAAAATCGGCATGCTATTTTTTAATATATGAATAATATATGAAATAATATTTATTTAATAAATGAACTGAAAAGCATACATTAAGCAAACATATAAACTTTTAATGAAAATCAAACGTTAAAAATATAGTATATGCTTTAAAAACCATACATCTTAATAAGAACAGTCAGTACCGCTTAAACTAAAACTAAATTTTAAAAATCGAGACACGTCGCCGATTTGAAGTGTGTAGGGACGCAGGACATACCCTTTGAAATCGGGACTGTCCCGATAAAATTGGGACGTCTGGCAACCCTATCCCGGCCAAATATTTTAATTAATAAAATAGTATTTTTTAGTTTTATATTTGTGGCGTCAGTGTTTAGTGTGCCTAGTGATTGTAAAAATGCGATACTTACAATGAAAATAAAAGAAAATTGTTCCCTACTTGTGAAAAACCTTAGCAAAAACTGGATTGCTTTAAATTTTTTGGAGTTTATAATCGAATAGAATCGAAGATTTTTTTAATTGTGGGGCTCTATTAATTATTTTAAACAAATTGTCCATTCTAAATTTTTCCTATTTAAAAATCCAGAAGTATCAACAAAAATGTGAAAAAAATAGTTTTTTGATAAAATAGAAATTTTGTCGCCAAAAGTAGATAATCCAAATGGGTTAATTTGGGCGTGGCACCCAAAAAATTTTCGCATTTTTTAACCCTTTGTACCCTACCATGGGGTGATACCGTTGATACCCGCCCCGGGTGTCACTGGTGTCAGTCACCCTAGCTACGCCGCTACTTTGAATTTATTTCTGACCTTTTTCGCAAATTTATAAATAAAAAGATCAATTTTAGTGCATACTTTCGACAATAATAGACCTAAATTGAACTAAATTCATTACAGCAACTCATTCCAAGATGAAAATCATTAGGCAACCAAGCAAATATCAGAATAATTCATAAGTTTTTAATGACGACTTATTAACAGTGACAGGACAAAAACGTGTCAAAACATAACTGATCAACTATAAGATCTTAATTTAAACCTGTACTAAATCTTAAACCTTCTTAGTGAATCTGAACGTAACTGTTTAATTTTTTTAGGTTAGTTTTTATTATGAAAACCCGGATCCGAATAGTGAGGAGGGGTACAATTTTTTAACCGTGTTTAGTGATTTACACACTCGTGTAGATGAAATGCAGTTTCATATAGGAAGAGTGCCGCATGCTCTATGGGATGGAACCGGTACTAAATTAGGTAACATAAATTGGAACTGATACTAAGTGTGGCAATTAAGAAGAGAAATCGGCTGCCATTCCTATTATTTTTTAACATTGTTCTGACCATTGACCTTCAGCAAGAAGAGATGACACCATTCATTTACAACTAGTCTTTTCTTTTGTTTGATACATTCAGCGTGTACAGGACAAACATCCGACTTCGCGCGCCGTCGCTATGGCTTTCCGAGCCGTCTGTATTCACCGAGCAAACCTGTCAAAAGACATTTCCGTATAAAAAGTCCATTTTTTGCAATTCTGAATTAGCTCAGAGACTATTCGCCAGGCGCGGCCCGTGAAATTTTAAAGTTGTATATCTCTGTTGCTACTTATGGGACCCATGCCAAGTTTAGGTTTTGTAATAGTGAGCCTACTAGGAATGTTTTGGTAAAGAAAAAAAAATTTTGTAATTTGCAAGAAAAGTTAAATTTTTGAATTGATCCACCTGGGAAAGAAATTAACACGCTTAGGTATTTTATTTCTTATTTTTTCCAAACAAATTTTACATCATTTTGTCGGCAATTCTTAAATGTTAAGAAATAAAATGTGTTAGTAGAAAGTTATAGTCATTTAATTTTTTTAAAATTATTTTTTAAGTTTAAAAAAATTCAAATGACTATAACTTTCTACTAACACATTTTTAAACAAACCTGTTCGACTTTAGGTTAAGCTTTACGTTAACATGTGGATTGACACTTATTTTTGCTGATCTGACGTCATTATTCATTAAGGACAAATTGTAATAAATTATATAGAAAAGTAAACATTTTTTGTAGCTAAATTATCCTAGTAATTTTCTTCAAAATAATTTTTGACTTGGACTCTCTGATTGCTGTAAAATGTAAATAATGGTATCTCCTCCTTGTTACTGAATCTATGGTTTTGACTCAGTTATTTGCTATAAAATACCAATGACTTTCCGATGTTAAACACATAAAAAACACACAAGACGTAATCGAAATCAAAATTTTATTTTGTTGTTTTATTTTATTTCGTATCAAATTTTTTCTCCAAAAATTTGATAAATGTATCGAATCTTTCGAAGCGCGTTTTAAAAGGAAGAGAACAAAATTTAATTTATTTTATGAATTTTATGTCTTTTTCTGCACCTACACCGCAGAGCCATTAGATTCTTGTATTTGTATTAGTAGTATGTTGTAAGTACCAAAAATGACAGAACTTTGACTCTAAAAATTAGGATTTTAGACAGCTTTATTATATTTTAGCTACTGTGGGTGGTGATGAAAGTCTCGTTATATGGAATTTTTTCGGTAACGATGATGATACGTCTAAGATGTTTGGTCCAAAAAAGAAAAAACCCACGATAGATATTTTCGACACCTCAAAACGTTTTAATTCTTGTATAAGATAAGTTGTTTTGTATTAGGTACCTACTATATTTTTATTTATTCGTTTTATGCTTTTATATACCTATTTATATTTAATTTTATTTATTGTTATTTTATATTATATGTATTCCTCCTTTTCTGCTTTTAGTAATTTGTATTCGGAAAATTATTGTCAAATATAAAATATATTTTATGTGTTTCAATTTTTTTAGCAGCAGTTCCATCTCTAATTATTGGCCATACAGTAAATTTATCTAGGTTGCCCCGAATACACATGATCTAATAAATTTTCTTAAATTGATTCAAAAAATATTGCGCGTAAAGTGTAGAACCTTGCAAAGACGTTTTAAAAATCACATATTTACTTGGTAAATAAAAAACAACAGTAAATGCCCAATATGGGTCACTAAGACACAAATCCAAATAGACTATACATAACTGTAACATCGATTTTAAACCAATTATCACCTAAAGTGTAAAATTTATAATGCCATCCAAATCCTCCTCTTCTTTTCCTTATCTATATCAAACCAGTACTTGATCATTCTTGATACTGGAAGTAAGAGTAACTTCGCAATTTTTTTTAATTCGCTAGAAAATGAAATATGTTTTTATTTTCATATTCGTGTTATGTATTGTTAGATTAAATAAGTGTTTACCTCGTAATTCTACAGTTCTTATACCGAAATATGCTAAAGTGGCAGTGTGGGGAAGAAACAAAACAAATGCTCCGGGTGTTGAAGAAGGAAGGAATAGTAAAAGTAATAGGATTTGGAATCACAGGTATGTAAAACATATTTGCAATGCTTTTTTTCCATCAAAACCTAAATAATTTTTTTATCCTGGGAATCCTGTTATTAAAATTCGATATTTAAAACTGCAATAAATTCTTTCGCTTTCGGCTTTTATTTCATATAGTCTTGTATCCTGTAAAAAACAACACACTTTAAGGTGGTGCCTAAGAAGAAGCAGATAAAAATAAACATACTGTTGTTACTATCGTTTTAAAGACCTATTGAGATGTTTAGTAATTCAAATATTGGTTACATATTTTATTGGATCATTATAACTGGCAACTGGTACTAATATGACTAATTCAGTGTGGCACCAAGTATTTAGAATTCTGCTCTCTCCGTTAGTGTATTAATATTTTAATTTTAATACTCGATTATCGACTTTTTCACAAATCAAAAAATATAAAAATTTTCGTATTCTTCAAAACATTATAACTTAGTAAAGATGAACTTTGTTTAAGTAGGCTTAACTTTGCTACTATTTGCAATTATAATGGGTAAAACAGGGGTGCGTATTTCAGATTTAGTTAGGGGGGGGGGGAAGGCAAACCCATTTTTTATATACTGTGTCTTTAATTTTTGAATATACAATATATTATATTGTGAATGCATTAACCAAATTGCATGGGGTGAAAAATACCCCCTCTTAATTGGCGCTTCAGGTAACTACTATATATGTATCAATTGGGGTTTAAAATAATTGTAATTAATATTTAAACTAAGGGTTAAGTACATGACCTGATAGATCGGAAAAGCGTTGTTAAAATTGTCAGAAATTTAAAAATTCAAAAACCAACTGGTTATTTGATTTTAAAGCTTTGGATGAATTGTTTTAGGTTAGATCCAAAAAGTATTGGACCCAATACAAAAAAGAAAACTCCAGGTGTAGCTTATCAATATCCCGTCTATCAAGGGCCTGATTCTAAAATAGGCCAGCAGATAGAGCATGTTCCCGGAATAGGAGAGGTTATTGTAGCCCAAGCCCAAGATCGTTTTGAAGCCCGGCCTTTATTTGCTTATAAGAACAAGTTAGCGGCTGCCACCTATGGGCCCCCACCAGCGCCGAAGCCGACGCCATCCCCAGCTAGACCACCTGTTGCACCTCCGCCTCCTGCGGCACCCCCTATATCAGCCCCTCCGTCACCTTCTTTTGATAGTCCTCCAGCTCCTCCACCACCTTCTTTCGATAGTCCTCCAGCTCGTCCACCGCCTTCTTTTCATAGCCCCCCAGCGCGCCCTCCTCCAATCTCGGCTCCAAATCCAAGCGCAGATTTGTACAACTCTCCTTATTCTTCATATAATCCGCCAGATTTTAAACCAGATGACTCAGGAGATGATAGCTTCTATCCGCCAAACATTCCACCAAGTGAAAATAGTAATGACATGAAACCGGTTGCTCCTGCTCCCCCTATGGAAGTACAAAGCGATCCTACGGAAGCGTCAAAAGCCAAAACATCAGACTCATATGCTTCTCTAGGGCCTCCGTTGTCTTTGTATGATGCTGATGAGCACAGTCATTATGGTCATAGTCTTAATTATGGAAATCATGAGCATGATCAATCCCCAGACCCAATGGCTATGTACAAAAATAACGATGAACCCCCAGATTATCCACCTAAAAGTGAAGATGATATATATTATCCGCCGGACTTTCCAAAAGATCAAATTTCATCATATCATGAGATGCCAGAAGATATGATGAAGCAGCCACATGACGCTCTGATGCCGCCACCTGATGATGCCGGTATGATGATGCAGCAAGATAATATGATGATGGATAATGGAAAGGATAATGGAGATGCAGATCATGCGGACCTAGCACCACCTCCCTCGCATGACTACGATCATGGTCACGCATTTCCTCAGTACCTGTACGATCAGCATCATTACGATCATCATGTTTATGAAGAAATACCACACACGACAATGGCGCCAGTTAAAGAAGACAAAAGAGTGAGCAGTACGCATTACAGTTACTACTATTTGGGAAGAAAACTGTGGTACATTCCGCTTTATTTTAGCGTTTACTTTATCATCTATGTAACAGTACTGATCTTGAAGTCCATTGCTCGACATAAAGTCAGGCTAAAATACAAATGGTATGAACACGATACAAGTGCAAAGCAAGCTAGAAGCATGAATTTGGATTCGGTTCAAGAGGAAGCAGTTTCGGACCTTCACCGGAATGTGACTGTAGCTTTAGAAAATGCAACTAGAACGTATGATAGTATTTTAGCTATGTAGGAGTAACAAATAAAGATTGTACAAATGCTTTAGATTTTTGTTTTCGTAATTTTTTTTTAGTTTCTTTATAACTTTGGTGAAAAGCTTTATAAGCAATCTGGCCCCGACAGGCCTTTTTGCACGAAAACATTATGCCTTTGACCAGGCGCGTATCCAGAACTTCGTTTGCGGGTAGGAGTCATTCAGAGAACAGTAATATATTTTTAACTTTCTTATATTTTCAATTTTAATAGTTATATGTATTTTTGATGATTTATGGGGGGAGGGGGGGTCATGACCCGCCCTGGATCCTTGCCTGCTTTTGACACTTATAAAAAAATGTTCTGTTGTATTTAAAAATAAAATTAATATCCAAGAATTTGAGATATGATATACAAAATCAATAATAAAAATATAAATCCTACATTAAATTTGTTAATTTTTTTCTAAATTCACCAAATGCATCTCTTGCATAGTGGGGGGGGGGGCTGGGATGTTGATTTTCTTTCTTTATTTTTTTTACTATAATACAGTAACACTCAACATAGGCAAGAAATAAATACTTTTTAAGGTTTCCTGAAATATGCCACATCAAGAAATAATTGTTTAGTTCTGATTTAGGTTCCTCATACGTATATTTTGGTAAAATGCTAAATACGTCTTTTAATAGTACTTGGATATTCTAAAGCATATACTTTTATTGAAAAAAGGTTCAAAAATTAATTTAAATCAAAAATTAAAGGAAAATGTTATTTTGGTTAAATTACAGAAAAAAAACAGTAATCTTTATTCTTTGTGCATTCCTCCCTATATATCATAAATATTTCAGATTTTTTGAAAGTGCCTAAGTCTGTTTTTAAGTCAAGCAAAACCGATTATGAAAAGTAACTTTGTGATGAAACATATAAAAGTTCTGAGCTTTTTAAATCAAAAAAGGAATTACTGAATCTGACATGTGTGATGATAATAGATATCAATACGGTAACACATATTGCCAAGGGTAATCTTGGTTTAAGTGGTATTTTTAGGTCAGGGTTTTTGACTACTGAAACATTTAATTAAATCCATGATGAATGAAGCAAAATAGACACATTGAACTGTAAAAAAATGGTGATTTTCTTATGAATTAGTTATCTTTAGCTGCTAACAAGATTTTGATCTTTGTGTTAAATTGGCGAGAACCAAAATAAATATTTAAAGAAAATTCCTCACAATTATAACAAAATCAGGAAAGTAGGTCGTGACACCATTTTTAAAACTGTAAAAGGTTTTTAGATTTTCTTATTTTAGGCTATAAATAAATATAAAAAAATAATGTTTTTGATACAGAAATGTTAATGAAGAACTTTTCCTATGTTACAAATTTGAATAAAAATTAGGACTTTGCTTCCATTGCAGCTAAGAATCTAAAACTTACTTTTTCACAACTAAGCAAATCCAAAATTTCCAAAATAACTTTTTGCAATTCGAGAAAATGGTATTAGTATCAACAATTTTTCTGTTCAGCATTTTAATATTACCAAAGAAGATTGTAGCTACAATCTTCTTTAATATTACTAATACATATTTGATTTTCTATCTATTTGGTGACAATTGGGGATAATAAAAAAGATTTTTCACAAACATGGATTTGTAAGAATTATATGTGTTTTCTTGTATATAGATGATGTTATTAAGTGCAGGTATATTTTTAGAGGCGATTACAAAATTTCATATACAGGGTGAGTTTTTTAAAGTGATATAAAGCGATATCTCGAAAAGGGTTTAAAATATTTTCATGAAATTTTGGTGAATTAATAGAGAGATGAAGAGACATATTAAATATATTTTTGACATTTATCCCCTGTCTCTATTTTGAAGGGTGGAATAAAATTTAAAATGGGATGATGTACTTTTGTTCATAAAATCTACGTAACGTACGGAATCTACGTAAAAAACTACGTATGTGACCAAATTTTTCTTTGATTTGCTCTTTCGGTTACAGAATTATGGTTAACTAAATTTTGATTGAATTAAAAAAAAATTACCAATAAATCAAGTTCATTTATTTCAGAATTATTATTCGTTTCCATGGAAATGCATTATTTTTACTTACGTTAGTTGAGAATTTTGACTTTACCGATTATTCCGGTCAACTGGCCTGCTCGGATTTGACCCCCCTTGACTTTTTCTTGTGGGGTTTTATAAAGGACAGAGTGATGGCGACTACAGCTACAACTAGATTATATGAAAGACCGAATTCGCTTTGCCTGCTTATTAGTGACACTTGAAATGTTACATCGGGTACGAAATTCATTTAGAAAAAGAGCGAGAAAGTGTTTGGAAGTTGAAGGGGGACATTTCGAACAACTTCTCAAGCATGACAGACGATAAATAAGTTGAAATTAAAAGGTAAATATTTTTTTATTTTATAACCTAGCTAGCTTTCGCCAGCGACTTCGTCCGCGGTATAACAATTATTACAAAGTTTGGAGCCCCATTTCACCCCTTAGGGGTTGATTTATTGAAAACTCTAAAAGACGTGTTTAAGCATTTATTTTTTAGAGTACTTCTAGGAAGTGTCGAGTTAATAGGACCATCTAATATTTTTTCTCCACAAAGTCTGAACACTAAGTGGACGTCTACGGTGTAAAATAAAGCTATTCTTCAGCTTCCTATCTTTGATAGTTAGGGCTGGGCCTTGATAAGTCAGTGATAGGGGTATATTTTACCCGAAGGGATAACATTCCAACGCGAAAAAAGTAGACTTATGTAAAAAAATAAAATAAAACTTGCGTGGTTTGGCATTTTCCTTAGAACTTAGTAGTTTTTGAAATAAAAAATAATTTAATTTTCAGGGGTTGCTTTTACCCCCTTAGAGGCCTGGTTGTGCAATATCCTTTCTAAGTGGACGTCTACGACGTAAAGTAAAGCTATTCTTCAGCTTTCTATTTTTGGTAGTTAGGGCTGGGCCTTGATAAATCAGTGATAGGGGTGTGTTTCACCCCTTAGGGTAAAATTCCCACACGAAAAAATCGACTTATGTTAAAAAAGAAAATAAAATTGGCGTGTTTTGGCGTTTTTTTAGAACTTAGTAGTTTTTAAAATAAAAAATAATTTAATTTTTAGGGGTTATTTTTTTAACCCCCTTAGAGGGCGAGTTTTGGTGGACGTCTGCGACGTGAAATAAATCTATTCTTCAGCTTTCTATCTTTGGTAGTTAGGGCTGGGCCTTGATAAGGGCCTTGATACATGTACCATTGATTTATCAAGGGTATGTTTTTACCCCTAGGGGTAAAATTCCAACACGAAAAAAGTAATCTTACTTAAAAAAATTCGGTCAAGTGCAAGCTATACAATTAACGCGTATGCGCGGAGCTGAGTGTTTCAACTGAGCCAACTTAAAAATTTAGAAATACGTGCAAGAACAAAAGTTGTTCCTTACATCGTGAGAAATATTTTTTGATCGAAAAACTTTTTCTCTAAAACCAATGGTTCAGCAGTTATAGGAAAAAAAACAATTCAATTATTTATAACAATGGATCACGCTATAATATTTTAATCTTGATACTTTTGTTCAATCTACACTAATTCTCAATGTTCATGATTTTTTTCATATTTTTCTGTGCGATCTTTTTGGTGATAAGAGTGGGGGACAGCAATTTTTAAACATTTTTCCCGAAAACTGTTTAAAAAATGCATAAAAAATACATCATATTTATTGTTGAATTCGTGTTTCAATAAGCTTTCATTTGACACCCTGCATACGGTGCCCTAGATTTTTTTTTTTGATTTCCCAATTTACCCCTGAAATTAACCCCAGAATCAAAATTTAACTTTTTATACTTCACACCTATAATTGGGCCACCACACTCTATCCCTGTGCTAAATTTCAAATTTGTACGCCGAATAGTTTGAGAGAAAATCGCCTGAGACAGACGGACGCACGGACGGACGGACGTACGGACACAAAAGTGATTCCATACACTTTTTATCCCATCCTCGTACACAACTATACATCGAAAAATATAATAATAACAGAAAAATTACAGTTATGCAGTGCCACCAGACTTGATGGTAAATATTTAATTATTATAATAAAAGTATTTAATTTGTATGTGTTAAAAGCGTGTAAAAGAGAGAAAAGAATGTGGAGAAATTAGATGTCAACAATGAGAGTGGCATATTTTTACTTTCTTGGACAATGCGAAAAACTGAAGTTCACAAAAATGTTCCCATTTTCTTACTTATCCATGTAGTAAAGGGTTTTCCAATAAGAGGTGTTATTTTGATATTCAAAGGAAAATGCCATTTTTTGAGATAAATGATCGGATGTTTATTTCATTATAAAGAGGAAGGTATGCCGTTAATAATGGAAAATAACATCTGCCAAATGACCACCACGACCACGGCTACAGGACCATATCCTTTTCATGAAATTTTCCATAACCAAATCGCAAAGTGGCTGCCCTATGTCCTCGATAGCCTCACGAATTCCATCTTTGAGGTCTTGAATCGACGCTGGGCTGTTGGCGTAGACCTTCTCTTTCACGTGGCCCCAAAGGAAGAAGTCGCAAGGTGTTAAGTCACAAGATCTCGGTGGCCAATTGTGATCACCTCTTCGAGAGATAACACGGTCCGGAAACTTTTCCCGTAAAAGATCAATGATTTCGTTGCTTGTGTGGCACGTGGCGCCGTCTTGTTGAAAGTAAACGTTGTCCAGATCAATACCATCCAATTCCGGCCATAAAAAATCATTAATCATCTGTCGATAGCGCAATCCATTCACCGTAACTGGTGCTCCAGCCTCATTTTCAAAAAAGTAAGGTCCAATGACCCCGCCGGACCATAAACCGCACCAAACAGTCACACGTTGAGGATAGAGAGGCTTTTCAACAATAACTCTTGGGTTTTCCGAGCCCCAGATGCGACAATTTTGTTTGTTGACGAAGCCACCGAGGTGGAAATGGGCCTCATCAGTCAAGATGATTTTTCGATGGAATTCCGGATCATTTTCATGCATTTCAAGGACCCAATCGGCAAAGACACGCCGTTGTTGATGATCGGCCGGCTTGAGTTCTTGTGTTAACTGAACTTTATAAGCCTTAAGACCCAAATCTTTATGCAAAATACGGTGTAATGACGTTTGTGGAATGTTTAATTCCAAAGAACGACGAGGAATGGACAAACCTGGGTTTTCTTCAACATGTTCGGATACAGCAGCAATATTCTCAGCTGTTCTTGAGCGACGTGCACGCGTTTTATTCTTCACATCACTAACTTGTCCCAACAGCTCGAATTTTCCCACCAACTTCTGTATTGCGGTCCGACAAGGTGCTTCACGACGACCCAAAAATGTTCGAGTTTTACGAACCGTCTCTGCCAAATTTTCACCATTTTTATAGTGAATTTTAATAATTTCAATGCGTTGTTGAAGCGTGTATCGTTCCATTTTTATTAATGGCGTAGTTTCTACTTGTCAAATGTCAAAAAATTACAGCTCCAAAAGTGACATCTACCGAAATAGCGGGCTATTCAAAATAACACCTCTTATTGGAAAACCCTTTACTATTTTTATTGATTCATTCATCTATTAATAAGAAACTTAATTTTAAGAACTACAAGTAATGAATAAATCCAAAAACCAGTTAATTTTCGCAGAAGTGTTAAAACATTTTTTTCAGAAAAATACGACATTATTGCATTTACATCCGCTTCCTATAGCTCAATATTTATACAGGCTGTCCTGGAATGTTTTTCTCCTTTTAAAAGAGCCGGCTTAAAACCGGGTATTTGCTGTTGTTTATTCGGTTGCAAATTAAACGTGTTTAGTGTTCTGTGACACAGAATACTTATGGAATCACTTCACTGTCCGCCCGTGTGTCTGTTACAGGCGATTTGCTCTGAAGCTATTCGGCGTAGAAATTTAAAATTTAACATAGAGATTAAGTGTGGTGGCCCAATTATAGACGTAAAGTACAAAAAGTTTAATTTTGATTCTGGTGGTTAATTTCAGGGTGTAAACTGGAAAATGGAAAAAAATTTTCAAAGGCATCATGTAGGATGTCAAATGAAAGCTTATTGAAGCACGAATTCAACTATATATATTATTTTTTTATTCGCCTTTTATTTTAGGGAAAAACGTTAAAAATTGCTGTCCCCCGCCCTAATCACGAAAAGGATCGTTCAGATAAATCTGAAAAGATCATGAACATTGAGAATTAGGTGTAGATTGTGGAAAAATTATTAAAAAGTGAAATTTTATTTCTGGGGGTTAATTTCGGGGGGTAAATTGGGCAATGGAAAAAAATTCAAGAGCATCGTGTATGGTGGCAAATGAAAGCTTATTGAAGCACGGATTCAACGATATATATATATTGTATTTTTGTATTGCATTTTTTAAACATTTTTAGGGAAAAACGCTTAAAAATTGTTGTCCCCCACCCTTATCACCAGAATGATCGCTAAGAAAAATCAGAAAAAAATCATGAACATTGAGAATTAGGTTTAGCGAAATTAAGCGAAAATTATCGGGATTGAAAAAGTTTAGCTCGATCAATTGTTATAAACAATGTAGTTGTTTTTATTTCCTTATAATTGCTGAACCATTGGTTTTAGAGAAAAAGTTTTTTGACAGAAAATATTTGTCACGATGTAAGGAATAATTTTAGTTCTACACGTTTTTCAAAATTTGGCCCACTGAGCTCCGCGCAAACGCGATGTGATACAGCGTTAGTGCCGTACTGTATACCGCAATACTCCGTATTGCAGTAGACACGCAGACTACTTGCCTGCATATTATTTTTAAAATTTTTAAACTGTTCGTCCACAGTGTTAGTGTCTATATGTCAATTTTAAATCTTAACTAGGAGGATGCATTCCCTAAAATATTTTTGTTCACAGCACTTTATTCTGAAGAAGATCTCAAGAATGACCGAAACGTAAATAAAAACAAAAACAAAATATAAAAAAATAGTAATTATTCCGGATCTATAAATCCCCAGAAAATATTTCTATAAAAAATATATAAACAAGATCCAAGAAAACAATTGCTATATATATATATATATATATATATATATATATATATATATATATATATATATATATATATATATATATATATATATATATATATATATATATATATATAGATAGATATGTATGTTCAATAAGTAGTGTCGTCTAGAACTTTGACAAACAATTTGACAAAGTAACTTTATGGTCATTCATATTATGTACCTTTGTTTTTTTTAAAGTGTTTTAAAGTACTTGTGTTTTAAATAACATATTACCAAAATAAACAAAAATAACATTTTATGAAAGCTTCAACATGATCACCGTTTCTTTCCATACAAACCGCCGTGAAAATTCCACCACTGCATTTCTAACCATTGGATATAATATAAGAAACACACTTTGGTTCTAACATGACGGTGCTCCATGTCACAGCTCTGTACGAATGACATAATTTTTAAATAGCATTTCCACAGATGTGGATTGGACTAACGTCAGAATTTGCTTGGCCACCAAAGTCCCCGGATATAACTTCCCTAGATTTTTTCTTATGGGGATTCTTAAAAGAAAAAGTCTAATGCCCACAGTCCTTTCGAAAACATGGACCATATAGAGAGAATTAGTAGAGAATGTATCCAAGAAATTTCCCCTCAGATGGTTAGAAATGCAGTGGCGGAATTTTCACGACGTACAATTGTTTGTATGTTCAAGGTTAGTGTGGTCAGTATTTCATAAAATGTCATTGTTGATTATTTTGGTATTATGTTATTTAAAAAATACGTATCTCAAAAGACATCCTTAAAAAATTCAAAGATCTATGAATCACTATGAAGTTATTTTGTCAAATTTCATATTCGATCACTTTTCAGTTCTGGATGACATTTTCTTAGGTTATTGTACTTTGCAATAATTAAAATTAAAGGTAGTTTTCCTTCTACGGCATTTATCGTATTTACTTTTTTTGCCACCCCGTATATGCTAGGTCAAGGTTGATTTGAGTGTTATTTTATCAAATTTTGTTTGTGTTTTGGTAGTAAAGTAAAATACCTAAAAGTTGTAAGACCACTCCATTAAGCCAGTGAATAATGTGAAAAATAACTACTCATACTTTTTCAGAAGAAATTTTATAACGTCCTGATGTTGTCCGGATTTTTTTATAAACTTGTCCTGTCTAGAAAATCTTTGATATGGTAACCCTATCCGCATATTCCAACGGCTGAAGTAATTGCCTCACTTTCTTTATAGATTGCTTCATCTTGCATCTGGTACAAATTTCTATGTGCTTTAGTTTCTTATTGTTATATTGAAACAATGACTCTAAAATGCCTTATAAAAATAAATGCATAGGTGTTAGATCTGGACTTCTGAGAGGACAATTTATTATTCCTAAGCTTATAAAGGACTTTTTCAGAGGATTCAATTTGAGCGCTTTCGTGGGAACAATAAGGAATTGTAAGAAGGCATTTTTAGAAATTGTTACTTAGAAACTAAATTAGAAAATAATTTTTTGTCCACCGGTTTGCTTATGTACGTCAAGGTTTATGAGCAAAAATACTATTTTAAAATGAATTTATTTTCTTCACTATGAAATCTAGGTGGAGTAAGTGTTCTAGTTTTTCCTTTTGTTTAATTTCGCAATTAAAGATAAAATTTCAAAGTAGGTGCCATAGATCGCAAATTACGGTATTGATACAATATAAAATTGTTGTTTTAGTTGGTCTTCTATAGTTTACATGGGGATCATAATCTAGATGCTTTTATTTGTTATTAAAATTATTACAATAAGGCCTATTTCCGTTAAGTTAACATGTGCCAGAAAATAATAATTAGCACACATTCATCATTGGTACCATCGCACTTAGAATGGATGTAATCTTTGATTTTTAACAGTTGATGTTTGGAAATTGTAACATATCGCAAAATATTTCACGAAAGGAAAAATTCTTCGCGTGTGTTTTATTTTTGAAATACAATGTACTGTAAAGTGGTAGTTTATTATGTTGTTTTTGAGTTTTTGGCACATTTGGTATATTGTTCTACTATTCCGACACCGACGTCGGAAACATCTATAGCAGGCGCAACTACGGAAAGCATGCCAACAACTTCGGAAAAAACTCCGTAAGTACCAACTCTATTCTATTCTAATACTAATTTTTTATTTAATTTTTAAGTCATTAATAACATAAATTTAGAATTCTACGAATTAACTGACAAAATTTTGGTGTGCTGCACATTTTTGAAACACCCTGTTTAAGTAGTAACAGCATAAGACAATAGGATTTTCCTATGTAATTGTAAAACGCTTTTTCTTAGCGTAAAAGAATTAATCAGTGTGAGCATTTGTACAACAACATGTATATATATATATATATATATATATATATATATATATATATATATATATATATATATATATATATATATATATATATATATATATATACAGTGTGTAAGAAAAATATGGAAACCTCGAAATATCTTGCAAACCGTTCATCGGATTTTTATGAACTTTTGTATACTTAGGTACGAAATTACACCCGATCCAATGGTGAGCTCCGCATTGTTGTCAAGTTTACCGTTTTATTAAAATCGACAGGAACTTCTTTTTTGAATGTCACGCTCTACATTTTATTCGATTTTCGAATTCAGCTTAAAATTCTGAGTACTTCTTATTGGGAACAGTTTATACTAAAGTTATCAATTCAATTTCTAGGGTTTGTCACTTAGACTGTGACTTAATACCCAATTTTTGGCTCACAAGTTACATACTACCTTGCGTTCCATCTAATATATGTATAATCACTTAAATATCTCTTATTTTTTGGACATTTTGATCCATTTTTGGACACATTATGAAACGCATATTTGGTGCTTTTAACATTTTTCTGCATTCTCTTAATATTGAAATTCATTGAAAATTGCTTATATAATATACATATTAAAACTTACTAGTTGTTTAGATATTATTAATTATTTAGGCCATGTATTACTAGTCCTTTAACAATTAATAAGTTTTTTGGAATTATATTGCTGTATGTAATATAGTATTTGCAGTCCAAAAAGTGAATAGTACGAAAAAAGGACATTCTTTATAAAAGTTCTTGCTTGCTTTGAAAATAAGATCCACGATGCCAAAAATTTGTTTTTTGTATAGGGTGTGTAAAAAATACAGAAACGTAAAATTTGGTTGAGTAAAGTTGCCTTTTTAAAATTTTAATGCAAAACGTTAAATAAAAAAGTTGTTTTAAATTTTAAAAGAATTCTTATTCCAGATTTTCAAGTGAAAATTTCTAAATTACGCCTTTAAAATCAAAGTTTCTCTAAGTCACATTGACACCTTTTTTATTTGATTATACTTTTGATAAATGTGACATATTTTTCAAAATAATAAAGTCATCAGAGCAAAGAATATTTATAATCCAAAATTACAGACTCAGGTTGAAGAAAATTGCTAATAGAATATTAAATAATAATTGTAATATTCGAGAAATATTTCTTATTTTATTAAACTTTAAAAAAATTAAGGGCACATCATAATTATTTTTTAAAAACTTCTCCATATCCTACGCATTTTTCTAACTGACGTCAAAAATGGCTAAAGCTTCTTCTTACTTCTTCCAGTGAAATCGATTCTATAGCTCGTAAAATTCTTTGCTTCAAAGCTTCGTCATTGTCAATGTGTCTTTGTTAGTTGTTTAATGCGCCCTCAAATCGGGACTCCTCGGGGGCCACAAAGTTGGACCATTTCGGCCCATCCATCGATTTCCAAATTTGCGATTAAGCCAATCCCTTACTTCTGCAGCATAATGTGCAGGACACCCATCGTGCTGAAAATATATATTTCGGCGATACAAGAGGCAATTCTTCTAACTTGTCTGACAAAAATGACTCTCCTGCATATGTAAATAAAAATGTCTGTTAGATGTATTATCAAAAAAATATGTTATAATCCCATAATAGGAATGGCGCAATGGTTCGCAATTCTAAACACTGGATTTTACCTACCCCAGCATCTCACAGTACCGTTTGTTCTGAAGGTTGACTCATCTGAGAACACTATCAGCTTATGAAAGTTCACGTTGTTACTTAGAATTTCATCACCGACCCACAAACAAAAATCCAATCGTTTGTAACTGTCCCCACCTTCCAAAGTTTGGTTAAAAATTGGTTAAAAAGGGACGAATTTTATTGTCCTTAAACACATTTTGAATATGGCTTTTTACATAATTGTAAACTTCGTGCTCGTTTTGTTTAAGATGTATTAGGATATTTATCAACAGATTGCAAAATGAATGCTGTAGAAGCATCATTTTAGTCGTATCTTTTCTTCGTTAAATCACTAACGGATCCATTTTTTAAATTTTTATTACTAACTTATGTACTAAACTTCTGCATAATTGTACATTTGGAAACTTTTCTTGAAACTTCTCAATAACGTAGCGATAACAATTCTCGACATTTCTGTAATTTTCGATTATAAATACTCATTGCTCTAAGACCACATCTTTATTATTTTGACAAATATGTCACAGTTATCAAAGGTGTAATCAAATAAAAAATGTGACAATGTGGGTGTATACATATACACCTATATACCTGCATTTTATTTTTCATTTTAAATGCAACCCTATTCCGTGTGGTACCTCATTTGAAAGGTCTTCAAGAAAGAAACATCTTACCATAAACCGGAGGTCCTTATCTTAATTCGTTTTTAAATGACAAGCCTATAAAATCGTGAAAAAAAACTAAAAATTTAAGTATACCTTTATTTCTCTTATTACTATAATATACAGGGTGGTGCAACCAAGATGGGGTGGACGATTGTGAGTAAACGGTGAGGAATTTCGAAAATTTTTTTTTTGTATATTATGGATAGTCAAACCCGCTATGTTTTAAAATTATAGCCATAATACAGGGTGGTCCGAAAAACTCGTGGCGAACAAAACTTGTGTTTTTTTAAATGGGACACCCTATATATAATTGTTCCCATTGATTCTCCTGTTTATTACGATCATTTTGATATAAGGTTTATTGGGTCTAAAACTTATAGTAAGGGAATGGGACGCGGTTAAAGTTTAAAAAATGCTCACAGTTCGGCCATTTTAAAAAAAAATTTGAAACAGGTATGGAAAAACCAAATATTCCATAAAACGTTACATATCCTTGAATACATTAATCGCTTGCAATTTGTTTAAAATTATTCACTGTTATACAGGGTGGTCAAGTTTTGCAAATACGCCCTGGACTCATTTTTTTTAAATGGAACACCCTGTATATTTTATTTTCATCTTAAAGATAACATTGCTAGCTTTCAAAAAATACCATACATGATGCCTTTCTGACCAACAGTTTTTTAGTAAACTAGCCGTGAAACCAAGGTTTCTTCATTCTAATACGATTATACTGAATTTACGTTGTTTATTATTAAATATCCAATATTAGGAGGCCATGACACTATCATAAATGAAACAGGATTGACGAACTTGCCAAAGCTACTGCCGTACAATCCATTATTTACAAGTTAAGTGTAGGTGGCCCAATAATTATGAGGTAAGAAGACTGAGACCCGAAACTTTTACATGTTTATTAGAGATATTTCAAAAAACAGAAAATATTGTTTTTAGGAAATGTAAAGTAATTAATAAACCAGTTATAAACAAATTTTTTGAGAAACGAGTTGCCAGTATTGGTTGAAGATTTACGTTTAATGGTAAGGGGATCCTTATGGTTTGAACATAATGGAGCGCCTCCGCATTGCCATAGGAATGTAAGATATTTTGTCGATAAATTGGAAGACAGATCGTTGGATTGGGCGAGGTGGACCAGGTAAGTGGTCAGCCAGACCACCCGACTTAACACCACTAGATTTTTTCTATGGGGGCATGTTAAAGAAGAAGTCTATAAAGAGGTTCCAACCACTGTGGAAGATATGAAGACGAGAATAAGAAACAGTTTTCGCAACGTTTCAGAACAGACTTTGAGAAAAGTGAAACTTTCATTTATGGATAGACTCGAAATGTGCCTTCAGCAAGATGGTGGTTTAGTTGAACCCCTTATATGAGCATTGTTAATTGTTTATATTAAATTAGGTTTACAAGTAAGTACATACCGAAGTAATTTTAAAAGATGTTCTGTTTTTGCTTAATTAATTTTTTTAAACTATTAATAATACTGATAACTGATTATCTTTGTTTATAACTGGTTTATTAATTACTTTACATTTCCTAAAAACAATATTTTCTGTTTTTTGAAATATCTCTAATAAACATGTAAAAGTTTCGGGTCTCAGTCTTCTTACCTCATAATTATTGGGCCACCTACACTTAACTTGTAAATAATGGATTGTGCGGCAGTAGCTTTGACAAGTTCGTCAATCCTGTTTCATTTATGATAGTGTCATGGCCCCCTAATATTAGATATTTAATAATAAACAACGTAAATTCAGTATAATCGTATTAGAATGAAGAAGCCTTGGTTTCACGGCTGGTTTACTAAAAAACTGTTGGTCAGAAAGGCATCATGTATGGTATTTTTTGAAAGCTAGCAATGTTATCTTTAAGATGAAAATAAAATATACAGGGTGTTCCATTTAAAAAAAATGAGTCCAGGGCGTATTTGCAAAAGTTGACCACCCTGTATAACACTGAATAATTTTAAACAAATTGCAAGCGATTAATGTATTCAAGGATATGTAACGTTTTATGGAATATTTGGTTTTTCCATACCTGTTTCAAATTTTTTTTAAAAATGGCCGAACTTTGAGCATTCTTTCAACTTTAACCGCGTCCCATTCCCTTACTATAAGTTTTAGACCCAATAAACCCTATATCAAAATGATCGTAACGAACAGGAGAATCAATTGGAACAATTATATACAGGGTGTCCCATTTAAAAAAACACAAGTTTGGTTCGCCACGAGTTTTTTGGACCACCCTGTATTATGGCTATAATTTTAAAACATAGCGGGTTTGACTATCTATAATATCCAAAAAAAAAATTTTCGAAATTCCTCACCGTTTACTCACAATCGTCCACCCCATCTTGGTTGCACCACCCTGTATATAGAAACCTGAACATACTAATTAAAAAATGCATTCGACGTTGTTGGTAAACAATTCTATAATGGTATCAGTTTTTCTATGATCTTGTTACTCTAAAATTTTCGACAAATGTTATTAATGTACCAACACTAAATACAATCATAGCAAAACAAACTTAATTAAACCTTATGTAGGCCCACTAGGCGACCATTTTGCTGAGGTAAAATTGTTCAAATCAAAACCACAGGCTGATGGGCCAAAGGGGTCGATTTTTCACATAAATAATAAAACAATAATCTACACTAATATATAAAATTGTAAATTGACCGACTCACTCATTCATCAACGCCCAGCCAAAACTACTAATGCTGAAAAGCTGAAATTTAGCACACTGCTTTATTTTACGCCATAGACGTCCACTAAGAAAGGATTTTGCAAAACTCGCCCTCTAAGGGGGTAAAAGCAACCCCTAAAAATGAAATTATTTTTTATTTTCAAAACTACTAAGTTTTAAGGAAAACGCCAAAACATGTCAATTTTATTCTATTTTTTACATAAGACTACTTTTTTCGTGTTGGAATTTTACCACTAGGGGGTAAAAACACACTTCTACCACTGATTTATCAAGGCCCAGCCCTAGCTACCAAAGATAGAAAGCTGAAATTTTGCATATAGCTTTAGTTTAAGCCCCAGACGCCCACTAAGAAATGATACTGAAAACTCACCCTCTAAAGGGGTAAAATTAACGCCTAAAAGTTCCCAAAAAATTAAAATATTTTTTATTCTTAAACGACGGATTGTATTGACAAGCGCCGAACCATGTCAATATTTTTTTTGATAAGAACCAATTTTTTGGTGTTATTATGGATAACACCATGTGCAAACATTTTTAGTTTTATGCTTAAATAAATTTGGCACCGTGCGTTTGGATGTTCGGCGTTTTTATTTTCCGTATTCTTGATTGTTATACCATACACAGAAGTTATAGTTTAAAAAAAATTGCGCATAGTGTATAGATGTAACTGTTCAACAGCTTGGCTATTTTGCAGCCTCTACGAAAAACAACCAATGTCGTTGACAAGGAAGTGCTAAAGAAGTAATTTCCAAATATGTATTCTAAAAATATACTTCATGAATAAAACACGCTGGCGAAGCCCGTGGGTACCAGCTAGTAATATCATAAAGTCCCCTAAAAATAGTTGACATTTCATACAAAACAACCCCAAAAACTTTGGTTGAAAATCTTTTTAAAACTAAAAAGGAAACTCACTGTAGTACATGAATTGCTCAGAAATTGGCACAATTCTTATTAAATAAACATTTTGCATAAAATATGTGAAAATATGTTGGATTTTCCGCCATGCTGGATTTTTGTCGAATTGTGATTGTCTCGTAATTATCACCTTAAATACTATGTTCCAAATTTCAAAACTCCAGCTCGATTGGAAGTACCCTAGATTTATGATGATATATCAGTGAGTCAATGAACGCCCAAAATTGTGACGTATGAAATCCGGAATACTGCTTCTTTTTGGTAACCTTAACCTCCCTGAAAAAATTCAGTCCTGTAAAGCAACTAGCTTCGGAGATAAAAGGGGGCTGAAAAGGGCTCGAAATGGTTCGTGCAAATATTGCACAGTCATATTGCGAGGTCGGTTTTGCGAGAACTTGGCCTGGCGCACTCTGTGCTTGGGCTTGCAATCCCGGGATCCCGAGATCCCGTTAACAATTCAGTCCTGAAAAATCCCGGGATTAGGCACTTAAATTCCGGAATAAATACATTGTAAAGTATGTTTTAAAAAAACTAAGTAAATTATCGCTTCAAGCATCATCGCAGTATTTTTCGTAAAAATAATGCTTAACGCGTGATATGGCAACCCTGGAAGATCCATTTAAGTACTTATGTAAAAAAATTCAATTTATTTTTAGTTCCTATACTTTTATGTGTCCTCTGCGTGCACTTTGTTTTGATTTTATTTTAAAATTGCTATACAGGGTGGTAATAAAATATGTGGCCAAACTTCAGGGTATTCCTTACTCAGTTTTAAGAGAAAAAGTTCTTATAAATATAGGTCCTAAATGACTCTGTTTTGAATACACAGGGTGTTGAATTTTTGTTAAAAGGTTTTTCCTAAATAACAGAAGACGCAAATTAGCATCAAGTGTAAACTTGGTTACAATTTTCAATGCACAAAGAGGAGTCTTGCTAGTTGTCGAATTTATTTAAAGAAGTGGTTTTGTTTCCAAAGCTCTCTTACTTTTTTGTTATTTCTAACAAATTACGCTAATAAGTAATGATATGCATAACTTTCCATTTTTTCGTTTTTATCGAAAAAGGTTCATCTGAGCAAAAGAATTCAAGAGATGATTTTTGTGTAGTTTTATTAGCTAAATCATAAATCCTATCAGATTGAAGAAAGTGGCGTACTTATATATTTTTTTAAATTAAACCTCAGGCGTTACCCCTGTGCATGACACTGGTAAAATGATAAAAACAGTTTTTTGCTTAAAAGACTCCTCTTTATGCATTAAAATTGTCACCAAGCTTCAACTTCATACTAATTTGCGTCTTTTAGATAATATTTTTAGGAATAACCTTTTAAAAAACAAATTCGACACTCTGGTGTATTAAAAACAAAGTCGTTTAGCCTGTGTTTATACGAACTTTTTATCTTAAAATTAAGTAAGGAATAATACCCTGAAGTTTAGCTATATCTCTATTATCACCCTGTATTACAAATAAAAATAGGTTACCTTTATTAATGTCACAATTTTCCGGGATCAATTCCGGGATCCCGGAATTTTGTTTCTTCGATTCCGCAAATTACGGGATTCAAATATACGTCCGGGATTGCAAGGCCTACTCTGTGCGCTTTGATAGATTACATCTAATATGTTATGAAAATAACAAGTAGTTCAGAAATGTATACGCACTCACCTTATATTAATAATAGTATTATAATAATAAATTATTAATTAGCATAATAAGAGCGACTATAATGCTTTAAACTTTATTTTTTATGACTAGATATGAGAAAGGTCTTCAAGACTACGACGAAGCTAAAGAAAGTATGAGGCAATCCAGAGGAATGATGATGGATGATGAAATTGATTACCATGATGATCATCATGATCATCCCCACGAAGAACCAATGATGATGAAAGAGGAAAAGAAAGCAGCTGTAGACGATCCATGGGAAGGTTACTATGATTTTATTATTAACGAAGGATCGTTTAAGTTTTGGGCAGCTTTTCAGGTACGTTTGTAGATTAATTTAAGGTTCTTAAGAGGAATAATCGACCACTATTTCTACCGTTTGGGGTTTTTAAACATTATTTAAAATTAATTTATAAAGCTAGAAACCGAGAAAAACAATATTTAAAAAGGCAAATAGTGAGAATGGGACCTGATTACTGCTCTAAAATAACTAAATATTGCTTATACCTCCTCCCAAATACTTTTTTGGAGAAATATTGTTACAAGACATTTGTTGTTTTTAAATAAGATAATTATTGACATTTCAGTACTCACTCGTGTAGGGCAGGTTCTTGTGAGCAGTTTTTTAGAAATTGAGTATTGGGGGGGGGGGGGGGGCATTTACTTAAGGAGTGTTTTAGAAGTCCTATATTATAAAATTCTTCTTAATACAAAGAAAGCGAATGGGATACAGAAAGGCATATTTATATAGGCATTGTTTCAATTCCTGTTCTTATACATACAGGACCTTGTATGGTAAAATATTTATTGGCACCAGGTCTTATGAATTTTTTAAAATTTAGTTGAAAAATCATATTTTTAAAGATTTTTACGGGTGTGACAATTTCTGGTTTTCTTTAAAACGGTTTTAACATTTTCCCTTAGATCTTGTACGACCACACTACAAGGTTATTGATTATATTTGGCCCAATAGATAGCTTTTTATTTGAATAGAAAAATATTTAAATTAGAAAAATTGTAGATTTGTACAAGAACCATCAGGAAACGAAAGTGAAAAACAATTGAACATTAAATAAGCGATTTTTGAACTAACCTTAAGTTTTTTCAGAGGGCCCGCCATATTATTATTATATAGTTTTTAATATTCTACTCGCTAAGAGCTCAATTTTATGATAAGTTACCTACACTAATATTCGACTGTTTTCTTATAACTTTAAAAGCAACTCTCCATACCCTTCGTATATGAGTTAATGCAAGTTGTATAGGGTATCTATGGAAACATCGACAATTAGGCCAAGCAACACCAAAATATTAGCGATTTTTTGACATTAATCCTATTAGAAATTAGAAAACCGCCTGTGCCATCATCTGAAAGACGATCCGTAGATGATTCCTGTTATATTTCCAACTCTGAAATTTTTTTCCTTTAATTTGTTATAAACATTTTTAAGCAAAAAACGCGATGTTTTAAAGTTTTTTGTTTATAAAATGGAAAGCAATGAAGCGATCTTAATGGTGTAAATGGACGATTTTTAGAGAATAAAAATACGAATAAGATGAGAGGCCGAACGTCCCGATCGGATAAGTAGCAACGGAGAAATCCGGAAAAACCGGAAAATTAAGAGTTTTCTTTAAAAATTCATAAATCGGTCGTTTTTAAACGTAGAGGGCTCAAACGTTGGGAAAACGTTGTAATTTATAGCTACTTTATGTGTGCAAAACCCCGACACTGTCCGACGATTAGTTTTGCCACAATCGTCATTTTAATTTTGCAACAGGTCTGGATGCTCTATGAATCGTCCGATTTTAATTATTGAAACGGATTTGAAAAGCACAAGTTTAATTGAACAAAATGTATATTTCAATTTTTCCATAAAATGCTACGAAACCGGTTGGAAATGCACGTAAAAATGCGTGAAAATGGCCGACCGCGCGAAAGCGGTCGACTACTGGGTAGAGCAGAGCAGAGGAGCGAAGGAGAGCCGCTTTCGCGCGATCTGGGCCATTTTCACGCATCTTTATGTGCATTTTCAACCGGTTTCGTAGCATTTTATGGAAAAATTAAAATATACATTTTGTTCAATTACACATGTACTTTTCAAATCCGTTTCAATAATTAAAATCGGATGATCCATAGAGCATCCAGACATGTTGCAAAATATTGTATTGAAAAATTAAAATGACGGTTGTGGCTAAACTAATCATCGGACAGCGTCGGGGTTTTGCAAACATTAAGTAGCTATAAATTACTACTTTTTTGCAAAGTTTGGGCCCTTTAGGTTTAAAAATGGCCGATTTATGAATTTAAAAAAAAATCTCTTACTTTTCCGTTTTTTTCCGGATTTCTCCCGTTGCTACTAATCCGATCGGGGCGTTCGACCTCTCATTTGGTTCGTATTTCTATTCTCTACAAATCGCCTATTTACACCATTAAGATTCCTTGATTACTTTCCATTTTATAAGCAAAAAACTAAAAAAATCGCGTTTTTTTGCTTCAAAATGTTTATAACAAATTATTGGAAAAAATTTGAGAGTTGGAAATATAACAGAAATCATCTACGGATCGTCTTTTAGATGATGGCACAGACGGTTTTCTAATAGCATTAATGTCACGACAAACCGCTCTATTGCTTGGCCTAAATCTTTAGTTAAGTAAGAGGTGCTCGCTCTAGCTTTAGGCTTGGAACTTGACGGTTCTTATACAGTATTGCACATAATGTCTCTGCTTCCCTCTTATTTTTATTCCATTTAATATAAGTTGTAAATATATTAACCTTTTCTTGCTGACTATAGCCCATAATAAATAAATTTATAACAAACTGTCTTTCTTTGAATGACTAAGCACCTTATTAGAGCACCTGATACTTCAATAAAGAGTGTCGATGTTTCCATAGAAACCCTATACCTTAAATCCGTCAAGGTGTTCTCTCCCTTCATAATAAGAAAAATGACAAAACACAGCTGATGAAACCGACTGCAGAATGCGCTGAATTTAAAAAGTCGTCCTTAGGATTACTCTGAACAATTCTGGTAAAGATGTTTTTTCGTTAATATACTTGAATTACATTCAAATGAAGTTAGTGGAGTTTATGATAAATAGAAATATGCCATCTCTTCTTTATACATGAGTTGGAATGGCGCAGCAGAATGAGGAACAAAGTTAAGTTTCAACACATGATACAATAAAAGGAAGGTATGATACTAAACCGTGTGACGCATGACGTCAGGCTGTGAGCTATTTTTGAAATTTATAAGCGCAATATAGAGTTTACGTCAGTTTTAGGCGATTTTATATAAATTCTATTGGCAATATACTTTGCCTCCTGCTTATAATACAAATTTTAAAGTAAACGATTTAAAATAATCATGTAAATAAAGGGATAAATAATTAATTTAAAATAAAAGATATTGATAAATTGCCAGCCAATTGCGTTCTATGTATTTATTTACGTGAAAAGAAAAGGTAAATAATTTTATAACATAAAACTAGGCTTAATAATTAAGATAATAATTTGTATTTAGAGGCATATTCTTATTAAAATATATACCTACAGAGTCTTCCGAAAATATATATGTTATAAATAAGAATTTTGTTGGTTCCTGTAATTTGTCAAATATTTTTTGCGGTGAATAACATCTGTGTGTTTGCGACGGAAACATGTTTTTTAGGGTAGTTTTTAGTTAATGGTAAATTATTAAAAATTATTGTATTTTTGTATTCTTTGATTTTTCAAATTTTAAAAAATCTTAAAATGCCTAAATTATTCTAAAGAAAATAAAAATATTTTAATTTATGAATTTAGGTAAAACAATCAATTATTTTTAAGAAAATAGCCTTTTTTCAATCTCTTTGTTTGTCGTATCTTCTCGATTAGAGTCTGGCGATCCGTTACCGTGGAGATTTTTAGCAATTGTTTGTCACAGTAAACTTTTTTATTGGAGTTTGGAAAAACATTAAACATTCATGACATGACTAGAGTTTAACAAATGGGGGTAATTCCAGAGACGGCTTCTAACCTAGTTGGAAATTAAATTAGGATTCGATTTGAAAATAAAATACAAATATTTATTTACCCACATTGTGTTATTTGAAAGTGCGAGATACGAAAATATCATACAGGGTGTCTGAAAAGTCTTAGCATGGGCAAATATCTTTACTATTAATAAAGATAGCAACACCAAATTTTAGTTGTACCTTATTGGTTAGTAAATCTACTTTTTTACGTAATTTGACTCTTTCAACCCCCTTGGGGGGTTACGCTAGCGAGTTGAGGTCCAAAATTTTGGATGCAAGCCTATGCCGTGTGGCCTCTTCGTTTAAAAGTCTTCAAAAAAGAAACATTGTTTTAGTATTTTAGTATTTATTTATTATTGTAATTCATTTTTAAATGGCAAGCCTATAAAAATTATAACTCGTAAATCGTATAATCGGGCGGGGCACAAGTCGACCATTAGTCGGCCACTTGTGCCAAACAGTACAAGTCGGCGCTGCTATTTTTTGTTTTGTAGGGCACTTTTTTCTAACTTTTTTCCAACTTTACTTCTTCATTTGTCGTTTTTATATGTTTTGTTTTTTGACATCTGCGCAGTAGACCAAAATGCGTACCACGCGCAAACCGAGCGTGCTAGACATGCGCACGGAATTTCAGGAGATGGACTTTGGTGTCTACATTTGAACCCATTTACTTTTAAGAATATATCTCCAGTAGTTAAGGTACCACTGCGAATTTAGACAACAAAGTACATCCCCTGAAATTTCGTGCGAATGTCTAGCCCTCTTGGTTTGCGCCTGGTACGCATTTTGATCAATGGTAAAACTTTTTCCCCAAGTTTTTTTCGACTGTATTTTTCGTTATTTGCCACCGCGCAGATAGCAAAAAAAGAAAAATAAAATCGAAAAAACTTGGGAAAAACGTTATAAAGTTAAATACGCAGTGGTACCTTAACTACTGGAGATAGATTCTTAAAAGTGAATGGGTTCAAATGTAGACACCGAAGTCCATCTCCTGAAATTCCGTGCGCATGTCTAGCACGCTCGGTTTGCGCGTGGTACGCATTTTGGTCTACTGCGCACATGGCAAAAAACGAAAAATAAAGTCGAAAAAACCTTGTGAAAAAGTTATACAGTTAACTACGTAGTGGTACCTTAACTATTGGGGATATATTCTTACAAGTGAATAGGTTCGAATGTAGACACCCAAGTACATCTCCTGAACTTGCGTACGCATGTCTAGCACGCTCGGTTTGCGCGTGGTACGCATTTTGGTCTACTGCGCAGATGTCAAAAACAAAACATATAACAACGACAAATGAAGAAGTAAAGTTGGAGAAAAGTTAGAAAAAAGTGCCCCACAAAACAAAAAATAGCAGCGCCGACTTGTGCTGTATGGCACAAGAGGTCGACTAATGGTCGACTTTTGCCCCGACCGATTATACGATTTACGAGTTATAATTTTTATAGGCTTGCCATTTAAAAATGAATTACAATAATAAATAAATACTAAAATACTAAAACAATGTTTCTTTTTTGAAGATTTTTAAACGAAGAGGCCACACGGCATAGGTTTGCATTCAAAATTTTCGACCTCAACTCCCTAGCGTAACCCCCCAAGGGGGTTGAAAAAGTCAAATTACATAAAAACGTAGATTTATCAACCAATAAGGTACACCTAAAATTTGGTGTCGCTATCTTTATTAATAGTAAAGATATTTGCCCATGCTAAGACTTTTCAGACACCCTGTATGATATTTTCGTATCTCGCACTTTCAAATAACACAATGTGGGTAAATAAATATTTGTATTTTATTTTCAAATCGAATCCTAATTTTATTTCCAACTAGGTTAGAAGCCGTCTCTGGAATTACCCCCATTTGTCAAACTTTAGACATGACACAATTTATGCTTTAAATTACCTTCATAATCACTTTCGTTAAAATGTCTAGAACAGATTCTAGCATTTTTCATATTAAACTTATCTTCTCGTTTGCACAGACGCTTCCAAACACTTTGTGTTTCTTTGTTTTTGGGGAAGCTAAAAACTTTAATATCGGGCATAAAGCCCTTGCTTTGATTGTCCACATCACAACCATACACAACACCCTTCAATTTCACTTTTAAACTCTTAAAAGTGATATAAAAACACCAAAAAATAAATTTAAAAGACAACGCGATCTTAACAAAGACGTGTCTTGTTTACAAAATATGGCGGAATTACTCACAGCGTGACGTACATGGCCAAGCCTACCTGCGCGGTATCATATCTTCTTTTATTTGTATCATGGTTTCAACATAATATAAGCCCTGATATACAGGGTGTTACGAAATTCACTGCCTATATTAAAACCGGTAAATCCTGGTATGAATTCAGATGGGGTAAAATTAGTCATAAATGGCGCTTCGCGATAATAAGCAAGATATCGCCTCTCAAAAAAAAATTTAGCCACTGCGCATCACTGCTACTAAATGTTGTGTTGCAAAGTCTCTTAACAATAATTATGGTTAACAAGTTTAAAGAAATAATATTTGTGTTACCTTTAAAGAAAAAAACCCTACTAATTCTTCCAAAATTCTCAATTTTAAAAAGTTAAAAATTCAGTGGCAGTTCCTGGAATTTCAGATTGTCGTATCTCAGTTCCTACGCATGGGACCCACACCAAATTATAAAATGTTACTGTTGGGTACTCTAGAATCATTTTCGTGAACAAATATTTAATTTTGAAATTTGCGAAAAAAAGTTAATTTTTTGGTCCGCTTCACTAGGGATCTGAGAAAGCTCTGAAGAAAATTTTACTCACCATAATTTTTATAAAGTATATCAAATTTTATCGACAAAATCCAAATATGTTGAAAATATTCTAATTTTCCTTAAAGAAATGACATTTTAAATTATTTCTTAGACAAAATATTTTAGTGTAAAAAATTTTAAAAACTAATTAATTTCAGGATATTAGATGTAATTCAACGAAATTTGAATTGTATCGATAAAATCTGATAAAATTTATGGAAAAAACTTGGGAGTAAAATTTTCTTCAGAACTTTCTCAGATCTCAGGTGAAGCGGCCGAGAAAATTAATTTTTTTTCGAAAATTTTAAAATTAAATATTTTTTTATGAAAATGTTTCAAGGGTACCCAATAGTAACATCCCATAATTTGGTGTGGGTTTCATGCGTAGGAACTGAGATACGACATATCATAAATTTCAGGAACCGGTACTGAATTAAAATACTATAACAGAAATAAATCAATCCAGAAAACAGCTGTTCAAACCAAAACTAACACTAAACTAAACATCCAGAAATATTGTGTTATACTAACTTATTATGCAAAATACTAAGTGCGTACCAGAGCTGAGGCTGAGCAAACTACTTGAAAACATAATGGAGTATAACTACTAACTACTTTATCAAAAAAGTAGTTTAACTAATTGGTAGTTAAACTACTTCTTCAAAAAAATAGTTAGACTACTAATATTTAACTACTTTTTTAACTACAAACCACACTAAACATGCACCGTTGTGGCTCAAAAAAGCAGTGCAGCAGCCGTACCTACAAAAATGATTAAAAAAGGACTTGAACCTATAACATCAAATAAAAAAATTCAAAATAAAATAAAAAAACTTGTTATTATTTAAACTTTATTTTAAAGTTGACTGTCCACTGACTTAAATTTAAACATAAATTATTAACACAGTTCCTTTTTGGTACAAAAATGCAAAACTCAAACATATTAGGTAATAGGAATAGGAGGTATTTCAAAAAATAATAAATTTTAATTTTTTTAAAACTTTCAAAACCTGCAAATTCTATATTAGGTTTGCTTATCGCTTACTGGACTGGAAACGTCATGCGAAAAATTTCCGAGAACTTGTTCTAACGAGATTTTTGGCACGCGACGCCGTACACTTAATGTAATGACGTAATATAGGGAAGTAGTTAAATATTTTTGAAAGTAGTTAAATTACACAAAAGTAGTTAAAAACCCTTAAGTAGTTAGCCATTAGTAGTTTACTACCTTTTTAACTACTATTTACGAATATTTTATGCAGACTTAAAATAATCGACTATAACTACTAGGAGAAAAAAAGTAGTAAGAATACAACTACTTTTACAGAAAAAGTAGTTAACTATTTTGTTAATACTAATTAATAGCACTAATGAAGGACTGAAACCTCTTTTCTTTCACTAATTAATAAACAGGAAGCAAAAATTGACACGGCATTATTCATCTCGTCAATACTAATCGATCATTATAAATTTTTCTTAATTTATTTCTATCCGGACAGCTGCTAGGCAAGCAGCGCGTGTTTAGCGAACCTCTGACGACCAATCAGATGAAGGCACAAAGGCGATGGCGGATTAAAAGTAAAAATATTTTCATTTTTATCCCTCGCCATTTTGTCAAGAAACAAGATAGAAGTTTTGGCACAGTTTAGAGAATAATATATATTCTGTAAACTTTGGTTTTGGTATGTTTTTAGCATGCCATGAGTGGCGGCTGGTGAAATTCCAAAGTTGTATATCTCTGTTCCCACTTACAGGACCCGTACTAAATGTGGGGTTTTAATGGTGAGCCCACTGGGAATATTTTGGTAAAAAAATCATTTTGGAAGTTGAATTTTTGGTGAGCCACACCAGGGTTTGACAAATTAAGAGGATTTAATAGTGAGCCCACTGGGAATGTTTTGGTAATGAAAAAAACATTTTGTAATTTGTGAAAAAAAGTTGAATTTTTAGTTTGTTTCTTTTATCTTCTGACAGCCCACGAAGACCGAAGTCTAAGTACTATGTACCGTGGGTGTACTGGGGAATCGACTCACACATCCAGAGCTGGAACCATCCGTTGGCATTTCACCAGCCCTTTAAGAGGATGTGTGGGGTGGTACCACCTCGGTAGAGGAAAAATTCCTCTACCACCTTCCAACAATCACAAAATATCCATGGTCGAAGCGGGATTCGATGCGCCTCTCGGCGTACCAACTCGGCCACCCGGAGTTTGAAAAATGAACGCGTTTAGGTATATTATTTATTATTTTCTCTAAACAAATTTTACATCATTTTGTAAGCAATTCTTAAATTTTAAGAGAAGACAATGTGTTAGTAGAAAATTAAAGGCATTTGATTTTTTTTTAAATTATATTTTAGGTTTAAAAAATTCTAATGACTATAACTTTCTACTAACACATTTTTTCTCTTAAAATTTAAAAATTCTCGACAAAATAATATAAAATTTGTTTAGAAAAAGTAATAAATAAAACACCTAAACGCGTTAATTTTTTTCCCAGGGGTGGCTCACCAAAAATTCAACTTTTTTTCACAAATTACGAAATGTTTTTTCTTTACCAAAACATTCCCAGTGGGCTCACTATTAATACTCCTAAATTTGGTACTGGCCCCAGTAGTAGGAACAGAGAACTTTGAGATTTCACCAGCCGCCACTGTTTTTAACAACAAATAAAATAAAAACACGTGTATCATATCCAGTTAAATCAATATTTAGTAATAACAACGCTCTTTAGTTATTTATTTATAATATTATCAAATATAAACGCTAAATTACTAGCACAATTTCAAAAACGCCACCATGACCTGAGTAATCAGAACGCGTGTGACCACGATCGTTAGTCGCTCGTCTTCGTTAAAGTTGGAAAACAAGCTTTAGGTGTCAATTTTGGGCATCCTTGCACACATTTTAAATATAACAGGAGAATTTTTTTTTGGACAAAATTTCCTGTTGTATTGGTTATAATTTTATAACACTGTGTAGTTGTGCTCAGTTACTGTGATAGTAAATTATGTTAAGCTCTGGTGCGACCACCGGACTGGATGTTAGTAAATTATGAGATCAGCGGCCACCGGGATGGATGTTTGTGTTTTGATTTTTAACCTTTTTTTAAAGGCAGAACGTTTAAGCTAGTAGGAATAATGCTGATCTCATTAATAACGTAATAGGTAAGTCATAATTCTTTGCGTTAACGGTATAACATAGCCTGTTTAGTTTTGCTTACAATGTCAACCTAATTTCACGAGTGTATGGTTCATAGACGTCTAAAAAACTATAGACGAAGCATTTCATTCATAAAATCGTTTCGCGCCAAATCAATCATCCGTTTAAAAAATGCAATGTATGCGACTAAGAGAGGTAGACGCAGCGGAAAAAATGGCAACACTGTCCAACATTCAACTCTACTACACGAATGGATTCTACACAATCTTACCCTCACTTATTTGTGAAAATAAACTTCTGGGTTTAAATAGTTCAATTTTTTTAAAAGTTAACACTACCGCACCATATTTAAATGTTTCGTTGGCGATTTACGATTACACAAGTAATCGGGAATTGATTACAATTTTTACCTGTAATCTGTAATTAGTAATTGATTACTTTTTCAACCAAGTAATTGTAATCAGTAATCGATTACCTTTTGCTGTACTCGTCCCAGCTCTGAAAGGGAATAAGAGTTTATTCGGCTATGATGCATAAAGTAGAAGAAAATGTATTACTTTTTTATTACTTAACACTTCTGAATGCTAATTTTATTAGGTGAAGACAGTCAAATAAATGTCGTGTAATATTGCATTGCTTGGATGGCATCAATCAGGACATTTTATACCTACACTTTGGCAACCGTCTGCACTTGACCAGTCAATACAATCAACCAGTTTCTAGTGCAAATCGAATTATTGATTGCATTGAATAGTAAATAACTTTGTCTATAGTTTTTTTATACGTCTATGGCATGGTCCATATTTTCCCATATTACGTAAAGGCTTGGTCAAACAGAACGCGTACTTAGCGCGCGGCAGCGCGTAATAACGCCGCGTAAGAATTTCGCGCTATAGCGTCGCGTTGTGTTGTATACTGTACTTATATATGATGTCACACAGGGCGCGCTCGCGAGAAGTACGCGACGCTCAGGCGTAGCGTTAGTACGTCGCGTTGAAGAAATTTTCAGTTTTACGCTCGACGTTCTTGCGGAATATTGTGCCGATGTGACTGAAAAGTTAATAGAATGTGTTCGGAAGCACCCATGTTAGTATGGTACAAAGAATAGCTTGTATAAAAACGTTGCTTCCAAGGCGAAAATATGCAAACGACGATATTCTCCAAATTCCTTCCTCTTTTTATTAATATCATGCACCCATACTCTTCTTTTTAGCGTGACAACGCATATACAAGTAATAGTTCTTCCTCATCTGAATCGCTTGACATCTTATCAGAGAATGGCACTGGTACAAAGTACGTCGCGTCAAACCTTTCAATATGACGTCTAACGTACGCAGCGCTCAACGCAACGTAAAAGTATGCCCTGACGCGCGCTAGATACGCGTTCTGTTTGACCAAGCCTTAAATAAATTGCTATTAAATTAAAAGACATATACGAGGGTATGGAGGGTTGCTTGATTTTTTAAAGCTATAGGAAAACAGTCGAACATTGGTGTAGGTACCATAAGACAAAATAGAGCTCTTAGCAAATAGAATAGTATTAAAAACCAAAAATAATATGGCGAGCCCTCTGAAAAAACTTAAGGTTAGTTCAAAACTGGGTTATTTGATGTTCAATTGGTTTTTCAGTTACGTTTCCGGATGACCCTTGTTATCTATAGAATTTTTCTAATTTTAACATGTTTGTATCTCTTCAAATAACAGAGTTATCTATTTTCTGCAATATAATTAATGACCCTGTACATTACTAACCTGTCTTTACTGCTTTTTTCTGACAAACATACTCGTATGCGAGAGAAAAAGTGATAATTATTGCGTGGATGAATTAGAAAGGATTCGGTGTTCCGTATACTGTGAGCGTATCGAACGTGTAGCCTGTTTATTTCTTATGAAAACATCTTACCCTAGAGGTCCAGTTTACGAACTTTAAGGAAATACATAATTGAATCAAGAATGGTAGTAGAAAGAGATAAAACAGCATTGGAGTGTTGGAGCTCAGAAGTGTTGCTGTCTCTGTTGGTTGCTTAGGAAATACGTCTGAAGACTCGGTTACACGTATGTCTTTGTCTAATGAACTAGAAAAGACAAAGTACGACTTATAGATTTATAAATGATTCGGAACGACTTTAAATAAGCCTTTAGAAATAATATATTTAAGAGCTTTCTAAGCTTAATTTATTACTATTTAGCAGAAAATAAAATACTTTTAATAAATCTTGTGATGCTTCTAAAGTATTTTTTGTACAAAGAGACAAGGTAAAATAGGATGTTTACAAATTGTGTTTACAGTGTCGTTTAGATTGGTTTGTTTTGGCTTCAAAAAATGTTAAAGCATCCCGTATCCATTCTTAATTCATCCAAGGATAATGGCAATTATTCGTCTACTTTGCGACAAAGCGCCAAATAAACCAAAGCGCGTAAAAGAATTATTTAGTCACGCGCGAAAATACGCGCTTTAGCCGTGCCATTTATTTGTTCCTATTTACATATATGTAAGTAAATAAGGTATAGTAATAATTTTTATTTATTTTTAGCTGGTTACTGCCGCCCTTCTTATTTACTCTGCGTTTGCAGCAGTTTATTATGCCAAATTTAATGTAATAACTACGGACTACGATTACTATGACGACTTTTATGGAAGAGGAAGATCAAATTCAGACTCGACGTTTTCAAGCTTGTGGTCTGGATTATCTTCAGCAACGTTTCAACGAATAATGGATGCTATATCGTCTAAAAAATATACATAAAATACAACCTACAACGTGGTGATGTGAAATGGACACAAGTGTCAAATTTGACATGTTTTTAAGTCTGATAAAGTGTTTAAAATGATTACTTCTTTGAAATTATTAAGGCCGATGTATAAATAAACATTTTCTATGAGAAATGAATTTCAAGAAATCAATCTAACGCCAAAGAGCTTCAAAAAATTTGTTTGTTATTATGATGTATGTTTCTAACAAAAGGAAAACGTTTAATTTTAGAGGTGATATTTTTAAGAAGTGTGAACGCATTTGATAATTCTGTTTTAGGAGTATTGCGAAGTCCATGACTCCAGTAAATTTAGATTTTCCTTGCGGAAAATTCATAGGTCCTGCGTGGTTCCCTTTGAAGAAAAGCCTTTGATATTAAGGTTTTCCAGGGGTACTAAATAATAATGGATCTAAAAAAAATTCCAAAATATTTTTTGAAAAATAGTTATATAGACCAGACTCTCTATATACATATATATATATATATATATATATATATATATATATATATATATATATATATATATATACGTATATATATTACTAAATGATGCAAAAGCACGAGACCGTAAAATGAAAATAAAATAAATATAAGAAGGACTATTTTTGATTCCGGTCTGGGTACCCTCCTGCTATCGCAATTTCTGGGCCCTAATCCTTCCTTATTTAATTTTTCATCCAGGTTTTGTGCCAGACCGTATCGTGCATTGCTGCGCTGCATCAGGACGGTATGTCTATGTTTTGCTGACTGCTTTAACTGTCTATTTACATCCACAAGGTGACAGTGCAGAATAAGTAAATACAATTTGTACTGACCATTTGGTGAAGGTACTTAAAAACTTTACTAGACGCCTGCTTCAAATCGGTTCTTAGTGTCTCACACTTTTTCTAGAATAATTTTTTTGGTTGCCGAAATTTTGGAGTGCTTTTTGATGCGTTAGTCTGATTTATATGATGTCAGAATTATGATTTTCTTAAGTACCTTAATGAAACACGAAGAAAATACATTTTTCTTGTAAGAATTTGGTATTTTATTTAAAATCTGGTATTAAAAATAAAATAAAGCAAATAATTAGATACTACAAAAGTAAGCAAAGAAAACATTTAACATATTGCCAAGTGTCTTGATTTCAAATTATGCATCAAAAATTTTCAAGAACTTTGCACAGTTTTGATAGACACGTACTATCGGAAGAAATTTCAGAATATAAATTAAAGGTCCCTAACTGATTATAATTTTTAAAATGAAAACATATTATACAGCGAGCTGAAAAAGGTTGGAATAAATTGATTAAAAGGTCAGGTAATTACTTTTCAGGTAAGTGCTCGCACACGTCAATTTTTATTTTTAATTGCACATTTTTTAAATTAATTTTCATGTATACAGGGTGGCTCAAAAAAGTAGGACGTACCTACGTCAACGTTTTTTTAAATAGAACATCCTGTATATTTTTACATTTTCGGATTCTATGGTTGATTCTAGACATATTTTATATAATATGCCCTGTACTTAAATTAGAGTTTCTGAGATATTGACAGCTAAAAATTGGCATTTTTCCACTTTGACAGGCTTTAACATCCAAACGGTGATTCTTAGAGCAAATCGGCTTACATGTCCCTATCTTAGTTTTTCATTGTCTAGAAAAAAATGTTAACTGTCATTTTAAGCGGAAATGACCGAAAATCCGACAATTTAATACTTCCGATTAAACCGGTGGGGGGGATTTCAATTTTGTGAAATTATGATTAATTCACTGGACTAGCCTTCAATAGTTTTAGACTGGGTTATTTTTTCGGATGAGTGTACTTTTGTATTAAATGTTCCTGTGAATAATAATGAAAATTGTTGATACTGGTCCGATGAAAATCCGATGAAACTGGATTGGAGAAACTAACACTCAACATCCACAACAGCTTGATGTTTGAGCAGGCATAATTGATGACCGAGTCATTGGCCCAATATTTTTTGAAAATATTATTACGACCTGGAATACCTTAGGCTTTCTCAGTCCGAATCAATCGACGACCTAGAATACCTTAGGCATTCTCAGTCCGAATCAATCAACGACCTGAAACACCCTAGGCATTCTCAGTCCGAACTAATCGATGACCTGAAACACCTTAGGTATTCTCAGTCCGAATCAATCGACGACCTGAAATACCTTAGGCATTCTCAGTCCGAATCAATCGACGACCTGAAATACCTTAGGCATTCTCAGTCCGAATCAATCGACGACCTGAAATACCTTAGGCATTCTCAGTCCGAATCAATCAATGACCTGAAATACCTTAAGCATTCTCAGTCCGAATCAATCGACGACCTGGAATACCTTAGGCATTCTCAGTCCGAATTAATCGACGACCTGAAATACCGTAGGCATTCTCAGTCCGAATCAATCGACGACCTGAAATACCTTAGGCATTCTCAGTTCGAATGAATCGACGACCTGAAATACCTTGGGCATTCTCAGTCCGAATCAATCGACGACCTGAAATACCTTAGGCGTTCTCAATCCGAATCAATTGACGACCTGAAATACCTTAGGCATTCTCAGTCCGAATGAATCGGCGACCTGGAATACCTTAGGCACTCTCAGTCCGAATCAATCGACGACTTGGAATAAGGTTTGTAGATAAATCTAAAGGTATTAGAGGAACTTAGGCAACGAAAACCCAATCAAACCCGTTGAAATACTGCATAATGTTACAAATCAATTTTACTTTAGGCTAGGGTTCTGCTAGTAAAAGAAATGGTGAACATTTCCAACAATATTTACAATAACAAAATTATTAAAAAAATTACTTTTTTAAAATTTGTTGTCGCTTATCAGGTAATAGAAATTCAAAAGTAAATAGTGGGTTATATTCTCCTTTTTTATAATCTTTTCCGCGAGCTATCACTATACATGCATTTGCATTTGAAAAAAAAGTTGGCTTAGTTTCCATCCCTGGATGAAGGGTAAAATGCACCATTTCCAGTTAAAAAATTATATATATATATATATATATATATATATATATATATATATATATATATATATATATATATATATATATATATATATATATATATATATATATATATATATATATATATATATATATATATATATATATATATATAGTAATTGCCATGGCAATAATTCATCAGTTAGGCTTCCGACGGGTTCCTCAAGCACCTTATTCTCCAGATTTGGCCCCATCAGATTTCAGTTTAACCTTAAAAAGTTTCTTGCTGATAAAAAGTCGGATTCAGGAGTGATTGCTGCCACAAACGTATACTTTAAAGAGATCAGCCCATAACGATGGTAGAACATCGCTGGAATAAATGTATTGAGCTACACGGAGACCACGTAGAAAAATAAAATCTTATAAAAAAATACTTTATAAAAACAATTAGACGTCAATAACTTATCGTATTCTACTCGTCAAATCATTTCATTTGATACCCATATGAAGGGGATTGTAAAGAAAAAGGTAATCCGCCATCTTGGGGCGACCGCCATGTTGTAGTTAGAATAATATTAAGTATACTATATTGCATTATCACCGGACTCATACACGTGTGCATAATTTCAAAGCTCTAGCTTAATTAGAACTAGTCGAAATTTTGATTGCAATATTTGACCTAAACGTACTAACAAACATACATACATACAAACAAACTAACACGTAAAGTTAAATAAAAGATTGCAATAAAAATATTTTGTAATCAAAATTTTGATTGCCTTGTTAGGTCGACAACTTTCCATGCCATCCTTGTAAAATAGTCCATTAAGGAAGTCAACATTTTATTTTATATATCTCCTTTAAAACTGCACCCTGCAAAAATTCGATATGTCTCTTGAAGAATGTAGGCGAAATTTTGATTTATTTAAGAGTTATATTGTCTTGTGTCAATACTGGAAAGTTATTGATTTTATTTTATAACTGAGCAATAACAAAACTAAAGAAAAAAACAAAATAGTAGTAGCGAGAACTGACTACTGCTCTTAACAGGTTTATCCATAATTTTAACTCTAAAATTCCACCTACCACCTAAATACTATGATATGGTACGTAAACCTTAAACTTATATTTTGCAATCCAAAATCTTGTAATTTTAACTTTGGCAACCCTATAAACCAATAACTTTTGTCTTGACCAATCAGGAGCGACAAAGCTAGTTAAAAGCAGAGTAGAAGGACAAGTTAGAATTGGACTTGAACCTATCGCGAAGTCAATGAGGAAGTAAACTTGAGAGTTCAATGCCCACCTAGACCCGGCAGGTACCCACTGCACGGCGCAAAGAGAATATTTTGTATTTCATAGGTAAATTAGATCAAATAACAAATTAAATTAATACGTACCTTACGTTACGTTCATTTTTAATTGGTGTGCGTATAACGGGTCAGAAATTTGTTTGAAATGATGTGAACATTGTGATTCAAATTAAAGTAGACTTGGAGGCTTAAAAATATATAGCTTTAATTCTTTTGTCCTTTTTCAAAAAGTACAGGCTTAATTGCAAACGCTGTAAAAAATTTACATCAAAAACATGTTTGTTTTCTACGAAGTCAGGATTTTATATTTTTTAGAACGTGTTACAGTCTTTTCTGACTGTTGTTGTCTTATTCCTATTCAGGTTAACGAAACTTACCAGCTTTTAAAGCGTTCTTTTAACGAAACTGCAAAAATTTTACATCAATAACTATAAATTTGCTTTCTTTAAGTCAGGATTTTGTATTATTTTAGAACGGGTTACAGTCTTTACTGACTGTTGTTGTCTTACCACTATTCAGTTTAACGAAATTTATCAGCATTTAAAACATTTTCTTAACAACATTGCAAAAATGTTTCGAGAAAATCTAGATTTACATTCTTTTTAGTCAGTCAACGAAACTTATTAACGTTTAAAATGTGCTTCTACCAACACTGCAAAAACCTTACACAAAGAAACTACATTACGTTCTTTGTAGTCAGAATTTTGTATTACCTTAGGGCGAATATATAATAGCAATTTGGGAAAATGTTCCTAACTTTGGGTTAATCTATAAAATTGAACATTTGCACATTCAAACTTTAAGATTTCCACCTATAAAATGACAGATCCGCACTTTGAATAAAGTGTGTTCAAACTTTGCGCTCGCCCACTATAAAATAATAGATTCGCATTTTGGATAATGTATATTTAAACTTTTACTTTATACATCATTGTAGAGGAATACTGTAGAGGTTTATTTAGGTTTGCTCAGTATTAATTGGTCAGTTTTATTTTTAATGATATAATAAAAATTACAGGAAAAAACCCTGAGTAAACCTAAACAAATCCAAACCAACCTACACAGCGTGCTTAAGATTGGCCGGCCAATGTCATTATTATCCAATCTGCATGACTGTTGGTATTATATATGTTTTTCTACACTAAAATAATAGGAAAATAAAACATAAGACTAATTCTAACCTTTTAGAAAAAATAATGTTGCCACTCGTGCACGCCCGGCGGTAATATTCCGTCATTGGCGGCACGTTTTAAAGTGTAACCTATTATTTATTAGTGCGAGTAGATTTTAGGAAAGGTGCATCTATCCCTTTCCCAAGATCTGCAATTATTCTTCTACTGGGGTGCCAAGAACCTTGTTCAGTTTAACACCTCCAAAACCCAGTCTTGCTCCATATCACGCAAAAAATCTGACAATACTTACCCTACTCACATGAATGGCCAATCCCTACAGAACAATGAAACGTTGGATCTAGTTGGCATGGCTTTCGAACATGATCTCAGCTGGCACAAACACGTTACTTCAGTAGCCACATCGGCAGCTAAAAAGCTTGGTTTTCTTTTTCGAGCCAGAAAATACATCTCGCCTTCCAACTTACACACTCTCTATGTTTCCCAAATCAGGCCTAACCTAGAGTACTGCTCGCACATCTGGGGAGCGGCATAACCTTCGACACTTAACATCCTTGATTCTATCCAAAAGAGAGCCATTCGACTCATCAGTGACCCAGTTCTCACAAGAAAATTCCCTTCTATCGCTCATCGCCGCGCTTTTCTACAGATACTTCCACGGATTTTGCTCTAAAAAACTAGCCGCTATAATTCCCCCCTTGACTGTTCCTAACAGAACAACAAGAGGCGTGTTACGTATGCATTCCTTGACTGTCAAGCTACAAAAGTCCAGAACATCCCACTTCTCTCGCTCATTTATACCTAGGGTTTCCGGATTATGGAACAAATTGCCTGCAGATGTTTTCCCTTCCCCATCCAAACTCCAATCCTCTAAATCCCGCGTCAATAGACTGCATTTCCCTTCTCTTCAGACGCCCACGGTATCTTAGTACTTAGGATTGAAATATACGTGGGTTGTCTCAGATAAAAAAAACAACATATTTTATAGAAGTTGATGTTAATTTTTCACCGGGCGTTTTTTCTTTCAAAAGTCACATACATTATTCTTTGTGTATTCTTTTTTTGTAAAGTGTGAAATGTTTTTTACAACGTTTCACTGTCTTTTTAACATGTGATGTATATTACCTTTCGTGTATTAATTTTTTTAAAATTTGAAATATTTTTAATGTTTATTTACTTCTTTTCACAGCGATTTTGATCTATTTTCAAGTGCAAATAAATCTAACTCTTATTTTAGAACGCATTACTGTCTTTACTGAGTGTTGTTGTTTTAATCGTATTCAGGTTAACTGACTTTTAAAACATTCTCTTAGCAAAACTGCAAAAATATTTCGAGAAAATCTACATTTGCTTTCTTTGTAGTCTGGATTTTGTATTATTTTAAAAATCTTTTACTTTTACTGACTGTTGTTGTCCTAATTACATTTAAATTAATAAAACTTACCAGCGTTTATAACATGCTCTTACCAAGATTGCCAAAATTTTACAAGGAAAACTACATTTGCTTTCTTTTTAGTCAGAATTTTGTAATATTTTAAAATGATTTACCCTCTTACTAACTGTTGTTGTCCTAATTATATTCAAGTTAACAAAACTTACCAGCGTTTGAAACGTGCTCTTAACAGGACTGCAAAAATTTTTCCGGAAAATCTATATTTGCTTTCTTTTTGACCAGAATTTTGTATTATTTTAAAATGGGTTACTGTTTTTATTAAGTGCTATTGTCTTAATCATGTTCAAGTTAACGAAACTCACTAGCGTTTAAAACGTTCTCTTGTCTAAATCCCATTCAAGTTCACGAAACTTATTAAGGTTTAAAATATGCATCTACAAGCACTTCAAAAATCCTACAGAAAAAACTACATTACTTCCTTAGCAGTCAGGATTTTGTATTTTGTTTCATTCTTATTCAATTTAATGAATCTCATCAGCATCTAAAATGTGCTTTTACCAACACTGCAAAAATGCTACAGAAAAACCTACATTTTTTCTTTGTGGTCACGATTTTGTATTATTTTAGAATGGGTTACTGTCTTTACTGACTGTTGTTGTCTTAATGCTATTGAAGTTAACGAAACTCACTATCGTTTAAAACGTTCTCTTGTCTAAATCCCATTCAAGTTCATGAAACTTATAAAGATTTAAAATATGCTTCTACAAAATCCTACAGAAAAAACTACATTACTTCCTTTGCAGTCAGGATTTTGTATTTTGTTTCATTCTTATTCAATTTAATGAATCTTATCAGTGTTTAAAATGTGCTTTTACTAACACTGCAAAAATCTTACAGAAAAACCTACGTTTTTTCTTTGTAGTCACAATTTTGTATTATTTTAGAATGGGTTACTGTCTTTACTGACTGTTGTTGTCTTAATACTCTTCAAGTAAACGAAACTTGTCAGCGTTTAAAATGTGCTTCTACCAACACTGCAAAAATTTTACAAAAAAAAAATACCTACATTTACTTTCTTTACAGTCAGGATTTACTATTATTTTAGAATAAGTTACTGTCTTTACATACTACTTTTGTTTCATTCTTATTCAAGTTATTGAAACTTGTCAGTGTTTAAAATGTGCTTCTACCAACGCTGCAAAAATTTTACAGAAAAAACTACATTTACTTTCTTTGTAGTCAGGATTTTGTATTATTTTAGAATCGGTTTAGATGGTAATGCCAAAGTTTGCTGACTGTTGTTGTCTGAATCCCATTGAAGTTAACGAAACTTATTAGCGTTTGAAATGTGCTTCTACCTACACTGCAAAAATCGTACAGAAATAAACTACATTTACTTTTTGTATTTTGTATTATGAGTCTTACTGACTGTTGTCTGTATATTCCTTCCTTAGCAGTCAGGATTTTGTATTATTGTAAAATGGGTTACTGTCTTTACTGACTTTTGTCTTAATCCTATTCACGTTAACGAAACTTATTAGCGTTTAAAGTGTGCTTCTACAAGCACTCCAAAAATTTTACAGAAAGAACTACATTTACTTTGTTTATAGTCAGGATTTAGTATTATTCTGGAATGAGTTACTGTCTTTACTGACTGTTGTTGTTTCATTCTCATTCATGTTAATGAAATTTGTCACCGTTTAAAATGTGCTTCTACCAACATTGCAAAAATCTTACAGAAAAAACTACATTTACTTTCTTTGTAGTCAGGATTTGGCATTATTCTAGAATGGGTTACTGTCTTTACTGACTGTTGTTGTCTTAATCCTATTCAAGTTAATGGAACGTATTAGCGTTCAAAGTGTGCTTCTACAATTACAGCAAAAATTTTAAAGAAAAAAGCACATTTACTTTCTTTATAGTCAGGGTATAGTATTACTTTAGAATGAGTTACTGTCTTTACAGAATGTTGCTGTTTCATTCTTATTCAAGTAAACGAAACTTGTCAGCGTTTAAAATGTGCTTTTACCAACACTGCAAAAATCTTACAAAAACTACATTTACTTTCTTTGTAGTCAGGATTTTGTGTTATTCTAGAATGGGTTACTAACTTTACTGACTGTTTTTCTCTTAATCCCATTGATGTTAACGATACTTATTAGCGTTTTAAATGTGCTTCTACCAAGACTCCAAAAATCGTACAGAAATAAACTTCATCTACTCTTTTGTAGTCAATATTTTCTATTATGGGTCTTTAATGACTGTACATTACTTCCTTGCAGTCAGAATTTTGTATTATTTTAGAATGGGTTACTGTCTTTACTGACTGGTGTTGTCTTAATCCTATTCAAGTTACCGAAACATATCATAATGGGTTACTAACTTTACTGACTGTTGTTGTCTTAATCCCATTGAAGATAACGAAACTTATTAGGGTTTGAAATGTGCTTGTACCAACACTGCAAAAATCATACAGAAGTAAACTACATTTACTTTTTTTGTAGTCAGTATGTGTGACTGTTGTTGGTTGTCTGTACATTACTTCCTTTAAATTCAGGATTTTGTATTACTTTGGAATGGGTTACTGTCTTTTGTTGTCTTAATCCTATTCAAGTTAACGAAACTTATTAGCGTTTAAAATTTGCTTTTACCACTTTTAACACTGAAAAAAATATTACAGGAAAAACTACAATTATTATCTTCTTAGTCAGAATTTCGTGGGTTACTGCCTATACTATATACTGCTACCAATATTTAAGAAGTTTACAGAAATACTTACCTTTACTCCATTCTTATTCAAAATTGTGTTTTTAGTTTATACCATTTCAAAACGGGTTACTGTCTTCACTGACTGTTGATGTCTTAATCCTATTCAAGTTCACGATGTTTTTAAAGGTGTACGCTCACTTAGGCGAAGCGTCGCGAAGAGAAGAGAATTTTATCCGTCCGAGAAACTTACGTGCAATCAAATGGAAGCCCGCACAACGCCTCTCGACGCTTAAAGCTGCGCGCCAACTTAGGCGAAGCGTCGCGAAGCGAAGAGAATTTTATCCGTCCGAGAAACTTACGTGCAATCAAATGGAAGCCCGCACAACGCCTCTCGACGCTTCAGTGGGCGGGCTCCCATTTGATTGCATGTAAAGTTCTTGGATGGATAAAATTCTCTTCTCTTCTCTTCGCGACGCTTCGCTTAAGTGAGCGTGCACCTTCAGTGTGCGGGCTCCCATTTGATTGCATGTAAAGTTCTTGGATGGATAAAATTCTCTTCGCGACGCTTCGCCTAAGTGAGCGTGCACCTTAAGGACGTGACTCCGCTGCCGGCGCCGGTTCCCAAAATGTTGATTCATGGATACCGGCGCCGGCACCCGAGTACAAAATTTCTCGGGTACCGGCGCGCCGGTCCAGATACGGCCAAAACGAAATGTTTTTATAGACAATGTGTTCTAACCTAAAATAATACTAGCTACATCTTTTAAATGATGTGTAAACATTGTGTTGTTTTAGTTTTGCGCAAAAACTATAAAATATGAGTATGTGATAAATTTTCTTCATATGAAAATATTAACTGTGTTTTGGTGGAATACAAGAAAGCCGCAAACAATGAGTTTTGGTTGCGTGGTACCAGATAGTCTGTGTTAAAAGTGGAAGACCATTCAAGACACAAAATAAAAGTCAACAAGGAAGTGTTCCACATATCAGCAAGGCTGCCAGGCTAGCATTTTCTTGAAAGTAAGTGAGTGTAAACAAGTTCTATGCATCCTGGTGATTGAACAAAATCACAATTATACTTCATCCAAAGCTTATTTCAATTATCTAGCAAAACAGAGACACAGAGTTACAGATCCTTATGCTTTGCTTATTATTTCTACCTCAAAAAATTCTACAATTATATGTCCATAGAAGACAAGAATTCCAATCAAATTGATATCAGACAATTGAACACTCTTATTGAAGGTATGAAAAGTTTGATTACAATACATATTTGCGAACCTCATTAGCTCAATTTAAAATAGGTTGCAACTTAAACATTTTCTTCAGTGGAACGTCTAAGTTCATAAATGGGAAAAAAGGTATAAAGAACAGCCGAAGTTTGAATTACGAGACATACACATGCCAGGAAAGGTCAAAAAACGTGGACGTCTGAAGGGACTTGGAAATACAGTAAGAAGGTTGAATCGCAAAAGGGCTAAGAAAGCGAAGACTTAATTTTAGGAAAAGATTGATGTTTATTTTTCTTATTTCTACTTATAAATTCGCAGAATAATAACAATTGTTATATTTTTGTAGGAAGATTTAAGTTTCGTTAAAGTTTACACTATAATAAATTCTTACTTTTTGATTGAATTAAGGTATTTTGATTCTGATCTTATTTTGAGATTAATTTTCTAATGCTGCCGGCGCGGCGCCGGCATCCATGATGGCTGCCGCCGCCGGCTGCGGAGTCACTTCCTATTGTTAACCATGTGATTATAAGACACTACAAAAAAGTTAAAAGCTTTTTTATGGTATTATAAAAATTGCCTTCTTAATTTAAAATACCTTCTTTAAAAAGTATGTTATAATTTTTTTTTTTTAATTTCTTTCTTCATATCCTTAACTGACCTATTGCCAATGTTTAAAAATATTCCAACACAAATTTCATATACCCAATCAAAAATTAAACTGTGTTTTTTACTGTACTGGCCACTAAACCGTACAGTCGACGGACCAAGTTTAATTAGGTTTTTTGTGAATCACGTTAAAAATACTTTTTAATTTATTTCTATTTGCTTGGGTTTAATAATTTTGTAAGCATGCCTGTACGTAAAAGTTCATATTTATTAATATAACAGTGTAGCGATTAACTTTATTAATAAAATAGTGAGGCTACAAATATTCTTAACACTTATCTGCAACAGTATTGAAGATTCTTAGAAAATTACAGCAATTGCTAGTAGTGCTAGTAGACAATTTTTATTGGTGAAGAAATAGAAGTACAGCTTTGCCATGCGTTACAACCATTAATCTAATAACTTAATACCCAATAACATGTGCATACTGCAGATGGGTATGGAGAAGCTGCTACCACATTTCTGCAATCTTCAAAGCCTGCTTGGCATGACGATTCATACCGTCTGCATGACAAAAAGTAAAAGTCATCTACCTGGTCAAAGTAGCGGATCTGACACCAAAGTCATACAGATCCATCAGATTATCATCATTTCTTCTAAGAACGCTGGAGAGACTGGTGGACAGTTATATTTAAGAGACAAAATATTGGAAAGACAGCCTGTTAGCTGCCATCAATATGCATACCAGCTAGAAGAGAAAAAGATAGCTATGGGCACCTTTTTAGACATAGGAGGGCATATTCAACAATGACACAATAGAATCCCTAATAGGAGCACAGATAAGAAGAAGAGTCCCGCCAAGCATCTGCAGGTGGATAAAATCCAGTCTGGAGAAAAGGATTATTATGTCCTCTTTAGGAGGGAAAATTATCGAGGCGGGGGCAGGCGGAGGATGTCCCCAGATAGGGGTCTTGTTACCCTTATTGTTTGCTGCGCCCATAAGCCGAGCGCACGGGGCGGACTACAAAAACAACCAAGATTCACCGGTCATAAACACTTAAAATAGCATAATTTATTAAGGAAATCGAAATGATATATTTTTTAAACTGACCAACTTTTGAAAACTCACAATATTGCATAACTAAAAAGATCAGTTGATTGTTGCAAAACAAGGCGTGTTAAAAAAAATTGTCAAAGGAATTAATCTCTGATCCAGCATGTTTTTTGCTCTTGATATAGGTGCTTCTTATTATGGATTTTTAATCCAATATGACAGAATTACAATAATCTGGTCTCGGACAAAATCGCGGCAAGATCAGCTTTTATTTATTTTTTAAGCGTGTATCGGCGAATTCCAATTTTTTTTTTTTGATAGATCTTTTATTCAAATATCTGATTGTCATACATAATTTGCATAATTTGATGTAATTAATCTTTATAACGTTTAATAATGTCTTCTAAACTACTGGTAATGACAACTCTTAGTTAGAATCACAACTAGTGAACTCTGCAATGTTGTTCATAAATGCAGTATAAATAATTATATTTTATTCCTATTTATTTCAGATTTTTTATTTATTCAGAACGGGTTACTGTCTATACTAACTGTTGATGTCTCAATCTTATTTAAGTTAACGAAAATTACTAATTTTTGGAATGGCTTATATTAACACTACAAAAGTTTAACAGTAAGAACGTCCTTTTCTTCCTTCTAATTTAAGATTTTGTATTTGTTTCAAAACGGGTTACTGTCTACGCGGACTTGATATTTTTACTAGCATTACAAGATTTTAATAATAAAAATGACCTTGCCTTCCTGCTTATTTAAGATGTTGTATTTACTTCAGAATGGGCTACTGTCTACTGCCTGTTGATGACCCAATCCTATTTAAGTTAAAGAAAATTACCAACGTTTGAAATGTACCTTTATTAAAGCTACAAGTGTTTAATAATAAAAATTACCTATTTTCTGCTTATTTAAGATATTGTATTTAGTTCAGAATGGGTTATTGCCTACTGGCTGTTGATCTCTTAATCCCATTCAAGTTAACGAAACTTGGCAACGCAATGTTCAAAATTCAGAAGCATTCAAAAATTTATCAGAAAAATTACCTTTACTTCTTTCTGGCTCAGGATTTTGTCTGTAAGTCAGAACATTTCAGAACGGGTTACTGTCTATACTAAAACTGTTGATGCATCAATTCTTTTCGAGGTACCTGTTTACATCTTGCAGTTTTTAATATTTCGACCTCTGTTATATAATAATAATAATTTTTTTATATTTAACGAAGATACACGATCCTTATTTGTCAAAATCGTGGTTAGCAAATATCTACATTATTTCTTTTTAATTATTATAACATGGGCTAGGTTTTGATCGGTACGAAACACTCACAACTCCAGACTCTACTCACGCTTGACCGTCTATTCAAACCAGTCAATGTTTAAATTAGAATTTAACGTTTCTTTACGCCCACCTTCAGTAAAATATAGTGCGAGTAATTTATACAGGATGTCATAAAAATGTTTTATGCATTTTAAACTTATCCATGAAAATTGTGACCAGTGAAATTCATATATTAATACCAGGAAAAAGACGGACTAATATAATGCTTGGTAGGTAGTTGAAATAAGGAGCATTAGAGGCGTTTTACAGGGCGGTAAAAAACAAATTTGTTCTCATTGAAACGCTTATTGGCAGTACTTATCTATATTTAATAGCAGCAAAACGCCAGTGTTAAATAAGTACTGTTTAATAATGTAGAATTTAATAAGCATTAATAATGTAATAAATTGTGGCCTATAGAAACAGAGATCATCTTAAGTATACGCTCTATATTTCTTTAGATGAAGCTAGACAGTTCCTTCCCTTGAGAAATTTTTTTAAAGGCGCCGGTATTCTAGTTCACTTAAATAGAATACTTTTGATTTCTTCTCACAATCAGTAAAAGTAGTATATTTATGTACTTTGTTCAGGTTTTTTTTTTATCTGAGACAGCCCACGTAGACTTCAAGCCAAATTACTAACGTACCGTGGGTGTCTGAAGAGAAGGGAAATGTAGTCTATTGATTGATACGGATTTGAAGGATTGGAGGTTGGGACGGGAAGGGAAAACATCTGCACGCCATTTGTTCCATAATCTGGAGACCCTAGGTATGAATGAGCGAGAGAAGTGGTCTGTTCTCGGCTTTTGTAGCTGGACAGTAAAGGGATGCATATGTAACGCGCCTCTTGTTGTTCTGTTAGGGACATTCCAGGGGGGAATAATACCGGCTAGTTCTTCAGAGCAAAATCCGTGGAAGTAGCGGTAGAAAAGGGATAAATCCCCTACAGCGCGGCGATGAGCGAGAGAAGAGAGTTTTCTCGTGAGGGATGGGTCATTGATAAGTCGAATGGCTCTCTTTTGGATAGAATCAAGGATCTTAAGTGTCGAAGGTGATGCCGCTCCCCAGATGTGGGAGCAGTACTCTAGGTTAGGTCTTATTTGGGAAGCATAGAGAGTGTATAAGTTGGAAGGGGAGAAGTATTTTCTGGCTCGAAAGAGAAAACCAAGCTTTTTCGCTGCCGATGTGGCTACTGAAGTAATGTGTTTGTGCCAGCTGAGATCATGTTCGAAAGCGACGCCAACGAGATCGACTTCTCTCTTAAAGCATTTTCACGTTTTATGAATTTATTAACACCCTGTAAATCTGATCTAAAATTTTTATATGGTAAACTCATTTTTTCGACAAGTAGAAATACAGGTTATGAATACAGGTAATACAAGTACAAGTACCGGGTGATCTATTATATTTTGCACCCCCCCTTATCTCGGTTATTTAAAGAGATATCAAAAAACTTTAAATATATAAGTTTTAGGGTTTTTTCTGAACTTTCAGAGTAAGATAAAAAAAAAATTTACCAAAAAAGTTGAGTTATATTTACAAAACCTGTGTTTTTTGTAATGGAACACCCTGTATATTATTTTTTGTTTCGAAAGAAAATTTCACGCTGATTTCAAATATATATAGTTTATAAAGTTTATTTTCAAGAATAAGGTTAATAATTACAATTTTTAAAAATACCTAAGTAGGCTTTGGAAGACAAAAACTGTAGATGTTTGTTATTGACAAGTAGTGCAATTAGCAAGATTAGCTGCTAAATTCTAAAAGTTTCTGAAAGTTCAGAAGAAACCCTAAAACTTATATATTTAAAGTTTTTTGATATCTCTTTAAATAACCGAGATAAGGGGGGGTGCAAAATATAATAGATCACCCGGTACAGGAAATACAGGTTATATAATGCAGGTTATGAATACAGGTACATTATTGCTGGGGAAGAATGCTAAAAATTAATAAAAACCTTGTAACTTTCAATAACTCGTAACTCCATGAAAAATTGGTCTAAAAAAAGGAAATGAAAGCTTCTTTAGTCCAGTTTTTTTTTTAAATCGTGTTCATCAAATTCCAACAGGGAGTAAAAAGCAGCGACCAAAATAACGAAAAAAAGCAAAAATGCCGAATTTTACGTGTTTTTAGGGTATTTCTAATAGGAGGGGCAATCACTTAGACTACAAAAGCCCATTAGTTTATCCCGAAATCTTTTTCCGATCAAAAGATATTTGATTTTGCCCATTTTAATTTCGGAATACAGTCGAACTTCCATAACTCGAATTTCAAAGGACCGCGAAACTAGTTCGAGTTAAAGAAAAAACATACATACCTGATATTTCACACGTTTTCTTACGTAAAAATACATAATAATATGTAATCCTAAAACATTCTAACATGGCATTATAGAAAATAAAACATTATAAACAGAGTATAACATGGAGTTAGTATACATACGACGAACATATTATGTATATATTACGTAATACAAGTTAGAAGAATCATTCTTTAAAATCATCAGTAATTGGTTGACAAAGTACTTTGCGGTATTTCATATTCTTGAGCAATGGCCTTTTTGTGAATTCCACTTTTTTTAAAACTATTTTGTTTCCGATCGTCAGACTCTTAAGTTTCCGCAGCGGCGACATTTTACCAACACTGCATACACTCTATACCAATCTTAATTAAGTACAAAACGGAAAACGGCAGATCCGGTCCGGGAAGAACAACCAAAGAGAAGCGGCAAAATACGTCGGCACCTTTGATGTTGGGGGCTAAACATTTTGTGACCTCGAGTCTAAATAGTAGACCATTCGCCGGTATACTACACTGATATAGTTATTATCCTAACAAGTGCGGAAAGAGTCACTTTCCCGCAAGCGACTGCCGTTACCCGAACGACGCGAAGCGGAGTTCGGGTAAGCAGTCGAGTGCGGGAAAGTGCCTTTCCGCATGAGTTAGGATCAAATTTTTTTCTACTAGCGTTAAAAAAACCAACATCATTTTTACAAAGTTTATTATTTTTTAATAAACAAAAAATAACAGGTATATAATGTTTACTTATTACTTATTATATATATTTATCGTAAAAGTACAATTGGATGCACTCTGTAAATTAATTGCTGAAGCTAGAGAGGTTGAAGTTGACTGATTCTGCATAGTGGAAGTTTGAAGAGACAGAGGTGTTGAACTTTCATGGACGCTACTGGGACCCGGTGCAATATCTAGGGACGTGGATGTTTCTAAGATGCAACTGGAAGTCGTTGGAATAGCTTGACTGATATTGAGAATTTTGTTGGACATATCGATGGTTGAAAGGCAAAACGGCTTAAGCGACACATTTCGTGAAATTGATATTTAAACGTCACTAAAGTTAATTTTTTTTTCTGCGTCGAATGAGCGCAGTTTTAGCTTCCTACTATGATTTTTTTGTCGCTTGAGTCAACCGAAAAATAATGAATTGCAAGCCATTTTTTTCTACCAAGCGACAAAATAAAGGATAATTTGAAGCGATTGTCATTTAGATTATTTGGGAAAACATTTAAATCTTATTTGCACAAATTTGCTATTCCATTTATTTTTTAATATTGGTTGTTATCCTGTTTTGCTACAAAACAAGTAACACAAGTATTGTCGCTTGAGCTCATTTACCCTGCATGCTTCATCTGTGATCGTGGCGTTTAGCTAGTTTTTCCTGGGTAGAAAATGTATTAACTTGTTACTTTTATACAAATTTGTTTAATTTTATTATCCCTACGCTAAAATAATAATAATAATAATAATCGCACGTCACAAGTAATTGTCAATTCAACATAAAAACAAGCAGCTATATAATTGGTTGAACGAGCATGTTAAACCATTAAACCTATTAGCTTATATTTACTAATCAGGTGGTCAAAACGTTTTACCTAATCATTTATATTTAAAAGTAAGGTGGTTGAAACGTTTAACCGAATCATTCATATTTAAAAGTAAGGTGGTTGAAACGTTTTACCTAATCATTTATATTTAAAACTAAGGTGGTTAAAACGTTTCACCTAATTTCTAACATTTAATGTAAGGTTTGTTAAGACCTTTTACCCAAATGTTTTTTGATCACTAAATTGCTTAAGCGACAGCAACTTTGTTATGAAAGGATATGTTTTTGTATATTAATAGTTATTACAACAAACACGTCTTAGGTTTTACTCTACTAGTTTTTAAATTAAAAAAATGCGTTAGAAAAAAATAAGAGAAATAATTTTAAATAAAAAAATAATTTAAATCGTCCTACTGCGAAATTATTAAACTGTCGCTTATGACCTTTTGCCTTTCAACCATCGATATCTTTTTTCTGTTTGATGGACTCCTCTAGGTAGCCTTCGGCAACAGACGTGGATTTCCATCCCCCTAGGCGTTTAATATTCGTTATTCCTTCACCAGAATTGGCCAGTAGAGTGGCCGATGAGCGCCTAAAGCTGTGACCGGTGTACAATTCAGGATTTTTATGTCCTATATAAAATTTTATTTCAATATAAAACATTAAAAAATATTTTCCCGCACTCAGTGCGGGAAAAATTTTCCCGCACGGTGCGGGAAAAATTTTCCCGCACGGTGCGGGAAACTTAGTCTTTCAGAGACAAAATGAGTGCGGGAAAACGGTGAATTGCGCACGCTAGTAGAAAAAAAGATTTACAACAGCCTAATAAAAGCTATACACTAAAAAACAATCTTGATTTTTATAATAATAAAGGTGTATATGTACTTACCGTTCAGGATAATTTGGAAACGTAAACATGCTAAATCCTTGCCCCCCTTTTGAATCGCACCCACAAAACGTGCAGGTATTACCAGGCATAATTTAAGAATTTTTATAAATCACAGCAACAAATTAAACACTTAAAACTTAGCATCAAAAATAGCTTTCCCAAACACAAAACAAACTCACTCACTATCTGTCAAACTCACTCAGACTGCAGACTACCGGACTAAAAATGCCGGCGAGCGCGAGCACAATATGTTTATGATAGTTGGCCCCCACTTAAATTTTTCGGCCGGACTCACCACCAGAAATTAGGAAGTTTCCATTTTTTTTCATTTTCTCTTAATAAATAGTCCTAAAAATGTAAAAAACATATGTATTTTTTGTTTTTAATTATCTGTAGAAATAAAAAAGTTATCGTCCTTCAAAGTCTGAGATGCTACGCTCACGTTGGCTGAGGCTCGATGACGTCAAAATACACAACGCCGTCAACAGCGGAATAGGCGCTCGTTTAAGGTACGGTTTCCTCTTGGTGACCATGATAGGCGTTCGTCGCTCGGCGATCATCGTGAACCACTGCTAATGGCAAAGTCGCTCAACATAGCCCCCTGGAGGGAGACGGTTACATTGATTTGCCATTGAGCAGTGGTTCACGATCATCGCCGAGCGAGGATCGCCTATCATGGTCGCCCCGAGGAAATCGCACCTTAATCTTTAGTGTTATTCTTACCGGACAGGATCCAATGCATTAAAGTAAACACGCGAAAGCAGCAGCGGGCAGCTAGCCCGGCGACCATGGGGCGACAGAGTTCTGCATTTTGACGTCACGGCCGATAAAAGCCGCGCGCGAAGTTATTAAATAAGAAATTGAATAAGTTCGTCAATTTTGAAGATATCGAGCTAATTTTTTTTTTGTTTGACAAGTTAAGTGAAAGACTATTAAATGATGTTGAAGTTACTCGATATTTCTGACATAGGAAACTTCCTAATTCTTGTCGGCTCGCCAATCACCTGAGCAAAGCCATGCGACTGAAAACAATGAACAACAGGATTATTGAGATTCAAAAGATTGACATTAATATCGCCCAAACATATGATACGATCCACCGAGATCATCACCAGAGCTAATGGAAAGAAGAGAGATAGACTTATAATTAGATGGAAGGGACTTGGGACCTTCCCTCGGGACAGGCTGCACACGACCAGTCTTCCAGCTATCTGGCAAGATGCCCTTGTCATAAGAGATCTGAAGAAGATGAGTTAAGTTGGGTGCAACTTCTGGAGCGCATTTTTTTAGAACAGTTGCTGGTGTGCCACCCAGACCGGAGAACTTTTTGGTGTCAAGGGATAGAAGAATTTTTAAACTTATTTAACCTTGAGTATTATGTCGGAGATTTTGTGGGGTACAGAAGTAGCGGTTGGAATAGTGAAATTAGCAGGAGAAGTGAGGGTGGAATGGTTCTCTTAAAATTAAAAATCCTATAACAGAAGATGTTTTACTTGTTCAATTATATATTTAATTTATCCAGTGTGTACCCTCTGAAACAGTTAAATTTTGCATCCTTTTATAAATTTTAATTAGATAATGCTAGTTTGTGGAAAATAATCATCTATATATACGGATCAATTTTGGTATCCGCTTTTGATCCCTTAATCCGATTTTAAAGAACTTTATTTTGGTTGTAGGTTTATTCTTTAGGAGTGTAAGTATACCATTATTGTTTAAAAAAGTCGGTTTAGTACAATATACAGGGGTGTGAGAATCATGTTGTTTTCTTCCTAAAGTTTGTAGCGCTCTGTATATTAGAACAGTAACAATTGCGAATTATAATCACAACTAGACTGTAGCCCCATCTATTTTTAAGTTTTTATTTTTTAATTCACTCCAATATCTCAGTTATTAAAGGAGATATAGGGTTTTATGTTTTTTTACTTGATCAAACAAAAAGAGAAACTAAATTAGATTTATCATACCTATAACTGTAATATTTCGAAATTTTAAAAAACATGTTTTTGTTATGATTTTTATTATAACAAGAAAATGCATTTGCACCGAAAAAAGGAAACTCTTAGGTTAAAGAAAATATTCTTGAAATAAGTAAATTTTGTTATTATTTTAATTCATTAATTCATTAATTCATTCTTTAAAGTTGGAACTCCATGTGTTTGACCATAGAATAGAACGGCATATTTTAAATAAAATCCTTATAATTATTGATTTCAATTTACTATATGTACATCTTCATCTAAGTAAATTTGTAATCGACTTAAAGAAAGCCGCAATCCAAATAAAAACATATTTTCTTCAAGTAATAAAAGCGATATTTGATTTCAAAACCTTCTGACTTCCGTACAAACAACTGGCGCCATCACTTTAAAGAGAAACGTTTTGTTTTATTAGGACGAAATAAGGAAAGACGCACGCGACATGACAACGCAACGGGCAGACAAATAATAAGAATAGCAATTGGATCGACCACGCCGCACCGGCGAACTTTAAAGCCGCCTAAATGCCTTAAATTCTTTATAGTAAGGGACGATTTTTTTTTAATTTACTGTAATAATTATTTTTTAGTAATCCTACGATTTAATTTAAGATTTCCTTCTTTTTGTGTTTGTAGGACTTTAGTTGTTGCCGTTTTCTTTATCTTCTTACCTTATTGCGACCAAGGAACTTTACTCTCCATAGTTCCAAACATAATAGGCATGCAAATTTCGATCTTGTCTATGCTGGTACATCGGTGGTCATTATCAGAGCTCCTCCAGTCGCTATAGCTTAAGAAGACCCCGCTAAGACCTTTACAAACATTGACTAACCGTGAGTACCGGCATAAAGTTAATCCGCCTTGGACGACGGTACACTTCGCGTCACGAAGAGCGCTTATTTTTCTTTACGTAACTGGGTACCACCGACGAGAAAAATGTAACATGTTAACCGTTCAGTATTTTTAAAATTTTTTTTTGTGACTTTGTTTTGTGACTGTGCGCTAAAGACATGAAGAATTTCAGTTGTGGTTCTCAATTGGAACCATCCAAATTTAGGCATCACTTGGCGCCGGGAAGCTTGTACCAGAATGTACCGAGGGGTACACTGCGACCTATTGGGGTAATTTTTTTACATTAATAGAATGTGACACCTTTAGCAATTAACATCACGTACCTGTAAATTAATATTTTTAAATTAGGAAAAATGAGTATTGATTATTATCAGTAGGAGTTTTATGATATTGTTTATTTAATGCAAAATATCTAATAAATAGCAAAAATTAAACTAAATAAAGAATTAAGCCGCATCGAAAGAGCAGTTTTTAGAAAAATTTACAGTGGTAGGATTTTAAATACTGCTCGTTCGATGTAGTGACAAATTTTGTTTTTTTTTGAAAATTGTTGCTGCACCGTTATTTGCCAAAAACCAGCGACTTTCCACTGTATGCACTTAAAAAAAGATATATAATTCATCCTGGAAATTAAAGTCTTACTTTGTCCAATTACTTTAAAATCGCGCGGGTCAAAAATTCGATAGATTTATCGAATTTTTGCGAATTCTTGTTGACGGTGTATTAGTAGTCGTTATTAAGAGGAAAAGTTGTTATGGTCATAAAAAATATTTTATGAATATTGGACGTTAATTTGATTAACATATATTTAAATAAAATAAAATACAGGGTGATTCAAGATTTCACTGCAAAAGGGAAAAATTTAATGACTACCGAAACGTGTAATCAAGACTTTTTAACATCTGCCGCATGGGGAAAATATTCTTGTTTTAAGAAAAAATATTTCTTCTAACTAAGTAACTCTAGCGAATGCGCCAAAAATAATTTCTTGGTATAATACATATTCACATCTTTAAGTAAGAAATTTGTGTTCTTAATAGAATAGCTCAAATCAAATTAAAATTAAGAATTTGCAGATAATGATTTTTGTTAAGGATAACACTATTTTCATCTCTTGTCATTTGTTATCTTAGTTTATTATACACGCTAGTTTCAAGAGAAGCTAGGGGTACTTAATAGGTAAAAATTTTACCGTAAAATTATATTGTCTTAAATGAAAAACTTCATTATTTTTTTATTACAATCAAAGCAGTTTATCTAAAGTATATCATGGTTCATGGTTCATTTACTAGGATTAACAGAATGTTTACTTAATTATGGAAAATTAATTAACTTAAAATGGAAGAAACAAGTACTTAGTAAAAATCACTAGAAGTGACTAATTATTTGAAACATATCTGATGAACCCCTAAATAAATCAGTACTTTTCTCCACTTTAAAAATGCTTTAAAAGCAATATTCTTGAATGGAAAGAACATTTTAGCTTGGTCAGAGCTGGGCAGTAGTTAACTACAGAAGTAGTTAACTACTTTTTCTGCAAAAATAGTTGTATTCTTACTACTTTTTTCTCCTAGTTGTTACACTCGATTATTTTAAGTCTGCATAAAATATTCGCAAAAAGTAGTTGACTACTCAGTGCTAACTCTTAAGGTATTTTAACTACTTTCAAAAATATTTAACTACTTCCCTATATTACGTCATTATTTTACGTGTACAAGTTCTCGGAAATTTTTCGCCTAACGTTTCTAGTTCAGTAAGCGATAAGCAAAGCTAATATAGAATTTTTAGGTTTTGAAAGTTTTCAAAAAATTAAAATTTTTTATTTTTTTAAACACCTCCTATTCCTATTACCTAATATGTTTTAGGTTTGTACCAAAAAGGAACTGTATTAATAACACAGCACAACAAAATTGACCTTATTGTCTGTTGCATGAGATTTGTCTGTTGATTTTGAATAAATACTGAACGCTGATTTTAAATGTACTGTTAGTTTCCCGTCATCAGCTCAAGTTTGTGAGATATTGTAATATAACTAATTTTTGAAGTTACTTGGATATTTTTGTCAGTTACTTTGCGTTTCTGTCACTCTAGCGAAATTGCATCGTCGCGGAGGACATATGTGTAAATAGCCTCAAGTGTTTTTGTTACATTTGTGGTGAATACAAGTTTAAAGAAAACCGTCTCAAGGTATCGGAATTTGAAAAAAACGCTTATTCTGACTACTTTGGATTTTAACTACAGACATGAAACAATACTTGGTGTCCCCATTTGGTGTGTTTAATTTGTGCTCATGTTTGCTTAGGACACCTAGTCTTATTCCATGTTTGTAGTTAAAATCGAAAGTAGTCAGAATAAGCGTTTTTTTACAAAATTCCGATATCTTGAGACGAGTTTCTTTAAAATTCACCGCACAGCAAAGTTGACTTTTTGTCTGTTGCATCAGATTTCTCTATTGATTTTGAATAAACAGTGGATGCTGATTTTAAATGTACTGTTAGTTTCCCGTCATCAGTTCAAGTTTTTGAGATATTGTAATATAACTAATTTTTGAACTTATTTGGATATTTTTTCAGTTACTTTGCAATTAGTGAGTTTCTGTCACTCTAGCGAAATGGCATCGTAGCGGAGGACATGTGTAAATAGCCTGGAGTGTTTTTGTTACGTTAGTGGTGAATACAAATTTAAAGAAAACCGTCTCAAGATATCGGAATTTGTATAAAACGCTTATCCTGACTACTTTGGCTTTTACCTAGAGATATGAAACAAGACCTGGTGTCCTCATTTGGTGTATTTAATTTTTGCTCAGGTTTGCTCAGGACACCAAGTCTTGGTTTATATCTCTAGTTAAAATCCAAAGTAATCAGAGTAAGCGTTTTTTACAAAATTCCGATATCTTGAGACGGTTTTCTTTACATTTCACCGCGCAACAAAGTTGCCTCATTACTCTAAGTTCGGGGTTTTCTCGAGACCAGTACCTGACATGCTGGGATGCTACAGTTCCATTGGTCCATTAGTAGAAAGTGTACATACACCAGAAAACGTACTAAATTCATACAAATGGATATTTCCACTTAAAACAAAAATTTTGTTTTTTCGCTTCATCTCCCTCTTCCAGTAAATGTTTGGTTGAAGTGGAGTTTGAACGGAAAATAGTTATTTTCTTTTAAGATAATCTCAATATGAGTTTTTTTCACAACTTCTAGAAGATGTTTAGCACGATATCTAACGGACATTACTGAAGTTTCTTTAACAGACTGAAGAAATAAAACTGTGGCAGCATCGTTTTAGTCTTATTTCTTCCTCTTCTTCTTCTTCTTCTTCTTCTTCTTCTTTGTCTTCTTTTTCTTCTTCTTGAGATTCAAAACCGAATCAGTTCTTTGGAACTTTTTATTGTGTTGTAGACTGTCATTTCAGTTATTGAGATTTCTACAAATTTCGCGCTAAATTGTTCCATGATGTAGTGGTATGATACTTGGCCATCTCCATAACATTGGACTATAAAAATTCTTTTAAAGTATTTTAAATTAAATATTTGCTTTATTTAATAAGAACATTGACAAATATGTCCGTAGGTGTAATTGTTGTTTAATAAGTAGAAACCAGTACTCTGGTTAAAGGTGTGAGAGAGAATAGTTTGGACTTTAACAAAATTATGTGATAAAACTCGTTACCTACTTATAAAATTTAAGTTTTTTAATGAAATCTTCTACTTCGGCTTAGGGTTTAGTTTAAAACATATTTTATATTTGTTCTTTTGGTAATAAATAATACAGATATCTTTACTGTTACGCAAAATAGCGTTTTCGTACTTTTAATGCTCCCTGTATAAAAAATTAAATTTTTCATTATGTGAATCTTATTTAGTTTACAAGCAAAAGCTTTTATTGGAGGTGACATTTTAACATATCTTGCAAAATTTGGTTCATTTGTCCTCTTCTAAACCCCATCCCCAGGCATACCGTATACAAAACAATAACTTACTTAAATTAAGTACCTTTGCATAGCTTAGGAATTTTTTTCCTGCAGAAAGCGCAGGTCCAGTCATAACTGAAGAAATAAGTACCCTTGCTTTTAGAAATAAAAGTAAACGTTACTAAGAAAACTTGATTGGAATTAGGAGGTATAGATGCACATACAAAACATACTTTACAATCTTAAAAAATTATTATTTTTTTTTAAATCTAGTAATAGTCTCTGTTTTATCGTTATGTGGCCTGAGACCACAGTATAAAACAAGTTCTTCTGTCATAAAAATAAAAATCGGCTATATTAAGACTCTATTATGCAGGATCTGCTATTAATACTAAACACCAATTAACAGAATTATTGAAGGAAGCAGAAAATTTATAATACAATATAAAGAAATTTTTTGACCATCAACCTGCTCAAATAACTTTGATTGGTTACCTGTCTTCAGGTTATGTTTATTATATTAATTACACTAATATCTGAGAATTCAGACACGTTCCGTAGATGCAGAATATTTTTTTAAAAACTTTTTATTTTTTGAAGTATGCTGAAGACGTGCATTTTATACCTATTTTAATATGCAAGTCTTATTGAAAGAACGGAAACACTGCAACATTTTAAGCATATTTAACGAAGGTAAATTTATTTGGTTTCCTACATACATATATTTACTTGTAATTACGGTTAGTAGTGAGAATATTATAAATTATACAGTAATACATGTGTCTCTGTACGGTAAATGTTTTTATTAAAGTTACTGAAATTTAGCAACTGCCACGTATAAAGTGATCATATATAGGTGATTTCTGGCGAAGTTACTAGTTCTTACTTAAGTTAGCAAAAAGTAAGTTCAAAAGTTACGAGTGACGTCATAGTAATTAACTCATATGAAATTCAGAGATTTAACGCCAGAAATTTAAAAGTTAGTGGAGGTCACTGATAAACATAACTTTATTTCAAATTTCAATTTTGTGTTTTTTTTCCAAAACGAGAAATTGAATTCACCAGCGACAAAAACAATTATTTTTGAAGAGTTTAGCAATCATAATGTACAACCTATGCCATCAAATTTTATGAATATATTAGCCAACAAAAATTTTCGAAATTTATACATTTTACCTTTATATCGAGAAAAAATTACCCCTTTTCGAATTCCACTTTTTTATGAGGTATGGATTGAAAAATATGTAGATTATGATTGATTTGTTATACATTTTCGCATGAACAAAACTACCATTAATTAAAAAAATTTGCTACAGAGTTAACAGCATTGTCAAGCTCATTTTTAATAACAAAATGCACATAACCTCTAAGAAAATGTGATATTGGTCGACATACCGAATGTAACGTAAAGCGTGAGGTCGGTAAGCTTCAGTTACATTTTTTTAGGTTACCGAAACACACTTAGGTATGCTGTGACGTCATGAGTAACGTCGCCAGAAAACCTAAAGAAGGTTACTTGAACATACTTGGCCTCGCCAGAAATCACCTCATATTTTTATGTCTAAATGACGGACTACACAAAAATAAATTCTAAAAACGCCTTTTTTACAAATGTGTCAACCGTTTTGCAACGGATATTTAGTTGGACGAGCATACAATAAATGACGGACAACGAGTTCGAAAGACGGACTGGCCGTCGGTAATGATGATAATAGTGATTTATATTATTGTTGGTACATTAACCTTTAGAATCAACAAAGGATTTTTTAAATGTTGTTCAATAATTAAAAATAGCCTCTTCTTACACAACCACGATTAAGGCAATAAAAATTACACTAGTTTACACGAAAAATGTACCTCGTGAAAAAAGTGTTTTTTAACCTAATTCGAGGTCGCTGAAAATGAAAATGATAATCATTTATTTTTCCAAAGAAGCGTTTGCGAAATATTCGCAAAAAACATGTTTTTCAGCTTTTTTTTCAGTTATGGTCCAACATCTCGAGAACGGTGGAGGTAATCGACCTAAAATGTACACACATTTCGAGGTACGCTTCTTTTTTCACATAAATATTAATTTTGAGTCAATTGGAAGAGTATTTTTTGAGTTACAGCTACTGAAAGTTGAAAAAAACTGCATTTTTGAGCTTTTTTGAAAATTGCACATTTTTGTTTGTTTTATTTAGTTACTAGGATTTTTTTTCATGTTTTTTGAATTGCATATGAAAGATTATGTCGTCACGAAAATATATTGCCCAAGTTTGTTCAAATCGGTTGTAAAATGTGGAAGATATTACTGATTAAGTGAAGGCAGACGATTTAACCTTTGCCATGAACGCCCAGAAGTCCGAAGAAATTAGATGAACTTTGCTCATGTAATTAAGGTAGTACTGTACTCATTCTATGTTTTTGAGAGTGCTCTACAAGATGAAGTGGTTAAAATTTCGATTTGTTAACCAGGAAATTAAATATGGCGGCATTTGTGCGAAAAAATACACGGAAAAATCGAAGCCAAAATTTTCTCTTAGCGGGATTTCGTATCGAGAGAATTGTTCATGCTCAATAAAAAGATGCCTCAAATAAGACAAACTTGTGGATCTTTCGAAATATGTTACGGAAAATTTTTTAAAATTCAAGATGGCCGCCTCAACATGGCGGTTATCTTCAATACAATTTTGCTGCATCAATTTTTCATTAATTATGAAATTAAACGATTTTCATTTAATCAGTCCATTACCCATAACACCTGAATATCTTTTTTATGACTCTTGGGGTCGCTTACTACGAATCTTTCATCAGTTTTGCGAAATTCATTTGTTTAAATGATTTGCATAAACAAGTTTTCGCAAAATTGAGTTGTTTGCCAGGATGCATATGCTTCTCATGGTTTTCAGGGTCGCTGATTTCATGAGGCGGCCATCTTGAACTTTGAAAATTTTCCCGTATCATATTTCGAAAGATCCACAAGTTTGTCTTATTTGAGGCATCTTTTTATTGAGCATGAACGAAATCCCGCTAAGAGAAAATTTTGGTTTCGATTTTTCCGTGTATTTTTTCGCACAAATGCCGCCATATTTAATTTCCTGGTTAACAAATCGAAATTTTAAAGACTTCATCTGGTAGAGCACCCTTAAAAACATAGAATGAGTAGTTAGGCTTTACTACCTTAATTACTTGAGCAAAGTTCACCTAATTTCTTCGGACTTCTGGGCGTTCATGGCAAAAGCTGAAATCGTCTGCCTTCACTTAATCAGTAATATCTTCCACATTTTACAACCGATTTGAACAAACTTGGGCAATATATTTTCGTGACTAAATAATCTTTCATATGCAATTAAAAAAAAAAGAAAAAAAAATTCTTAATAACGAAATCAAGCAAACGAAAATGTGCAATTTTCAAAAAAAGCTAAAAAAATGCAGTTTTTTTCAACTTTCAGTAGCTGTAACTTAAAAAATACTCTTCCAATTGACTCAAAATTAATATTTATGTGAAAAAAGAAGCGTACTTCCAAATGTGTGTACATTTTCGGTCGATTACGTCTACCACTCTCGAGATGTTGGACAATAACTGGAAAAAGAGCCGAAAAACATGTTTTTTGAGAATATTTCAAAAACGCTTCTTTGGAAAAATAAATGATTGTCATTTTCCTTTTCAACGACCTCGAATTAGTTTAAAAAACACTTTTGTCACGAGGTACCTCGAATGACGGTAAAATTTGTAAACTAGTGTTATCTACATAATTATAGAGAAGAAAATCCGATATGGGCCAATTTCATAATATATTTTATAATATACGAAAACCTGAAAGCGGTCCTGCTGTCGGTAAAGACGTATATGTAAATTCCACTTTTTTTTAAAAAGCTACTTTGCATTTAAAAAATGTGATTCATTCAAGACCTGTCTATCACCTGTCAAATATTGCGCGCTAACAATAATACATTCTACGTTTCAACCATCAAATTATGAAAACTTCTGTTTTTATTTTGTTTTTTAGCAGGGAATGACACAATCTTCTTTGTATCTGCTCTTTGTTTTTCGAAAATACCAAGTTAATTTATGCTTACCTAATACACCTAGTTATTATAAATAAAAATCTGACAACCATCAAGTTTAATGGTATTTTTTAATACCAACTCTTATGATAAGTGTTATTTTTATCATTATAACCTTGTTTCTTTAAATTGATATGTATTAAAAGAGTTGCTAATTTTTGGGCCCAAGAACCGTAACTGGTTTTTTCAGATTTTAAAATTATTTTATTTAATATATTTAAAATTTGTTGCGTGATTTCTAATTGTTGATTTATATATGAAAAAACGATGGAAAATATATGAACTTAGGTAAATAATATACTCAAGGTTGAACTTTTTTTTTCTTGTCAGAATATTGTTTTCTTAAAAGTATTTTTAAAGTAAAGTATTACTGAACGGTTCATTAGTGGTACTTACTGAAAATAATTAAGTACGTTAGTGTTTTTTTTTTAATAAGGACCTGTGACCTGTTGATTCCATTTTCTTTTTTGGTTAACTATTTTTCCATAATTAAGATACTCACAGAGAAATGATTCTGATAAAGAATAAAATACTTTACTTAGATATATCGTGTACTTGTATATCCGCAAGACATGTTAAGCTCATGGCAAGAATTAAATTTTCTTGTAATACTTTCTTGAGCCAAGAACACACGTTTTTTGGAATTAACAAGTAATTTCTTAATGGAAGCATAATATTTTCCAGAAGAATAAAATAATAGTAAGCTCCCTCATGTCATCCCATTTTTCTTCAGCTTTAAGGCCATCATATTTTACAACACTAAGCACGTTACACGTATCTGATACTTAATGTTCTAACCCTACTTTTCTTTGATATTAGCTATTACGTTCTTATTGTACTTGTATCATACTTGGATCTAATATTTGCTCGGGTTGCGAGGATTAGTTGGTGTCGAAAAATATTGGTGAGATAAAACTTAGCGTAGTATACAGAACCTATTGCACGCAATAGTTTTACATAACAGAAATTTGAATTTTTCAGTTATTTTAGATGTAGTTATCTTAAAATTATCACAATCATACATTCCAAAAATATGTAGGATTTGAGAAGCAGTGAGAAATTTACTTGAAATAACTATAAAAATATGATTTATGGTTAGTCGGTAGTATTCCTAGGTTAAGAGAGACCTGGAAAGAGTCTCTTTTAAAGAGATTTATTTTCTTCAGGACATATTCATAGCTTATTTAGGCCAATAATAGAAATTATTGTGGTAAGTTTTGTAAAATATCTTGGTTTAAGAAAATAATATCTTGGTTCAAGATTATATTCTCGAACTAAATCTATAATTTTTAGAAAAAAAAGATTCAACAATAAACTAGCACCGTGTTTAAAAGAAGCATTTTTCCTGATACGAAGTAGTTAGCCGAGAAAAAGAGATACTTAGTATGAGGAAGTTCTTTTTGTCCGTTTAGAAGCTTGAGCAAACCATTCTCGTAATACTAGTAAATGAACCAAGAAATAATGTAGTTACACTACCATAATTGTTATAAATCAACGGGTTTTTCATGGAAGATATTAATATAATTTTATGTATTTAACTAGTCAGACCTGCTCTGTTGAAGCTAATGTATCATCAACTAAGACCAGGAATAACAAAAAAAGAAACTGGTTTTAATCTAATCATTTTTAAATTACTTGAATTTAAACGCACTTATTTTGATTTGAACTATTCTGTTAAAAACATAATTTTTTTACTTAAATATGTAAGTAAATCAATACAATCGAACTATCTTAGAATGCTTTTAACAACCGCATTAAAGATAAAGTGCTTTTCTAGACCAACGGTAGCAAATTTTTCCGGTTACTTGCCAAAAACGTTAGTCAAAACTTAGAAGCACTTTCCCTTCCTGAACTATAACAACGAAATTATTTCCACCTCTAAAGGGAAAGCTGAACTATTTGCCAAACAATTCGCTGCCAATTCCACCCCAATTCCTCCCACCAATTTCGTTCTTTCAACCGCTACGTCTCTACCCCACCAAATATCCGACATAATAGTCAAACAAGTTCAAAAAATTCTTCTATCCCTTGACACCAAAAAGTCGTCCGGTCTTGATGATAAACCTGCAATTTTTCTAAAAAATACGCTTTAGAAGTTGCACCAATCTTAACTCGCCTTTTCCATATCTCCTATGATAAGGGTATCCTTCCAAATAGCTGAAAGACTGCTCGTGTGCAGCCTGTCCCGAAGAAAAGCTCCAGGTCCCTTCCATCCAATTACATATAGATCTATCTCTCTTTTCTCTGTTGTCAACAATGTTATGAAGAAAGCGATCAACTTGCAAATTTTAAAATATCTAGAAAAACACAAAATCATCCGTGACAGACAGTACGGATTTCGTCACCAAGGATCCACAGCTGATCTCCTTAGCTTTGTCATACATAACTGGAACAAGTCTCTCGAATTTTATGGCGAATCTCAGAATGTTGCTCTTGATATTTCCAAGGCCTTTGACAAATTATGGCATGCCGCACTCCTCGACAAACTACCTTTTTACGCTGTTCCTCCCAAACTGTTTATCTGGATCGGTAGCTTCCTCTTTAATCGGCGCATGTCTGTCGTGGTTTATGGTCACTCATCTAACTTCCATCCTATCAATGCTAGCGTACTGTAACTCCTGACGCCAACCCTATTTTTCTTCACCTTAATGACCTGCTCTCTTCAACTACAGTTATGCTGACGATAGTACCTACTCTTCACTCCAACATTGAATTTTCCAGTCAAGTCTCGAATAAAGAGCTAGATAATAGACGCAGATCTATGCACCTTTCCCTTGCCCAAGATCTTCGATTAATCTTAGAGTCTGGTGCCAAGAACCTTGTTCAGTTCAATGCCTCCAAAACCCAGTCTTGCTCCCTGTCACCAGGGCGGATTTACGGGAGGGGTAAAGGGGGTAATTACCCCTCCCATGAATTACAAAATTATAAAAAAATGCTGTCGAAATAAATATTTTAGTTTCTCTTACTTTGTAAAATTATAATTTATTTTTTCAAAATTTCCGAACTTAGAAATACCTGGATACCTCCAAACCAAACAAGTAAATAATATACAGGGTCTCAAAAAAGTCTGGAATATTGCAAGTATTCCAAAACCACTGAAAATACATTTTTGAAAATTGGCACGTCTGTACAGTTAAAAACGGCACACCTCAGAAGGATAAAACCGTTTCTGTCGCTATATAGGGTTAGTTAGTTAGAAAGAATACTAATTTATTTATTTTAAATGAAAAGTCCTGTGTATTTTTGAAGATTGAAATAGTCCCATAAAAGACAAATTTCATGATATTGGGTTTAATTGATTTATTTTTCAAAATAATAGATTTATGTAAAAAAATTATATTATTCCTTAATTTTTTAAAAATAGAAAGGTGAGAAAATACCTTTGGAATTAGCTAGGTATTGTCAGATGACAAATAGAAAGTTATCAAATCTTCATTCGTAAGCGTTCAAAAACTAGAAATTAGGATGGTAGTTAACATACGTTACGTATGCATCTCTTTACTATCCAGCTACAAAAGCCTAGAACACACCACTTCTCTCGCTCATTCATGCCTCGGGTCTCCAGATTATGGAACAAATTGCCTGCAGATGTTTTCCCTTCCCATCCCAACCTCCAATCCTTCAAATCCCGTGTCAATAGACTACATTTCCCTTGAAGTCTACGTGGAATGTATTAGATAAAAAAAGACCTATCCTAATCAGCTTGCAATAACGCAGTCATGTGTAAGCAAACTGAAGAAATTCAACAAAATGGGAAGTTAGAAAGACAAACATACGTCAGGCAGACCAAAAATAGCTACTTGTGGTGATAAGGCTCTGGATATTTTAATTGGCCTACAAGATTATACAAATCGATCACTTGTGTGTCACCAGTCAGTTGAAAAGTTATTTGAAAGGAAAAAGATTTGCCCTTACAAGATCCACCCATTTTGGTTTAAGAGGTGGGTCAGTTTTTACGCCAAATGTTTCCAAATCAGTGGATAGGAAGGAGAAGCGAAATTTAGTGGCCTGCCAGATCTCCAGAGCTTACCGCTTTGGACTTTTATTTGTGGGATGATTTAAAGAATAAAGTTTACAAAAATAGGCCGGTTAATATTCAAGATTCAAAGGCTCGTATTAGAAATCAAATATATGAAATTCGATGGGATACTTTTCACAACTTCTTACGGGAATTTAGAGACAGGCTAGGCACTGTTGCTTAGTTAACAGTCCCAGACATTTTGAACATCTCATAAAGTAGTTTTGTTGTTAGATATTTCTTATTTTCATTGTGTTCTTGTTTATTTATTTAAAATTAGTGTTCATATGTCATTTTGAGAAATAAATCAGCTGAACGCTATATTATTTAATATGTCTTTTAAGGGACTATTTGAATCTTTAAAAATATACAGGATGTTCCATTTAAAATAAAAGAATTTGTATTCTTTCTGACGAACCCTGTATAGTGACAGAAACGGTTTATGAAGGTGTGCTGTTTTTAACTATATAGACGTGCCAATTTCAAAAATATATATTCAGTAGTTTTTGAAATATTTGCAATATTGCAGACTTTTTTGACACCCTGTAGATCTATTACTTCACGATTTAATGAAAATTCGCTTGATAAAAAAAAGCATACGTAGCTACTGTAAAACAATTATTAACTGCTTAATAATTTTAATACTGCACAGATTCAAAAAACTCATTGATTCCAGAATCTACCCCTCCCACGACAGAAAGCTAAATCCGCCCTTGCCCTGTCATAAAAAAAATTCGGCAACACTTACCTCATCCATTTGAATGACCAAGCCCTACAGAACAATAAAACTTTCGATCTTGTTGGCATCGTTTTAGAACATGATCTCAGCTGGCACAAACACATTACTTCAATAGTCACATTAGCAGCTGAAAAACTTACTTTTCTCCTTCGGACCAAAAAATACTTCTCCATCCAACTTTCACACTCTCTATGTTTCCCAAATAAGACCCAACCTAGAGTACTGCTCCCACATCTGGGGAGCTGCATCACTTTCGACACTTAAAATCCTTAACTCTGTCCAAAAGAGAGCCATTCGACTCATCAGTGACCCGGTCCTCACAAGAAAACTACCTTCTCTCGCTCATCGCCGCGCTGTTCGGGATTTATCCCTTTTCTACCGATACTTCCACGGATTTTGCTCTGAAGAATTCGCTGCTATAATTCCCCCGTTGACTGTTCCTAACAGAACAACAAGAGGCGCATTACGTATGCATCCCTTTACTGCCCAGCTACGAAAGCCTAGAATATCCCACTTTTCTCGCTCACTCATACCTAAGGTCTCCGGATTCTGGAACAAATTGCCTGCAGATGTTTTCCCTTCCCCTCCCAACCCCAATACTTTAAATCCCGTGACAATATACTGCATTTACCCTCTCTTCAGACACCCACGGTACGTTAGTACTTAGGATTGCACCAAAAAAGTTTGTTATGTTATAACTGAGAATACAGCGTTTCACTTAAGTTAAGATGAGTAAAAAAATTTTTTTTTTAAACAAGAATATTTTTCATGTATAATATATTTATTTCAGTCCATGTATAATCTTACTAAAAATGAAAAAGCTATTATCCCAGTACAGATCAAAAATACATGGATTTAATGAAAAAAACAAAATTATTTCATTCGATAGACCTCTTTTTGAAATTATTTTTAAACAGAGAAGCTTGCAGATCCAGGTAAGGGATGTTAGCATTCTTAATTACAGTCTACCTTTTAGTACCTCTTCATATGATATGCTTTAATTAGGCAAAAGTTATAAATAACCTTAAAGAAAGACAAATAAAACCTAAATTAGCTACTTAATAGTTGATGTGTATGCATTTTACGCCTTAAAAGTTGATACTCAATATCCTACAAGTTTATTACTTGACATTTTATTATTTTTAATTAGTACCACTCCCGATATAGCAAAAAATTTAATATATAGTAGAATAAAAATTGAATTACATCCGCTATTTTTTAAACATATTTCCGATTATTTCCATACCTAGTGTTACACCGAATTTTTAAATACTAAAGGCCGATCGGCACTATTTATTTTTTAAATCATTTTTAACTCAGCAACAAAATTCTTCTTCTTCGTCTCCACTGTGCATCACATTTCGATAAAACTACATTCATTCTTGCACAAAATAGAACAAGCTTTATTGTACCCCAAGTGTGGTGCAATTTTAGCCAACATTCTGGGAAAATTATGGTGGTCAGCTCATTTGCCAGGTATTGCGCAGCAAAATTGCATATTAAAAGGCATAGTGCGGATCGGCCTTTATTAGATTAGCTTATTATTTTAATTAAACTTTGACTTTGAAGGCACGATCGCTTCTTTTTCAAAACTCAGAATGACCAAATAGTGTTTGTCCATACATGACACTCATGCCAATCCGGTCTCCGGTGGCCGAGTTGGTCCGGCGCCTAAATTTTAGTTCCTAGTTGATGTTGTAAATATATTAGAAATTAATAAATGTTTGAAAGTAAGTAGCTTCGCAACCTAGAGGCGCGGGTTCGAATCCCGCTTCGACCATGGATATTTTGTGATTGTTAATATTGGAAGGTGGTAGAGGATTTCTTCTTCGACCGAGGTGTTACCACCCCACACATCCTCTTAAAGGACTGGTGAAGTCCGTACGGATGTTTCCAGCTCTGGATGAGTGAGTCGGATTTCCCCAGTACACCCACGGTACATAGTACTTAGACTTCGGTCTTCGTTGGCTGTCAGAACATAAAAAAAAGAAATTGCGATATACATGAGACTGGCATCGCGAAATGTTATTATTATCACTGTGCATTCCATTATCACTTAAAACTATAAGCTTTTCTAGGACAGTGTGAGGTGTGGCTCAGCCCAATTTTTGCACGTATCTATTATTCTGATGACATTTATTTCCAAAACAGTTTTACTTCTCTCGCTAGAGGAAGTATCCCAGTCATGAAAAAATCACCGCCCCAGATTTTTTCAGATCTTCACGTTTTGGGTCTCTAGATCGCTGAAAACATGGTCTTCCGTTTTCGTTGGTCTCTGTCGGCATGGGCAGATTTAGGGGGCGCCCCCTCACCTGAAGCCTTGTACAAAAAGGATTTCAATAGCGAACTTTAGAAAAATAAATATTGTAACATAAACATTAATCAATCCTACATATTCTACAAAATATTATCAACAAAAACAAACGTTTGACGTCTATGTAAGGTCTTTGAAATGAATTATTCCAGAAAAATATAAATAATAGACCAATACTAATATATTACCTATATAAAATTGCAAGACTTTTTGGCATTTTTGATTTACTTTCTCTTTGATTGTTTCTAAAGACATTCCTTACACTCTCACAGCGTTTTTATCAAAATTTACGCCTGATCATTTTGGCTTCGAAAGGAAACAAATAACCAAATAGTTTTTTATAAACATTCCTTTGAAAGCATTTGTTTTTTCGAAAAACAGCTTTTTCGAGACCCAAACTTTTTAAGAATATGTTCTCGAATACACATATTTCAAAATTACATTTTTTTAAAAATGTCCTGACAGCTTTTTCAAAAATGCTTTTTTCAAAAAGGATTTATGAAATATTTTCTCGAAAAACAAAGCATAGAGCAATTTAACTTAAAAGTTTGAAAGTCAATAATTACTGGAATAAAAATTCTTTGTTAACAAAAAACAGGATAATTCTGAATCTTCTTACACGCCAAAGGAAATTAAAAGACTGGATCAAAATTGTCAACGAATTTTTAAATTTTAAAATATTTAGTAATGTTTTTTACACTTAATTTTTTTAATTATTCCTTAATTTTTGCTCTTTAATTTAGCTAAATTAATAGATAATTTAATTTAATTTCTGTATTTCATTTTAATTTGACTTTGTGTAAATTATCGATCTCCATTATTTTATGAATTTATAGCGATTTTTTTGCAAGATTTTATGTTTTTTTTTATCTAAGACATCCCACGTAACTTCAAGCCTAAGTACTAACTTACCGTGGGTGTCTGAGGAGAAGGGAAATGTAGTCTATTGACACGGGATTTGAAGGATTGGAGGTTGGGACGGGAAGGGAAAACATCTGCAGGCAATTTGTTCCATAATCTGGAGACCCTAGGTATGAATGAGCGAGAGAAGTGGTCTGTTCTAGGCTTTTGTAGCTGGACAGTAAAGGGATGCATACGTAACGCGCCTCTTGTTGTTCTGTTAGGGACATTCAGGGGGGGAATAATACCGACTAGTTCTTCAGAGCAAAATCCGTGGAAGTAGCGGTAGAAAAGGGATAAATCCCCTACAGCGCGGCGATGAGCGAGAGAAGGGAGTTTTCTCGTGAGGACTGGGTCATTGATAACTCGAATGGCTCTCTTTTGGATAGAATCAAGGATCTTAAGTGTCGAAGGTGATGCCGCTCCCCAGATGTGGTGTGGGAGTAGTACTCTAAGTTAGGTCTTATTTGGGAAATGTCGTTTACATAATTAATATCTCCTATTAGTTATAACGTATTAACAAATAAATTTATTGTTATTTTTTTGTTGCTTTACAGCGACTCATTTAACAAAAATTGTTTTAACATTAACTTAAAAGTAATACATAGTATTTTTTAATCAAAGCTGAGGATTTTACGTAGGAAATGAACTTCTTTATATACAGGGTGGGAAACTTGAACAACAAATCTTTCTATTGTTACTGTACGAAATAGTGAGTGTATTTTTAAATTTTATTTTGCCTACTTAAATTCATTTCTTGATGAAGATTCCGCGCAAACAGTTTTGCGTATTTTCTAAGACGTAATTTTTTTTCCAGCTTAAGTTCTTGTACAGTTTATTTCAATTCCAACAGACAAACAATGTTGATGGGCCTTTTTATCGTTTCGGTCAGTAGCAAATGATTAATACGATGAGTATAATTATAACGATTCTCACAAATTCGAAGTATTCAAGCGAGTGAATTCTATGGAAATGTTTGACAAATCGGCTTAGTATTAATGAAAAGCAAATACCTGCAGAGTATTTTAAAGACTGTCCCACCAAGGTATGTCGAGAACGTAGGGAACAATAATTAGTAATTCCCTGTATAGTTTAATGGGTGGTCGACTTTTTTACCACAACGTGTGTCGAAAGAAAATTTATTACAAGAAAGAATAAAACTTATGCAATTACTAGAGTTTAACAAATGGGGGTAATTCCAGAGACGGCTTCTAACCTAGTTGGAAATAAAATTAGGATTCGATTTGAAAATAAAATACAAATATTTATTTACCTACATTGTGTTATTTGAAAGTGCGAGATACGAAAATATCATACAGGGTGTCTGAAAAGTCTTAGCATGGGCAAATATCTTTACTATTAATAAAGATAGCAACACCAAATTTTAGTTGTACCTTATTGGTTAGTAAATCTACTTTTTTACGTAATTTGACTCTTTCAACCCCCTTGGGGGGTTACGCTAGCGAGTTGAGGTCCAAAATTTTGGATGCAAACCTATGCCGTGTGGCCTCTTCGTTTAAAAGTCTTCAAAAAAGAAACATGGTTTTAGTATTTTAGTATTTATTTATTATTGTAATTCATTTTTAAATGGCAAGCCTATAAAAATTATAACTCGTAAATCGTATAATCGGGCGGGGCACAAGTCGACCATTAGTCGGCCACTTGTGCCAAACAGTACAAGTCGGCGCTGCTATTTTTTGTTTTGTAGGGCACTTTTTTCTAACTTTTTTCCAACTTTACTTCTTCATTTGTCGTTTTTATATGTTTTGTTTTTTGACATCTGCGCAGTAGACCAAAATGCGTACCACGCGCAAACCGAGCGTGCTAGACATGCGCACGGAATTTCAGGAGTTGGACTTTGGTGTCTACATTTGAACCCATTCATTTTTCAGAATATATCTCCAGTAGTTAAGGTACCACTACGTATTTAACTTTATAACTTTGTTCCCAAGTTTTTTTCGACTTTATTTTTCATTTTTTGCCATGTGCGCAGTAGACCAAAATGCGTACCACGCGCAAACCGAGCGTGCTAGACATGCGCACGGAATTTCAGGAGATGGACTTTGGTGTCTACATTTGAACCCATTCACTTTTAAAAATATATCTCCAGTAGTTAAGGTACCACTGCGAATTTAGACAACAAAGTACATCCCCTGAAATTTCGTGCGAATGTCTAGCCCTCTTGGTTTGCGCGTGGTACGCATTTTGATCAATGGTAAAACTTTTTCCCCAAGTTTTTTTCGACTGTATTTTTCGTTATTTGCCACCGCGCAGATAGCAAAAAAAGAAAAATGAAATCGAAAAAACTTGGGAAAAACGTTATAAAGTTAAATACGCAGTGGTACCTTAACTACTGGAGATATATTCTGAAAAGTGAATGGGTTCAACTGTAGACACCAAAGTCCATCTCCTGAAAGTCCGTGCGCATGTCCAGCACGCTCGGTTTGCGCGTGGTACGCATTGTGGTCTACTGCGCACATGGCAAAAATTGAAAAATAAAGTCGAAAAAAACTTGGGAAAAAAGTTATAAAGTTAAATACGTAGTGGTACCTTTACTGGAGATATATTCTGAAAAGTGAATGGGTTCAACTGTAGACACCAAAGTCCATCTCCTAAAAGTCCGTGCGCATGTCCAGCACGCTCGGTTTGCGCGTGGTACGTATTTTGGTCTACTGCGCACATGGCAAAAAACGAAAAATAAAGTCGAAAAAACCTTGGGAAAAAGTTATACAGTTAACTACGTAGTGGTACCTTAACTATTGGGGATATATTCTTACAAGTGAATAGGTTCGAATGTCGACACCCAAGTACATCTCCTGAACTTGCGTACGCATGTCTAGCACGCTCGGTTTGCGCGTGGTACGCATTTTGGTCTACTGCGCAGATGTCAAAAAACAAAACATATAACAACGACAAATGAAGAAGTAAAGTTGGAGAAAAGTTAGAAAAAAGTGCCCCACAAAACAAAAATAGCAGCGCCGACTTGTGCTGTATGGCACAAGAGGTCGACTAATGGTTGACTTTTGCCCCGACCGATTATACGATTTACGAGTTATAATTTTTATAGGCTTGCCATTTAAAAATGAATTACAATAATAACTAAATACTAAAATACTAAAACAATGTTTCTTTTTTGAAGATTTTTAAACGAAGAGGCCACACGGCATAGGTTTGCATTCAAAATTTTCGACCTCAACTCCCTAGCGTAACCCCCCAAGGGGGTTGAAAAAGTCAAATTACATAAAAACGTAGATTTATCAACCAATAAGGTACAACTAAAATTTGGTGTCGCTATCTTTATTAATAGTAAAGATATTTGCCCATGCTAAGACTTTTCAGACACCCTGTATGATATTTTCGTATCTCGCACTTTCAAATAACACAATGTGGGTAAATAAATATTTGTATTTTATTTTCAAATCGAATCCTAATTTTATTTCCAACTAGGTTAGAAGCCGTCTCTGGAATTACCCCCATTTGTCAAACTTTAGCAATTACAAATAAGATATTAATGTGTTGTCCATCACTTAAAGAGGATTTTTATCCCTCAGCAAAAAATTTGATGTCCTATCGACAAATTGACAGCTTTGCACAAGGTCTGTCAACATTTGAACTGGTACTAGTACTTAGTTCCGTTAAGATGAGTAATCAGCTACCATCCCAACTATTTGGGTTTTGTAAACATTGTTATTGCTTAATTATTTACTGTAAAATATTTGCTCATTTGTCTACACCTGCAATGTGCCGTTGTAGACAAATAAACAGGACATACAAAAGGAGACAACAGCATTCATTCATAACTATCATTTTGTTAGCTTCATACATTGTGCGTGAGTAGGACAAAGACCAACCGCTATAATTCCGTCTCGGCGCGCCACCGTAATGCCATTCCTGTATTCTGTATTCCAAAACCCGTATACCCGTATACCAAACCCAAGCAAACCTCTAAAAAGACAGTTTCGGACGAAAAAAAAAACATTTTTCCACACAGTTGGCACTGACGCATCATTTCACAAAGTTTATGGATAAAGTTCTGTCAGGAAAAACCAAAAAGCACGTAAAATATCACTACACGCGTATATTTCAACTTGCCTGAAAATTACAAACAATATTACGCCTTTCAGATTTCTCAATGAAGCAAACGACGCCCCGTGAAGCGACGCTGCCACTCTCACTCTAAATTTCGGCACCATGCAATGGAAATAAATTACTAAAAATTTATTATCATAAAAAATAATGTTATATTTTATTAATTCTTCGTCATATGCTTTAGCCTGTAGTATTTATAATAATTGTAGATAAGTAATAACCCACAGTAATAGTGTTATTTTGGTAGAGTCTATTAATCATATTCTTGTTCTGACCGAAACCCCAATCAGTCCCAAATCCTCAACTCATCATCTCTTGTTTCCAGGCTATGAACTTCTGTCATCTTTTTGTCTTCATGGTGAGATATGTGCCTACGTTCGCAGCAATCTTTCTTGCACCAGACTCACGAAGCAGGAATTAGGCAAACCCGATATTCTCTAGCTAAAGCTTACCCTTAAATCTTCTACTAAATTTATCTGTTGCATCTACCGCTCCCCATCAGAACTCCTACAATAAGTTCTTCGACTTTCTCTCGGCAAAAATTGACTATCTTATCTCTAAATTTTCCTCCGTTGAAGTTATCGTCCTAGGCGACCTTAACGTCCATAGCAAGGAATGGCTAGGATCTACAAAAATCGACCCAGAAGGCAGAGAGGCAGAAAATTTCGCAATCAGCAACTCGCTCACCAAATTAATCAGAGAGCCAAGATACTTTTCCCGCTTTTCTATCCATAATTTAAATCCACTAGAACTTATTCTTACCACCCATCCTGAGCCATACTTAACATCTGTATGCGCTCCCCTTGGTCGTTCAGATCATGGCCTCATTACAGTCTCTTATCCCATACATCCCGAGTTCGTTGAAATCATGCCAGAACGCACGATCTTTCACTATAATTCTGCCGACTGGGATGGTCTTCGAAACTTCTTCTCTGCTTTCCCTTGGAACCCTGTCTGTTTTTCCACTCCTGATCCCTCCGAAATTTGCTCTTATATAACAGATACCATTCAAGTAGGCAATGAAAGCTAATTCCACATACCCGCAAGAAACTCAAACTCCATCATCAAAAGCCATGGTTCTCCAAGGCCTGTGATAAAGCCAGGTTAAGAAGAGTCCAAGCCCACAAAAGGTATCTTCAAAATCCTACACCCGAAAATCATCAAGTTTTCACCGAGGCAATTAAGAAATCAATATAACCAAACTATCCTAGACCCCAAAAATGCTTTTAACAACCGCATAAAAGATAAAGTGCTTTCCTGTCCCGACGGCAGCAAATCTTTCTGGTCACTTGCCAACAACATTAGTCAAAACTTTTGTAGAAGCACTTTTCCTCCCCTGACCTCTGACAACGAAATTATCTCCACCTCTAAAGGGAAAGCTGAGCTATTTGCTAAACAATTCGCTGCCAATTCCACTCTAATCCCTATTCTAAAACTCTAAATTATCTAGAAACACGCAAAATAATCCATGACAGATAGTATGGATTTCACCACCAAGGATCCACAAGCTTTGTCACACATAACTGGAACAAGTCTCTCGAATTTTATGGCGAATCTCAGATTGTTGCTCTTGATATTTCCAAGGCTTTTGATCAAGAATGGCATGCCGCACTTCTCAACAAACTTCCTTCTTAAGGTCTTCCTACTTTCCTACCAAACTATGTACCTGGATCGGTAGCTTCCTCTCTAATCGGCGCATATCTGTCGTGGTTGACGGTCACTCATCTAACTTCCATCCTATCAATGCTGGTGTCCCCCAAGGTTCAGTCCTGGCACCAACCCTATTTCTTCTTCACTTTAATGATCTGCTCTCTTCAACTACCAATCCCATCCACAGTTATGCCGATGAAAAGATACACTCGAATTACGCCCACTTATAAATAGAATTCAGCATCGATCCGATGAAAAAACTATACTATTTTTTTCGTTTTACTACCTACATCTAAATCATACAAGCTTGTTTTAAAAAGAATTTTTTACAAAAGATTTTATTTTCAAATTTTTAGTTATAAGTCTTATCCTATGCATTTCTGATAATGCATCGTTATTACAAGATTTTCTACCTGATATCGTATTCTACTCGTCAAACCCTTTTATTTGACACCCATATCAAGGGGATTGTACAGAAAAACGTAATCCGCCATCTTGTGGCATCCGCCATATTGGGTTTAAAATGACGTGACATAGCTTATCATGTTCTACTCGTCCAACCTTTACATTTGATACCCATATCGAAGTGATTGTGAAGAAAAAGGTAATCCGCCATCTTGTGGCGTCTGCCATATTAGATTTAGAATGACGTCACATAACTTATCGTATTCTACTCGTCATCCGGAAAGGAACAGCTACAAAATTCTTGCAGTATATAAGTCATAATGGCATCAGTTCTTAATGATTTACGGTTAGCGAGCCATATATTGAAATTAGCTTGACAGGAAATATGCGAAGTCATTCTGAAAATACGAAATATTTTTATTGATGTCATATACATACTGTCGCAAAAAAGAAGTTATATTTTTTGTAGCTTATAAGTTCCTACTTCAATGAAAAATAATCATTATATGGTATAAGGCAGTAGAATGTGCTAAAAGTTAAGTTGAATCTTGACCTAACATTTCAACATTCAATATTTTCAAAATGCTCACGTAAGAAAAGTAAATGGTATTTATTTTCTAAAAATATGGTTTACTAACTTTTACAATCACAAAACATCAATATTGCTTAACAATATATAGTATACACAAACACTGCACACTGCACATTCATCAAGTAAACTCAGAGCAATGGCAGACGATCGGTAGGTTCACCAAGTGCCTAGTCAGGTAGTTGGCAGTTTCATAACCTTTTGTCAAATTAACTTTCTTGTAAAAAATACCACGACTTATTGTTATAGGCGCCTTTTAGTTTCCAGAAAAACCATATTTTTAACAATACTTGTTACTGACTAAATTCAATTATGTCCCTCTAGATTGCGATAATATTACACTGTGGGTCGTACCTAAATCTTAATAGTCTAATTAAATTGAAAAATTAGAAAGGAAAGTTATAAATTCAACCACCTCATTTTATTTGTCTAGGCCATTTTAGGATGGCTCCTCTTATTAGTACCAAAGCCTAAACTGACTTTTCTTTCTGAAAACGTAATTCCTTTTAAGAGAATAATGTCTATTCCACTGACACAAATATTTCAACTTAATATCTCAAGCTTATTACGAATTCCGTTAAAGTGTAATTGATATAATCTGTACCTCGCGAGTTTGAACAAATGCCATTTGTCTGTCTTCCGGCAGATCATACGTATCATCTGCTTCTGACTTAGTTAGAACTTAGTCGTTAAAAAATCCTCATTATAAGCTTGTATCCATAAACAGATCCCCTTATTTGGCAGCTGACTTGAAAGTCTCGCCACAATTAGTGATCATATTAAATGCCCTAAATTTGATTGTCATCTCTTTTCTTAAGGTCCCGGTATTGGGTGTTGAACACTAATAAAGTATTTTAACGTTTTTTCGATAAAAAACTGCTTTTGTCAATTTAGTCCTGCATATAGTAAACACTAAACTAAATAGTCACCTCGATATTAAAATAAAATACTATTCCAGCAGCTGCCAATTAAACCGGTCGACGTTGGATCAAATATAAAAAAACTGCCCCAAGAGATGGGAGTAAGAACCTTGCAAGGCCGATCTGATTGCTCATCTCAACTTGAGAAATCTGCTTGGCCGTTCCCGTATTTATCTAGCTGTTGTACAGGGTGGCTTAGTTTACTGTTGAGCGACGCCCTAAGGTTCCGTGATTTCCTGTTGAACACTGAGTTTCAACATTTTTGCAGTAAATACAAAAATATTGTGTAAAACTTTGTCGCCACTGTAAATAGCAGATATTGTTGTATCGCAAATTTCTCTTTGATTAAATAAAAATCGCTTTTATTTAGTCTTTTTCTAGTGACAAAAGGGTGTGTAGCTGGCCAATGGCGAACCGATGGGGGGGGGGGGGGGTTAAAAATAACGTCATTATAATATTAAAATTAATAACAAGATATTATTATTTTACTCTTAAATTATCTCTCTGGCATTACAAAATATTTCAAGATTCAGTTGGGAGCTGGGCCGTAGCTAGAGGCATTGGGGCCTCGAGGCAGCAAGTGATCGAGGGGCCCTTTATCTCCTTACTTTGTTTAGTAAGCCTTTTTAACGTTGGAAACGCTTATAGGGAGGGTTTATAAGTGAATTCGGATGTAATCGTAATCTTTGAACACTTCTAGTAGTGCTGGAAACTTGAAATTTTTCTAGGGTTGCATTTAGTGTTTTTTCCTTGTTAAGTGTAATCAGATAAAACACACCTTGACTTTTCACACTAAGTTTAATATAAAATTTACGGTGTTGCCAACGGAAGTTTTCAACTTTAGCAGAGACTATAAAGAATATAGACAGACACTCGAATTCACCAAAAAACCGGTCTCCCTTGAGACATTTGGTGGGTACTGGTTTACGGTTTAAAAGCTTGTTTGTCCACCATTATATATATATGTAGATACATAGTATACATATTTATATAATGGTAGACAAACAAACAAACTTTTAAACCGTAAACCAGTAAACCCAGCAAATACCTCAAGGGAGACCCGCTTTTCGTTTCACGGCAGTGTTCGTCTAGGTATTATTTAGTTAAATAAAACTTTTACAAATAACTTAAAGATTAAAAGACATCTTATAAAATATTTGTGTGCCAAATATGCTTTTTTGCGTTTACAAATAACTTTAATTTTAGACACTCCGATTCCCGCGTCAATATTTTGACATTTAAAATGACAGAAAAATGTCGAATGTAATTTTGCAGGAAGTTCAAGCAGGATGAATATTTCCGGAAATTTTTCTTGTTGTCATGGCAACGCCTAACAAAGAAAACAATAAAATATTGGTTAAAATGTGTTATTTGTTTTCGACACAGTCTCCGTGTAGCTCAATACATTATTTATTCCTGCGATGTTTATACCAGCATTATAGGTAGATTTGTCCAACTCGTTGGACGTTTGTGGCACTTCTGAATCCGGCGCCAATTTTTTGTCAGCAAGCAATTTTTTCAAATTCGGAAACAAATTGAAATCGGAAGTTGCCAGCTGGACAGTAGAGGGATGCATGCGTAACGCGCCTCTTGTTGTTCTGTTAGGAACAGTCGAGGGGTCATCCATTAATTACGTCACAAGCAAAGGGAGAGGGAGGGGGTTCACAAAGTGTAACAAGGCGTGACAGGGGAGGGGAAGAGTCATAACCTTCGTGACGTCCCATCTAATCTAAAATAATAAAACAACTAAATGACTGTCACGAAGGTTCGTCCACAAAAAGTTTCAGCTAGACGTGCCAGGGAATTACTATGTTTGATAAATAATGACAACGATGGTCTACACAGAAAAAACACTATCGTATATTGAATTAGATACCAATTCACTCAATAACATACTCTATTCCGTATTGCACAATACAAATTCGGTTTCTTTCAATGATTAGTATATCATTGTTAACCAATAGGTTATAAGATTGCTTGAAATATAATGTTTCATTAGTTTTTAATAGGTCGTTTAAATATAACAGTTATTTAATGCAGTACTGCCATATTCTAAATTCAATACAAAATATATCATTGGCTTTAGTAGACGTTTATATGTAAGAATATACATCTTATTTAATCGAAATACTTATTATTTTTGCAAACCTTTTTAGATTTGTTTTACTTACATACCATAAAACACTGAAATGTCCTAGAAATGCACAAGAACTATTATTTTTATCACAACAAACAAACAGGCTGCAAGCCTAAACGACTATTCAACGAACAAATACCAACAGCGCAATTCGAACCTCTCCAAAAGGTGTCCACGAGCAACAGAAGTAACATTTTAGCCAACAATAGAACCCACTGAATTAATATTGTTTATTATTTCTCTAATACATTATATGTTTTATTGTAGTGTTTATTTTAATTAACATGATATTGACTTAATTTTTAGATTTTCTATTTAAACTGTTGTTATTGTTTGTTTAATAAAACATATGTAATATGAATCATACCGCCTACAAATAGCTATTTTTCGCCTAATTATATTTGCGCATTCCCATCAAATAGTTTAATTTTTTGTTTCTAACACTTCTACACTCTAAGGAATAATATACATTTATTCGTTTCCAATAATATTTTGGTCATTGAAAAAATGGTAACATAGTTTTCAAAGAAGTAGGAATACTTTTAAACTCCAATATAATATGTCTATATTTAAAGAAATATTTTTTTTTTGGATTATTTAAGTTATGTTTTGTTGGGACAATATTAACTTTAATATAACTAATGTATACTAACAGTCGACGATCATTCAAAACGATTTAACGAACTTTTTGCAAAATTTCTTGAGAAGTTGCAGTTTTTGGTCTACGAGAACTCAGGGCATCTTCAGTCCTTGTTTTAATTGGTAAACGAATTAAGCTCGGTTTTTATTTCTGTAGGCGATAAGCCTTTATTCAATATGGAGATATTTTATTATAATTTACAGAATGTAAAACTTCATAGACTTAAGTTTTTCGTAGCAAGAAAGCAAAATAGTAGTAATAAAAACTTGTTGCTGCTCTTAATGGGCACCCATCCTTTCAAGTCAAAGAACTCGCTAAAAATTAATTAAAAATAGCAACCAAAATACTTTAAATTTTATTGCATATATATTAAGAGAATACAGTAGATATAGTTCACGAGTGTACATAACTAAAGGTACATATAACTTTATATCAAAATGAAATAATATTTCCTTTCCCACGTTGTGTCTAAAAGCTTCTCACAGAGCTGTTATAAAAGAAGTACAGTTTTGTCTTAAAAAATATTATTTAATAGGTACCTTGTTTTTGTTACTCAAAACAGGTAACCAGTTGTTCTAAATTAAAGTAGATTTTGATAATTAAGGACAACTTATATCAGTTTACGTGCCACTTAACGTCTACAACTGTAATTGGTTTTTTGACGCTTTTACACCAACGAAATAGTTATAATATTAAATTCGTATTCCTTTTATGATTATTAATATATTTTTTTTAATTTCATTATCCACGTTTGCAATGTTTATCCAGGGTATCTGGAAACATATGCGTTTTAAACCTTTATAACAGAAGTTTATATCAAAAGGAACTGCATTTTTTTACTTTCTAAAATAATGAAAAAATAGCCCTTGTCTTTCCACAAAATCAGGGTTTCAGAAAAAGCACAATGGTACTAAATCCTCCTAATATACTCTCAGAATTAAATATGTTCCCTTTATTTTCAGACACTTGGTATACTAATAAATTATAACAGTATTTCTCTGATCTGCAATATTACTATTATTTGAAAGGTTTCTTGTCAACAATTACAATTAACAACAATCGGTGAATATCTTGAAATTAAAAATTGCACGCACAACCTGCTCCAAAAGTAAAAAAGTAGGTGGAATGCCAAGAACGGCAATAACCCACTTTTAGATATTAGGTACTAAAAATTCCAGGTTGATTTTAACTTTATGGCTTAAAAAAATATAGTATTGTATGTAAGACTAGTTTTAAAAAAATATAAACATGTTTTCCTTTAAAATAAAGATGTCTCGTGAATTGAGCAACTACATTAAATTAAAAATATTAATGAAAGAAAGAGTAGAATATAGTTTGCTTTGTAATTTCAAAAAGTATACCGCTCAGAGCTCTTTGTGACTTACGGACCACCATCTACATATATTAATTCGCAAAAACGGGATGGTAGAACGACTAAGCATAGTTATAAACCAAACGGATACACATCAGTCGCTTATTTAATTAGATTAATTAAAAACAAACAAAATATTGAAACAAACAGTATTACATGACCTTCGAACACAAGACACCCATATGAAGGATCCCAAGAACATTACACGCAGAATGCCAATAGGTAGTCCATGCTGGTCACTATATGTTAACCGTTACAGTCACTTCAGTCCTATTATGTATTTTTATTAATTTTTGGGTAAAACAACTTTAAAAATGCTTACTCCTAGCATTCTCTCAAAAATTAAATAGGTATACAGAATTAAAGTTTGTAAAATTGTAAAATATGCTTTTGATTCCTGAATATATATATATATATATATATATATATATATATATATATATATATATATATATATATATATATATGCTGTGGTGCTGATTGGAAAAATCACAAATTATATAGGTATGTATCACATAAGATTTTCTTAAAAAGTTTAAAGTAAATAAATAAAATGTATTTGTTTGTAATTATAATACTTAGAACGAATAGGGAATATGCATATAACCTAAATGAATCTGAAATATTTTTATATTCCCTACATAAATTAAATATTTGTGAGGGCTATTTTTATTAATTTATTTTGGTCGTTATTAACAAAAAAAAAGATTTTCTACTGCAAATTTTCGCGCGAATTTCGAAACTTGTAAAACGTGATCCCATTGGCTGGGACGTCAAAAGTGTTGTAATAAGTACATGATAAATTCCAGAATTGTAGGGTCATCGAAAAATCAATAAAAATCGCATTTAATGCGTATCTCATCCAATAAAATATCCCTACACTTAAAGTAGAAGGTTCCTAAAATCTTACTCATGTTTATTTCAAGCCGAAATCGGCCCAGGGACCTTCCAATCCTGCAATAAAAACTGGCATTTTTGCGAAATTTTGACACATCATATTTTAATAATTTCGACGTAAATAATCTGCAATTCTTTGTTTTCATGGCATGCATGGTCGAAATTTCGAAAATTTAAAAGTTTCAAATTTTGGAAATAAACCTATTTATTTACAACATAAACGGAAAAATAAGCGATCTAAATTAGTGGGAAGTATTCTTAGATAATATAATTAACGGACAAAATAAACCCGAAAAAAAAATCACTAAATAAGAAAAATAGTGTAGAATAATGTAGGTTAAAAATAGGATCTGTTGGAAAAAATCAAGAAAATTCAGTTTTTACCCTTTAAATACGCTCCTGGATGACCCTTTCGGTATTCATTTTAAAATCTGATTATCCCTCTATAAGATAGCGTTGAAAAATTATAAAAAATACATAGGAAAAAATAGAGTAATTCAAAGGTTCCGATATCGAGTGCAAAAAAAAGTAAAAAAAAATCGAAATTTAATCGGCGATTGCTCCCTTTCTATAAAGAATTAGGAAACTAAAAAATATGGATATCATGTATTTCGACGAGCTCTTTCCGATGACGTGTATGGGACTTTAATTAGGATCCATTTTGACCCAAAAAAAAATAAAAACCGTTCAAACTTTGGGTCAAAAATCGAAATTTCCAGTTTTTTCCAAATATATCCATTTGCCAGTGGTTTTAGGTTTAGGCAAATGTATTGCAAAAAGACAGTATTTCAGATTTTAAAGTTTTGCTTATTAATCCGTTTTTCGATCCAACGTTTCGTTTTCGAGTTATTAGGTACCAAACAGGGGTCTGCAGATGGCATTTTTCGATCTAAAAAAATCCTAAAGAATTACTTGCCATTTTTGAGACCTCACCAGTTTCAATAGGGTTCTGAAGCTCTGGGTCCTCTACAACCTCCGAGAATTTACATCGATTTAATTCACTTTTGCGACATGTATCCGATTTCAACGGATATGCCGGAAATTTCGACTTTGACTTTTAATAACTCCGAAACGATACATCCTGTATAACTTAATTTTTTACCTAAGCTAGTTGCACTATTCCTCTATTAACCCAGAAAATTAGATTGCCCCCCTCTGACTGTTTCCGAGAAAAACAAACCTGTTCGACTTTAGGTTAAGCTTGACGTTATTTTTGCTGATCTCCTGACGTCCCTTTGCACTAAGGGCAAATGGCTGCTTTTTAAATTGTAATAAGTTATACCTACCAGTAAAAAAAATTTCTAGCTAAATTGTCCTAGTAATTTTCGTCAAAATAATTTTTTTGGGTTTGTAATGAATGACTTCCTTAAACGATTTATACAATAAGAAGTCCGTGCAATGTCGAATTAGAAAAACACAGCGTGTATTATTCATTCAAAATGATTCTTCGTCGTTTTGTCTAAAAACTTCTTAACACCGAATCCCCACTGTAGCCTTTATTTGGCGAATGAAGTTCCAGCATTCAGCAGCAGCCTGCAAACATTGATATGTCGTCCATCGTCCTGGATAACGTCACTCCATTTATTTCACATCTTGGTGGAAGCGTTCATCTTGCTCCTCTGCATCAAGATTTTTTGAGAAATAACTTAAGGGTGAAAGAAGAATATGCACTTTTATTGCACCCCAAAACCTTTCCACATGGAGGAATCTCAATGTGGATTCAGGATAGGGCAGAGTACACAGGACCAAGTATTTATAATAAGACAAGTCAGCGAAAAACTCATAAACAAAAACAGAGTCATTCATATGTGTTTAATAGACCTTGAAAAAGCTTTCGATAGAATACAAAGAACGGATATATGGGGAGTAATAGAAAAGAGGAAAGTGGATAAGAATTTAATAACAATAGTAAAGGCCATGTATACAGACAATACCAACATAGTAAGAGCAAACAACGAGTCAAGAGAATTTATAACAAAAATTGGCCCTATAAACGTTGCCAGGCGCAGATCCAGGGGGGGCAACAGAGGTTTCGCCCCCCTGAGTCCTAATCATGGCATGAATTCGATATAGGTACGTCATGCGCTTCCCAGGGAAATAAATATAAGAGAAAGCTCAACTTCAACTTAGTAGGTCATTTATTAAAAAAATCAAAAAGCGCTTCGTCTTAATACAAGAGCTTACAGCCACATCCTTCTTTAACAGGGAGTCATGAAGTAGATGATCTGACAATACAGCACGGGGGCTGGAAATAGTGAACGGCTGATAGCGTGTCGTGTATGCAAGTGCCTATCTGTTCCCTAAAGTTTTTGGCTGCGGAGGTTTCTTTTTTAAATTAAATTATTGTTTTCTAAAATCGGCAACGATGTTATTGTTGAACAATAGTATTAACCATTTTTACTTTAAAGTGATTAATATAGGTACTATGCAAAGGGTGTTTGTCTGATGTGCCTTCCTGGAAGTTTTGTAAGATGGTGTATGAGTGATTTGGATTTTAAAGTGTTTAACGTTAAATATCTACTATTTAAGTTTAATAAGTTTAAATAAATTATGTTTGTTCACAATTTTACAAGATTTTACAGTTTAAAGCATCTAAAATATGCTCGTATATTATGTTTCTTGCACTTCATGAATTATTTGGGTGTTGATAGAACTAAAAAGTTTCCGAAACACGCGTTATTTTGTTTTTATATAATTTATATTCACTGTTTTCCCCTGTGCGTTATTTCATATTATATAATACCTATTATTAACGAAATAAAATCAGCCCACGTGCGGCGGTGTTTGCTGCGTTGCCATTTGTGTTTCATGGCTCGAGAGTGGAATGCGGCTGTGACAGCTCAACTTCGCTAAATTACTAGTATTTTTCATTCGTAGAAGTGGACTGGCACTGTTAAATGCCCATCGAGATATCCATTTAAATATTGAAAATATTTAGGTTTGGGTAAAATAAAAGAAAAATTGAATTTATTTTGTAATAAATGTTAATTTGTTTTAATTCATTTTACGTGTTTCTTAACCCGTAATAAAATTTGGTACAATCGGCTCGAGTCGGCCCCCCATCAGCAAAAACCTGGATCCGCTATTGAATGTTGCAGTATTAATTTCGTAAAATGGACTTTTGGACAAAACAACTAAGATTTATTTTGCGGAAAGAGTGATAATTTTTCTAATTTTTGTATTAGATTTACAATTATAAATAAATCAAAGTTCTATATAACACATGACTACATCAATCAGGTGTCAGAATCAAATTCCCTTTCGCAAATATTAATTTTGTAAACATGTGTATTATCGGTAATATATTTTGTATGCTCTGCAAAGTCACTGTACTGCACTAGTTCCCTATTTAATATTGCAGGCAGTACCCAATAGCTATAGTTATTTCCAGGTACTCTTCAACAATGGTAAAAACATTTTTTGTACAGATCGAGGTCTTTGAGGTTCACACAAAGTATAAAAATTGGTCCCGCTGATAATTATGTTTTACCAGTAGGGTTCGTAAACACGGTGTCTGACCATGGGCGGCGGGACCGTATATAATAATTTTGCAATGTTGCTTCGCATGGCAATTTCCAGTCGGGATTATATGTTGCCCAAAAATTGCGAAACGTTTTGTCTGGACTGCATAAAAAGGCATATTACATGTAAAGTCAGAATTAAGCAAGAAAAAGCCACGAGCGTAATAGGTATGAAGATATCACGCGTGCTCTGTCTTGTTTTAAAATATTCCTGGCTTAGTTGCTGGAAATCAATATATTAGTGGCATAATCCTGTTAACCAAGGCTTTTATACTTCAATAATTATTGGATCAAAAAAGAATTGGAAAAATTAAAAATAATGATTCAATGATTGTGTGGATTTATTATTTATGACTTTATGTACAGCGGCATTGTCACAGATCAACAGATGACGAATATGGTAGCGTTAATTAATTAATCCTGTCTGTAACATAAAAGATGATATTTCTACCTATATTAATCGCAATTATGAAGGCAAGGCACTCTTGAAGATTCTTGTAGTCTCGAAGGCAAAAGATCAAGTTAATAAAGAGTGTTAGTAAATATAAAACTCTTACCAAACCAAACTTGACCAAATAATGAAGTGTAAACTCGTCAGCAAACTCTGGCAGAACTCGTCAGGAACTGGAACGCGCGACCAATGATTCGCAACCCGCGAGTTACCCCGAGATATCAGTTACGCCTTTAATGAATCTTAGCTCTTAGATAATGCTTGCTATGAATTATAGCCTCTTTTTGTTTAGCAAATAAAACACTTGTGTCTCAAAACACTTAAACTCTATTAACAAAAATAAAATAAAAATGGACTTTACAAAGGTAAACTTAAAACTAATGAACAACAAAATAAGTAACTTGAATTAAATTAAACAATAAATTTTATCAATGATAATTAGATAAAGTTATAAATCAAAAGAAAAATAAACTTTAAAGAAAAATCTAAGCTTCTTTGATAATCCCCACGAATTATAAAGATTGATAATCCCCCACTCGGGTTGGTCAGACCCAAAACAAATTAATAAATTGTCTTACCGAAAAATATTCACTGCACTTATAAAAAGATTATATGAAATTTGGAAGAGAAATTACCAAGAGCACAATTTTCATAAGAGAAACTGATCAAACAGTTAGAACATTAAAAGAAACGGAGTTAAAACGAACGTCGATTATGAACTGAATTTGAATATCCACTTTATTTTAGAGGTAACCTAATGGTACCGCTTATTTCTTGATTCATCCCGTAAGAACTACCCTATTTACTCTGTGACCAATGGTAGCTCTCCTTATCCCTCTGAGTTTCATTTAGGGGTATGTCCAAAAAGACTAAATGTTAAGTTTCAGCTATTTATTTGGCTCAAGATGTCACGATGAGTTTCCAATTTTAATGAAATTAATGAAATTACCTAACTGTAATATTTTTGCGCTCTTTCTCCGATAAAAATGTATAAAGGTATGAAAGATCTATATTATTAGCTTAACTAAACTTTCAAAGTGATGATAAAAACCTAATCACCGTTATGTAAACTACTTATCTGTTTTCTTTATATATGCATTTGTATATGTGTGAAATAGGAAAAAATCACTTTGATCACATATTGTTCTGAGCGTATATATTGAAATTTTCAAATCGACATTTTCCTGATTTTTATACCATTAGAGAAACGGGTCGATAATTACATCTGTACAAGTCGCGGCGGTAGGTATTGCCACATGTTTTCGGCATTTTAGGGTCTAGCAATTTGATCCCAAAGTTTTTATTTGTTTCCCCTAGTCGTAAAGTGGTTACTGACAAAAAAAAAGTTTTTAAATTCTTAAAAGTTCTTAATCTCGCTTTTATGTGAGTTTTGAAAACAAATAATTATATCTGATATTTGGCCATTTTATTACCTTTGTCTGGTATTTTCAATCTCCCTTATCCCCAGATGTTGGATCACATGTTCGCTTTCTGTGAGAAACTGAATATCGAAAATTTTAGCTTTTAGATTATTCTTTGTTCAGAATTTTAGACTATTCCAGTAATAATTACTATCGAATAAATTGTAATAGTCAATTTTATTACAGCATCCATAAAGTTCGCGTCATATTTTATTTATCTTTTTTCTACAGATACTTTCACGGATTTTTCTCTGAAGAACTGGCCGCAATTATTTTTATCCTTGACTGCCCCTAGCAGAACAACAACAGGGGCTTTACTTATGCAATAGTATGCATCCCTTTACTGTTCAAACCCAATCAAATTTTTTACATAATCTTATTGTTTTCACTAAAAAATTGTTGATTTTTTTTTAATAGAGCAAATTCCTGATCCTTAACCGAAACAATTTGTATTTTGTATTTTAGGATGATTGGATGCATGGATAAACAAAAACCGCATAATATTTTTTGTGCAAAAAAAAACTAACTGAAAAGTGTAAAATAATATTTTATTAAAATATGGAAAAATATATTATAATATAATCATATTTCACCAATCTCTAAACCTTTGGAAAAGGCTTAGCTTTTCTAAAAATTAAAATTATTAAAAATTAACGGCCAGGTTCACTAATGCTAAGTAATTTGACAATCTATGTTTTAAATTGGCAAATGTAAATAGTCGTAATTTTCTTAATCCTCTATATATTTTAAGCATTTGACAATTGCACCAGACGATGTAGGTGCTGTAACGTCAAACTTTTCGCTTTTTAGTGTTCCGTGACAAAATTAGCAAAACGAAGCACTTATGGAATCACTTCGGTGTCCATCCGTCCGTCCGTACGTCGAGACTATTCGACGAAAAACTTTGAAATTTAGCACAGAGATAGAGTGTGCTGGCCTAATTAGTATGAAGTGTGAAAAGTTGAATTTGATTCTGGCGGATAAGTTCAGGGGGTAAATTGGGAAATGGAAAAAAAAGTTTAAAGGCTCGTGTAGTGTGTTAAATGAAAGCTTATTGAAGCACGAATTCAAAAATATATATGATGCATTTTTAAACATTTTTCGGGAAAAACGCTTAAAAATTTCTGTCCCCCACCCTTATTACCAAAAGGATCGCTCAGAAAAATATGAAAAAATCATGAACATTGAGAATTAGGTGTAGATTGAGCCAAAATTATAAGGATTGAAAAGTTTTAGCGCGATCAATTGTTATAAACAATTTAATTGTTAATCTCCTTATAACTGCTGAACCATTGGTTTTAGAGAAAAAGTTTTTCCACAAATAATATTTCTCAAGATGTGCGGAACAACTTTTGTCCCTGCGCGTTTTTCAAAATTTTTAATTTGACTCAATCGAAAAGCTCCCCTCTCAGTTCAGCGCATACGCAATGTGATAAGGCGTTGGTGCCCACGGCGGCAGGTAGCGTAGCAGATGGGCGGAGATCGGGCGGCCAAGGTTTGCTGATGGCACGAAACACTAATTCAGCAAGTGTAGCTTGCACATAACCGAATGTTTTAAGTACAAAAATATTAGTGTTGCAATGATTTACACAAAATAAAATACAACAATTTCAGGTAGCTATTTTAGTTACCAACATTAATTATTCATTGAGTACTATTATAACGATTTCTCCTAATCCGCTCAATTTTCTCATTTCTTTGTTGCATTTTTCTGTCTTTATTGTTTTCTACTCCATTTCATCTTAATTTATGCGTTTTCTTCAAATGCGTTTATTTACTCAAGCTCATATAAATGTATATTTAGTTCTTTCTTAGGTATGCAAAATATAAAGCCTGTTAACAATTTTAACTTGATGGTAAATCTAGCAGTAAAAACCTTTTGCTGGTGGGAACTTAAGTCACGATTCAAATGTGCAAAGCTCTTTGTGCAAGTGTGTATGTATATACTTTGTTTACTGTCTTTAAGCTTATGCTAATTATATTGTGCCTTTTATGTATATATTACCATACCCATATTTTAAGAAATGCCTGTGACACAACAATTTTTAAATATATATAATTTTAAATATATATAATTTTAAAGGTCTTAGATGGTTTCTAAATAATTCTAAATCTTCCACCCTTATTCCTCCTGTCAATTTCACTCGTCCAACCGTTACGTCTGTACCCTACAAGATGGCCGAAATAATACTTAAGGTCAGACAAGTTCAATAAATTGACACCAAAAAATCCGCAGGTGGCGACCCGCCCTGAAGCCTTGTGCAAAAGGATTTTAATAGCGAATTTTATAAAAATAAATATTGTAACATAAACATTAATCATTCCTACATTGGTGAACTGACTGCTATACACAAGTTAGGAATAATTGTTCTTTATTTATATTTAATGTTTCTTCCAGATGAGCATTCTTGGAAAAATATTATTAACGACGGGTATGCTAAAACAAATGTGTCAAAATTCTGATTACTAATACCATTTATAATAATGACTTTTTCCAGCCACCAAAAGTGACCTTTCTCTTGCGATGAAAAATTTTTCGTGCAGTTTTTCCGTATACCAACAATAGTAACAGGGGCCTTCAAAGAATTAATGTATAATGAGAATATTTTTCAAAAATATGCACAATGTGGTACACCACACATTCCAAAGGTAAGTATTTGTGTCTTTGGTAGGCACAGACACAGTGCCGACATTTTTTTAACACAATTCCTACAGCACGTTACGCCTCAATTTAACTTATGTAACAATGCCTTGTGTGTGAATGCAATTTCTACATCGTGTAAAAGAATACACAATTCCTTTTTATTGCAAAACTGCAAACGGGTTGTGACGTCACTTAATATTTTGTGTGCATTTTGACCCTGAATAAAGGAAATGCGACCTACGTCGCCAATGATGCATTTCCCTGCTAGGAATAAAATGCTCACTGGGCAGTTCGAGGTCTTCCCATGCATTGTTAACGTATGAATGAAAGTCTACTTGTCAGGGGTACATATAAATATGCAAAAATTGAGAATAAATTCTCTAACCGCCTGAAAATTCCTTATACAATAAGGATTTCAACAAATAATGGTAAAACAGCTATTCTCCGGGCTATATGCCCCTCCGAGCGCTGAATTACATACCAAAATTTGCCGTATTTTCTTCTAACACAGTTAGATAATAAAATACTTGTTTTGAATGCAAATTTTGGTATGTAATTCAGCGCTCGGAGGGGCATATAGCCCGGAGAATAGCTGTTTTACCATTATTTGTTGAAATCCTTATTGTATAAGGAATTTTCAGGCGGTTAGAGAATTTATTCTCAATTTTTGCATATTGTTAACGTACTTTACCAAATCCGTTAACATCCATAACCACGTGTCCTCCTTGCCAACTCTCAAATATTATTTAATTTTATGGCTTAATCACTGATTTACTTGTTTTGTTCTCTTTTTTTGGAATCGTGCACCGTCAAATTCTAGTCGAAACAACTAACTTGTACTTTTAAATCAATTGTGATTAAATTTAAGAACCGTTCTAGAACCGTTTTAAAACAAAACAAAGCTTATGAGTAGGAAATAAGAATTTGCTACCTTCCAACGCGTCGATCTTTTGTAGTTCTCTCGAGAAACGAGTATTTAGTGGTTTCCATAAACTGAACTTGGCCTAGTTATTCGTACAAAGATTGGAATTTAATCATTATTACAGACCATATTGCGATACAAATTTTCTGCTTGCGGAAGTAATAAATTTCCTAATTTATTTACACTATCCCCCATGGGCGTCCGCAGGGGTGGGTCAGGGGGGGGCGTGCCCCTCCCCCCTGAGATTGTCATACTTCGTACTTTCTGTTGAACGAATTGCCAGATATCCATTATTTTTATAATAAATAAAAATTCTTTTTATGATAAATGTTATCTATTTTTCTGATGTTTGAACATCTTTATAAAGCCAGGTACAAAAAACTCAATTAGGATTAGGAATATTATTTAAACCCAATCCTAACTCAATGCAACCGGCAACCGAATTACTATGAATTTTCTGCAGCCTGCATGTTTATTTTATGAAGAAGTTTTTAACATGTTTTTTTAGTGTTCCGTGCTAAAATTAGTAAAACGGATCACTTCGGTGTCCGTCCGTCTGTCTATCACAGTCGATTTTCTTTGAAAGTTTTAGACGTAAAAATTTGAAATTTAGCACAGAGATAGAGTGTGGTGGCCCAATTTTAGACGTGAAGTATAAAAAGTTTTGATTCTTGGGGTTAATTTTAGGGGGTAAATTAGGAAATGGAAAAAAAATGTTTAAGGGCATCGTTTAGAGTGTCAAATGAAAGATTATTGAAGCACGAATTCAACAATATATATATATATATATATATATATATATATATATATATATATATATATATATATATATATATATATATATATATATATATATATATATGATGTACTTTTTTTATGCATTTTCATAAACATTTTTCGGGAAAAACGCTTAAAAATTGCTGTCCCCCACCATCATCCCCAAGAGAATTGTCATTTTATGATAAATGTTATCTATTTTTCTCATGTTTGAACATCATTATAAAGCCAGGTACAAAAAATTCAATTAGGATTAGGAATATCATTTAAACCCAGTCTTAACTCAAACTGATTGCATTTGTCATTGTTTTTTTATCAGAGTGAAGTGTCGAGGGTAATGCCGCTCCCCAGATGTGGGAAAAATACTCTTAGGTTAAGTCTTATTTGGGAAATATAGAGAGTGTGTAAGTTGGAAGGAAGTAGTTTCTGGCTCGACAGAGAAAACGAACCTTTTTAGTTGCTGATGTGGCTACTGAAGTAACCTGTTTGTGCCAGCTGAGATCATGCTCCAAAGCTATGCCAACAAGATTGCATGTTTAATTATTCTGTAGGGCTTCGCCATTCATGTGGATGGGGTAAGTGTTGCAGGATTTTTTACGTGACAGGGAGCAAGACTGGGTTCTGGAGGCGTTGAATTGAACAAGGTTTTTTGCACCCCAGTCTAAGATTAATTGGAGATAATGTTGTTAAAGATACATGACAGGACATGCTTTTGACAGTAACAGATCACGCTATTCATTCAAACAGTTTTAAAACACTGTAACCCAGAAAAACAAGTCTACCTAAAAATGTGAAACAACTACTTATTGGTAATTTTCGTCTTAGATAGAAGAACTTTATATAAAATAGTTAAAAAATAAACTGATAAAAAAATTCTCTGAAAGCACACCTAAAAAGCACTTCAATGTTTGCCAATTCTTGTCTTTCCTCGTCAAAAATCTTTTCAAGTAATGTAACTAACGCTTTTTAAACTATTGTTTGTGTAATTTTTTGCATTGTTGCAGGAGTATGCTCAGTAAAATGATCAGCTGCATGTTTTTTTGAAGAGATTGATTTATCGCTTAAAGTTAAGCGTTTGAGTTCAAAGAAAGTAGTTCCATGTGACTTGTGACTTTAAATACCTCCTGCTGATAAATTTGCAGGTATAAAATATATTTTTGACTTAACATTTTAATGTAAATTTTACAGGAAAGCCTACTGATGCATGACATATTAAGACTTAAACACAAAATAAAGCAACATACACAAATGCAAATGCCAACTAAGTATACCGCATTCTACTTATACCAACAACAGTTATGCATCGGTTGCTTAAGATCAGATTATTAGCTTTTTAAGTGGATGAATAATAATCTTTAATATTTAAAAAGCGAATAAATAATGAGGAAAATGAAAAAATTAGTTAAATTATGGCGCATAATGACTAACAGTCATTGGCGCATGCGATTTCGAGTTGATTTGTATGTCTGATTTAAAACAAAAATACCAGAAATAGATAATTAGATTAATATTGTCTGCGTAAACAGTCTATTTCATTTGAATAATTATTCATATTACAGTATTAAAATTTATTTTATAAAATATATTTTTAAGGAATATACACATCTGATGGTAATATACTTCTTCCGTTCGCCATTCCTTCACAATGAAGTTCAATGGAAAAGGGAGAGGGGAAGTAAAGATGCTCAGATTTCTGAGAGAAAACATGATTATTAAAAAAGGTGCATGAAAGCATAGGCGCCAAGTGCAGGGGGGTTGGGAGGCTCGGGAGCCACAGCCCCCTAATGAAAATATAGTGGGGGCTCGGCCCCCCTATCGAAACGTAAAAGCCGTATATTAATTTTGCACTAAAGTATGTGCCTCGGTAGCACTAACAAATAACGTCCTCAAAGTATGGCGTGGAATCAATCACGCATATCTTGAATTGTTACTCTTGAAAGATAGCATAGGTAAGAGGTATAGGTGAATGAGAAATAAAACTGTCAAGTTTTGAAGATTTTATTTTTAAGAAAATTACATTTTTGGCATTGTCATTGCATAATACAGAATTATAAAGAAAACATATACAACAAAGAACCAAAAAATTATAAATTTAAACTAAATGAGAGACGTGCCCACCTTCTACTTGCATACATGTTCTCATTCTTCTTTTTACAGCATCAAAAACATTGCTGAGCACTTGGGGGGAGTTGTTAATTTCCTGAAATTTATTTGTAATTCTAGCCAGTAGATCTTCTAAATTTTCACAAGGGGTTTTGAAAACCGAGTTTTTAATGTGTGGCCACAAAAAAAGTCGCACTGCGTGAGATCGCAGGACCGTGGTGGCCACCTAACTGGCATATTACAACTAATGATTCGGTCTTCTAAAAATTCTTCAAAAAATTTTAAATTATCAAGAGTTACGTGAAGTGGTGCGCCATCTTGCTGAAAGTAGCCTTGTCGCATTTCTGCATCGTCTAATGCGTTTACAAAATTTTCTAAAATTTCATTATGGTATCGCGCCGAATTGAGAGTCCCTTCAAAAAAAAACGGCCCATTAACCTTCTGTTCGATATGGCCGCCCACACGCTAACTTTCTGTGAATGTAGAGGCTTCTCTATAGATAAATGTAGATTTTCAGAACTCCACATTCTCATTTGTTGAGAATTTACATAACCAGAGAGGTAAAACCATGCCTCTTCAGTAAAAAAGGTTTTTTTTAAATACGTTTTCATTATTATGCGAATTACCCATGAACCACCCTGAAAATTGCATTCGCTGCGGCTTGTAGTTTGGTAATAATTCTTGAACTGAGCTTAGACGATAAGTGTGAATATGCAGGTCACATTTCAGGATTGTATTGCAGGTTCCGTAGGATACATTTACTTGCTGGCTTAAACGCCGAATAGGAGTTTGTGGGTGTTCATTAACAATTTGCCTCAATTATTCTACTTTTTGTGCAGTGCGAACTTTGGGTCTCCCACTGCCTTCCTTTTTATTCCCACTTCCTATTTCTCTAAACAAGGCCACAGATCTAGTGAAAACTTGGCCAAACTGGTCAAAATCTATGAGTATGCTTGGAAATTCTGTTTTAAAATCCTGAATGACGTCTCGTGCTGAATCCCAACTGGCCATCAACCCTTCTACCATTTCTAAAGTAACTTTCGATCTTAAAAGCTTTTTGTTCTGCCGTGATTATCATATTCAATTTTGTTAAAAATAAAAACTTCAGAACTTGACAGTTCTATTTTTCATTCACCTATAATACCTTTTACCTACATATGTTACATTTCAAGAGTAATAATTCAAGAAATGCGTGATTGATTCCACGGCATACTTTGAGAACGTTTCTTTTGATCTTATGTTATGAACTAATAGCAAGTCTCAAACTAGAAAATTCTGAAAACTAAAAAAATTCAAACTTTTTTTATATTAAAACACAGGGACGGAGTTAGAATTTCGTCTCCGGGTGGGGGAGGGGGGTGTCACCTCGAACTACACAAAAGTATAAACCAAAAAGAAAACGGGCAAGTTCGCATGCGTCTAAGAAATGTACACTATTTCATAATGGATGAAATAACTAAACCTGTTCTTGCGAAAACAGAACGGTTTGTCATCTTAACTTACTAATATTGTAGCATGTTTTTATTTATATCTTCTGTCCAGTTGGACTGATATATGGAAGTTTTTCGAAACATAATTTTTGAAAGCACGATTTTTCGAAAATATATTTTCTCGAAGACAGAACTTTTTCGTTATTCGAAAACTAGGGATGTTGACAATTTTTTTTTCGTAAACCAACTTTTCCAATTTTTTTAATCACTTTTCGAAACTACATTTTTCTAAGAAAATATGTTTTTAGAAAGTAAATTTTTTCAAACATTGTTCGGAACAGACTTCGAATATTCATATAAAAAAACACTTTTTTGAAAGAATGTTATTTATCTACTACAGAGTAACATAGCAGACACAAGGTAACGTAAACCTGACCGAACAGAAATACGGCTCGTTTAGGTTAGTTCAGGATCTTTTTGTCATTTTTTCATTGACATTTTCTATGCCAGTGGAGTTCATAATTTAAATTTAGAAAATCTATGTTTTCTAAAAAATACATTTTTTCGGAAGATGTATTTTTGAAAGATTCTTTAAAAAAATGTATTTTCGAAAAAAATTTGTAGATCCAATTCCGAAACAGCATTTAAAAAAAATTACCTAATTTAGAATGAAAAAAGATGTTTGTTGAAAAAAAAGAGAACAGTTAGTTCTTTTAGCTTACTTGCTCATTTGGGGGGATATATGAGGACTTACGAAGGTATAGTTTTTCTAAAACCAATTTTTCCAATTAATTTAAAGCACTTTTTAAAAATTCATTTATTTTTTCAAGCAATGGCTTTTTCAAAATATAACTTACGAGAAAGTAACCTATAAGGAAACCTGTTCAAACCCAAAAAAGTTTCGTTTAGGTTTGTTTAGGATCTTTTTCGTCTTTTTTTCATTGACATTTTCCAAGCTACTAGAGTTCATAGTTTAATTTTCTAAATACCGTTTTCAAAAAAATATATATATATATTTTCAGAAAATGTAAATATTTTTAAAAATTATTTTTTGAAGGCGTGTTTGAAAAAATGTACTTTCGAAATACGTGTTTTCGAGAAAATATTTTAAAATAATTTCATAAATCCGTTGTCAAAAAAGCATCTTTGAAAAAGCTGTGACATGGTTTGTTTTTGTTTATAATTTTTTGTAACATGTAGGAATGCGCCTGACAGAGATAGGAAAATCAAAATGAATTTTTCGAGTAACAAGAAGGGAGAAGTGTATAAATAAATGAAAAATGGAAATCTGTAAGAAGATACCTACAGTAATAAGCATCTGATAAGAAGTGATAATAATTATGTCGGTAGAAGAGGGGTGATGACAGTGGAAGTGGACGCTTATTGGAGAAGGACTAGAGATCGGTAAATAGAGTCAAAAATAATTTAAAGCTCAAAGCCAGGTGTTGTGAAGAACATTAACCAGAAAAATTTGGAAAAGACGGTGTCGCAAAGGAGATTCTTCATTCCCACATGGATTTGACTTGTTTCTTAATATAAATGTTCAGATATATAATTTAAATAAACTATGTTTGTTTTGAAGCTTATTAAATATATTTTGACTGCATTTAATTTTAATGTTAACAGTAATTCACTTTATGGAGGTATTTGTCACTGCATAACGGAAAATCAGTCATAATAGGCAACGTATTTATGAACCATATCCGTCTACGAAACAACGCTTTACAGTTTACTACACATAACTTCTTTATTTTAATGTAGTACCAGAACGAACGTAAATAGGTAGTTTGTTTACCTAGCTGAAAACTTTTAAGTCTGATAACAAAAGAAATCTGCAAAACCATTGCAAGAAACTTCCTTCCAAAAGCACCTAACCTATAAAAATATTGCTAGAAATATCTGTAAAATATTTTTTAACAAATACAAGTACACCTGCAAAATTTTATAGTAACCGAACATGTAAACATACTGTAATTCGCGACGCTATTACCTATCACAAATTCTATATATATATATTATATATATATATATATATATATATATATATATATATATATATATATATATATATATATATAAATATATATATATATATATATATATATATATATATATATATATATATATATATAAATATATATATATATATATATATATATATATATATATATATATATATATATATATATATATATATATATATATATATATATATATATATATATATTTGCTTGGTACAAGAAGTGCCAATGTTAAATTTTGACCAAAATGAGTTATTATCGATATTGACATTATAGTCAATCAAACCCCTAGTTTCGATACACACAATATCAGACTCAAAGTTTAATCAGAACTGGACATAATGAAACCAACTAGTACCAAAGAAAATAATAGCTACGCATAGCTATTATTTTCTTTGCTAGTACCTATGTCAATAATATACATAATGTAAATTGCGTGCAAGAACTACCAGTGTCAACAATGGTGATTAATTATTGCACTAAAAAGTAGGTATTTATAAACTTATCATTTAACTTCTAATGGTTGCGTTATATCCCAAATTTGAAACAACCAAAACTTTTGTGGTAGATTTTAATCAATCGAATACGTGCAACAATTTCTTTGCCCTTAATTATCTCAACTTGACGAAAACTGACATTGGCACTTCTTGTACTAAGTCACAGGTATATGTATATAACATAAGATAAAAAAAAGTCCCCAAAAATATTTTCGAGAAAATTTTGTAGATCCATTTCCGAAAAAATATCTTTCGAAGAAGCTGTTTTTCGAAAAAATTTAATAAATTCAACATAAAAAAAGATGTTTGTTGAAAACAAAAAACAGAACAGTTGTTCACCTTAGCTTACACGCGATAGGACAAACTGTTTGATTAATATGAAAGTGTAAGTATTTTATTTATGCCTTCTGGCAGAGACTATAAAGAGTATAGACAGACACCCGAATACACCGAAAAGCTGGTCTCCTTTGAGACATTTGGTGGGTTTACTGGTTTATGGTTTAAAAGTTTGTTTATCCACCATTATATACCTATACATGTAGATACATAGTATACATATTAATATAATGGTAGACAAGCACACTTTTAGATCATAAACCAGTAAACCCACCAAATGTATCTAGGGAGTCCCGCTTTTCGTTGCACGGCAGGGCTCGTCTAGGTATTATTTAGTCTATGCTTCTGGTCATTTGGGAGGATATCGGAGTACGTACGAAAGTACAATAATTTTTCTGAAACCAATTTTTTTTTAAATACTTTTCAAAAATACATTTTGTCAGAGAATGTCTTTTTTGAAATTAAATTTTTTCGGATATTAATTTTTTCAAGTAACGGCTTTTTGGAAAAGTAATTTAATAACTGTATCGCACAGAACGGAGAGTCCCTTAAAAAAATCGGTCCAATTAATCTTCTTTTCGATATGGCCGCCCACATGCCAATTTTCTGTGAAAGCAGAGGCTTCTCTATAAAGAAATGTGGATTTTCAAAACTCCACATTCTCATTTGTTGAGAATTTACATAACCAGAGAGGTAAAACCATGCCTTGTCAGTAAAAAAGGTTTTTTTAAATACGCTCCCAGTATTATGCAAACTACCCATAAACCACTCTGAAAATTGCATTCGCTGCGGCTTGTCTTTTGGTAACAATTCTTGGACTGAGCTTAGACGATAAGCGTGCATATGCAGGTCATATTTCAAGATTGTATTGCAGGTTCCATAGGATACATTTGCTTGCCGGCTTAAACGCCGAATAGGGGTTTGTGGGTGTTCATTAACAATATTTGCCTCAATTCTTCTACTTTTTGTGCCGTGCGAACTTTGGGTCTCCCACTGCTTTAATTTCTATTCACACTTCCTGTTTCTCTAAACAAAGCCACAGATCAAGTCAGAACTTCGCGAAACTGGTCGAAATCCATGACTATGTGTGGAAATTCTGTTTGAAAATCCTGAATGGCGTCCCGTGTTGAATAAACCCACTGACCATCAACCCTTCTACCATTTTTAAAGTAACTTTCGGTCATAAAAGTATTCAGTTCAGCCGTAATTGCCACAATTAGTTTTCCTAAAAATAGAAACTTCCGAACTTGACGGTTCTATTTTTCATTCACCTATACCTTTTACCCATGTTACCTTTCAAGAGTAATAATTCAAGACATGCGTGATTGATTCCACTGCATACTTTGAGGACTTTTTTATCTTACGTTGTTGGGATCCATCAGACTGACGTAACCATTAAGACAGCCTTCCCCATAGCAAACTCGCTTATTCGGTAGTTTACTTTGACTAAAGACGGTAATGAATTCATGCGAGCGCCATCTATAGGAAGCCACTGTAATGCAAGACCAGATCCCCCAACCGAATCAAAAACGAAGAGGAGAGTTTTGCTCCTGAATGGCACAACCATAGAGAAGTTTTGCAATAAACCATTAATTTAACAGCAAATTTTCGTTACGATAGAGTCACTTTTTCTTCAAACCGAGTGGGATGTTTGATTCCGTCTAAATTTTTCATCATTATTTGTAAATATTTTACAAAGTGAGCTTTGCCTATACAGTGTATAGCAAAAATATGGAAACCACGAAATATCTTGCAAACCGCTCATCCGATTTTTTTATGAACTTTTGTGCACTTAGGTATGAAGCTATCAGACCGATCCAATGGTAAATTCCGCATTGTTGTCAAGTTTACCGTTTTCTTGAAATCGCCAGGAACTTTTTTTAAATGGAACGCTCTATATGTTATTCGATTTTTTAATTCAGCTCAAAATTCTGATACTTCATATTGGGAATATTTTATCCTAAGTTTAACAGTTTTAGAGATAATGGTGGTCAAAAATCGTTATTTTATCGTATTTTCCTTAAAATACATGTACACAAAAACTGAAACGTCTGCCATTGTCAGTTTCATTTATTTACAAATCATGGATCATTTAGCAGAAACCCAAAGAATTGAAATTTCAATAATACTAGGTTATGGAGACAGAATGCGAACGCAACAAGAAGTGTGTAATACTTTTAATGACAAATATCCTGACAGAAATCCAATAATTAAATCTACTATGTAAAGTTTTAAAAAAATTCGTCAAACTGGAAACGTAAAAAACGCTATACTATTTTTATATTTAGTACAAGAATAAACAACACAGAAGGAAATAATTTAAAGTTGATTAATAAAACTAAATCAAATGTTTAAAATGTTATCTATTTACTTCTTGGCAGTAATCCAAATGCTGCGGAAAACCTGCAAAATTTTTAGAAGAATGTCAGTTCCCTTGATTCTTCTACATTCTGTTTCTATCCTTAACTTTAAATCATCGAGGTCATTTGGCTTACTTTTAAAAACAACATTTTTCGAGGTGGCCCCACAAGAAGTAGCCGAGGGACGTCAAGTCCGGAGACCGAGCTGGCCACTCTATTGTACCCCTACGTTCAATCCATCTTCTAAAAAAAACACCATCGATATATTGCCGAACATTATGGGCATAGTGCTGTGGGGCACCATCCTGATGAAACCATATTTCATCATTTGGTGCTTGTGATTATTGCCTAAAACATCATATTCAAAAATCAATACAACAGGTAAAATAAAGTAACAACACTTACTTACGATTATTTGGAAATAGTTGAGAGCCGGAACAATTTCATTTCTTAGAAGATCCAAATATCTTTCTACATTTAAGGTCTCTTGCATGAAGAAGGGACCAATTATTCTCCGACCTATTATACCAGTCCAAACAGTTACCTTTTGGGAGAACTGGGTATGATTTTCGAATATCCAGTGAGGATTTTTCCTTGCCCAATATCGACAATTACGCCTATTAACTTTTCCTTTTAAAAAAATGTTAATTCGTCAGAGAACATTATTCGGTGGACAAAATCTGGATTGACGTTGCAACATTCCATCATGGTTTCGCAAAATTCCAAGCGCCTGTCGTAATCATCTTGTGAGAGCTCTTGCACAAGTCTTATTTTGTACGGATGAAACTTTTCGGCTTTCAGAAGGCGGTCTACGGACATGTGTGAAACGTTGTTTTCTTTTCCAAGTGTTCTGGTAGGAAGATGGGGATTTTCCTCTAAACTGAGTAAAACATTCAGAGCCTTATCACCACCTGTTGGACTTTTAGGTCGACCAGAGCGTATAGCGTTTTTTACGTTTCCAGTTGACGAAATTTTTTAAAAACTTTACTGACAGTAGATTTAGTTAATGGATTTCTGTCAGGATATTTGTCATTAAAAATATTACAAACTTCTTGTTGCGTTCGTATTCTATCCCCATAACCCAGTATTATTAAAATTTCAGTTCTTTTGATTCTGTCAAATGATTCATTTTTGTTTGTAAATAAACGAAACTGACAATGTCCGACATTCAAGTAAACTTTCGTGTTCAGGTATTTTAAGGTAAAATGCAATAAAATAACGATTTTTGACCACCATTATCTCAAAAACTGTTAACTTTAGGACAAAATGTTCCAATAAGAAATATTCACAATTTTAAGCTGAATTGGAAAATCGAATAAAATATAGAGCGCTCCAATTAAGAAAAAGTTCCTGTCGATTCAGGAAGACCATTGGATCGGGCGTAATTTCGTACCCAAGTGCCCAAAAATTCATAAAAATCGGATAACCGGATTGCAAGATATTTCCAGGTTCCCATATTTTTGTTACACACTGTAAGCGCCTTATATGCGTATAATGTTTCGTTTAGTGATCCATGATATTATGATTTAAAAAATACGGATTTATGGTACTGTTCTTAAATTATCTAATACTTCTCCGAAGTACTAAAGTCAGTTTATGTAATTACACACTTAGTGAACTGCAAAAGTACCTTGAAAATTCTCTCTTCTGCATGTTTTATGACAAATATGAACGGTTTATTTGAAGTACAGTTAAGTATTAACCACAAACTAAAAACATGCCGCTTAAATGAAAACAAAACATCAAGTTATCTTTCAATTCAATTATTGCCTTTCAATATTTTCAACATTAATGAGAATCGTGATATTTGCTTTACTAACTTACTCTAAATAACTTTCTTTGAACAATGCGATGGGATAATCATTAAATCATTTATTTGTTCATAGGAATATCGTCTGTATTTTTCTAGATTTATTACAGTTACCTGGCAGATTGCTTAGCAGAAGTAATTCGGTTTTGTAATTTTATTACAAACATTAAGGAAGATTGTATATATATATATATATATATATATATTTATATATATTATATATATATATATATATATATATATATATATATATATATATATATATATATATATTACCGTGTGTCCAAGGGAAGATTTCGGATAAGGTGTAAATGTCAAAAAAATTTCGAGTTTAATGGTGACGTTCTAGGAAACGCTCCTGCTTGTTCTTAAGCTGAGATGTTGAACTAGCATGCATAGAGCGCCTAATCGCCCCCCGAGGGGGCTCTATAAGGTCGGTAATATCATCATTGTCATGCCCTGAAAGTTTCGTGTTTCTAGGCCATGTATTAAGGAAGATATCACACTCCTACGGACTGATGATGCGGAATAGAGCGCCCTTCGTAACCGTATCGCTACATACATACAAACACCTATTATATATAAATACAATATATACGATTTCGCTGAAACCCTACTAAATTAAGCTTGTCATCTTTCGATGGGCTTGGAACCATACATTTGATAACATCATCTTCCTGAAATTGTCGAGCTGGATGAAGATTGGTGGCGAGCCCCTTCGGCACGCCACTGATGTCTCAATGGAAAAAAATTGTGCATACATATTATGAACGTCGCTTCTTTCCATCTAAGAAGCCGTCCGCGAGTTGTAAGTTGTTAACTTTACCCCTAATCGCTGCTATGGCAATCATCAAAATTGAAAAATTGCAAAAATTGTTTTCAATGATTGACCGAATTCTACTAAGATGCGAAATTTCTACTCTGCAACTCAATAAATAACGGAGAAATCAGATTGATCGTCGTCATGACTACCAAAAATCGAAATTATTTTCAAATAAAAAAGTAGTTTACTTCCATCCCTTTCGATAGCCACCTCAGTCGTTCCAATCGCAGAAGGCGTCCGCAAGTTATAAATTGTCAACTTTATCCTTAATCGTAGCTATGCCAACCATGGGAATCGATTTTTCCAGATATATTTTTGAATGATTGACCGAATTCTTCCCAGGTATCAGTTTTCTACTTTCCAACTCAATAAATAACGAAAATGGCAAATTGTTCACCGTCACGGCAACGAAATGTCAAAATTATTTTCACATGAAAAGGTAGTTTACTTTCTAATATTCGATCGTCACTTTACTCGTTTCAATCAGATAAGCCGTTCGCGAGTTAAAAATGATCAACTTTATACTCAATCGTTGCTATGGTAATCATCGGAATCAAAATTTATAAAAATGTTTTTGAATGATTGACCGAATTCTACCCAGATATCAAATTGCACCTCTCCAACTCAATAAATAATGGAAATAGCAAACTGTTCGTCGTCATGGCAACGAAATGTCAAAATTATTTTCACATAAAAAAGTAGCTTACTTCATTCCCTTTCGATTGCCACCTCACTCGTTTCAATCAGATCAGCCGTGCGTGAGTTAGAAATTGTCAACTTTATCCTTAATCGTTGCTATAGAAACCATGGGAATTAAAATTTACACATATAATTTTGAATGATTGACCGAATTCTTCTAATATATCAAATTTCAACTCTCCAACTCAATAAATATCGGAAATAGCAAATTTTTCGTCGTCATGCCAACGAAATGTCGAAATTATTTTCAAATAAGAAAATAGCTTACTTCCTCCCCTTTCGATTGACACATCACTCTTTTCAATCGAATAAGCTGTTCTCAATTAATTGCAAATCTAAGCAAAATTTAAATCATCAGTCATTGTGATTTACCCCGTATACAACTAATGGAATAATACCTTTATATGCAGCTTTGTAGCGTCATCGAAAAATCGTTAAAAATGGTACTGAATTCCCAATTCTTCAAGTTATATGTTCCGTAATGAACACTGGAAGGTCTATAGAGGCGTTGCCCGGTAGTCTTCAAGACTAAAACGGTCCAAACACCTTAAATTCTCGCAAGAAAAAATGGCATTTTTGCGACATTTAGACACATATTTTAATACATTTTTCCGTATTAAACTGATTTTGACATGCATTTGCATGGTCTCAGAAATATCAAAAAAATTCGTATTTAAAGCTTAAATCGTCCAATGAAATGTACCGTAATTAAAAATATAAAGTACGTTTTACCTTTGCCATGTATATTTCAAGCCGAAATCGGTTCAGGAAGCTTCCAATATCGCTACAAAATCTGGTATTTTCATGACATTTTGACAGGTCATATTTTAATTTCGATGTAAAGAGAGTCCGTTTCATTTGTTTCTCCAAGGCAAGCCATTTAAAATATGTATTTTTTAAAATTTTTCCTGCACCGATGCAAACAAAGCTCTTTATTTATAACTTTAACGAAAAAATATGCAATTTTACTTAGTGTAGAGTGTTCTCAGATGATAAGGGAAGAAAATAAACCAAAAAAGATCTGTTAAATCGGAGAAATAATATATAATAATGCCATTTAAAGATGAATTTTGGTGGAAAAAAACAGAAAAAATGAGTTTTTACCCCCTAAATCCGGTCCTGGATCACCCGTTCGGGATTTGTTTTAGAGCATGATTATATCTCCAAGGGATAGCGTTGCAAAAGTTTTAAGAAATTAGATAGGAAAAGATACAGAGTGATTCAAATGTAGAGATGTCATGAAAAAAAAATGGTAAAAAACCGAAATTTAATTATCGATTGCTCGTTTCCTATTAAGAATGAAGGAACCAAAAAATATGTTCATAACGTAGTTCGGCGAGGTCTTTCCGATAAGGTACATGGGATTTCGATTTGGATCCATTTTGACCCCGAAAAAAATTGACAACCGTCAAAAATTTGCATGAAAAATGGTAATTTCCAGTTTTTCCCCAAATTTTTCCAATTTCCAGTCATTTTAGGTATAGGTAAATGTATTGCAAAAAGAAAGTATTTGAGATTCTTTAGTTTTATGTTCAAATCCGTTTTTTTGTCCGACGCTTCGTTTTCGAGCAATGTAGAATTGAATATGGGTCTGCAAGTGTCATTTTTCGACCTAAAAAAACTCAAAAGGATTACTTCCCATTTTCCGAATACCGCCAGTTTCAATATAGTTCTGAAGTTCCCGGTCCTCTACAACCTCCGAAAATTTAAATCGATTTAATTAAGTTTGCGACCTGTAATCGAATTCGCGGAAATTTCGACTTTGACGTTTAATAACTCCGAAACGCGACACCCTGTATTACTGAATTTTTTTATCGAAGCTAGATGCACTATCCCTTTATTAACTCAGAAAATTTGATTGCTCCCCTCTACCAGTTTTCAAGAAAAAAAATTGAGAATGGGAAGAGACCGGATTCGACGACAACCAACGCACATTTTCTGACCAAGGGCTCGTTATATAGAGCGGCCTGAAAGGCGCGCTATAAAAAGCACTCAATTTAATTAATATAGAATCGATTTTTAAAAATAGTCAAGAGTAAACTACCTCCATTTTAAGAGATGTCGAAGAAAAGTATTAAGAGAATTGTTTATAATTACGAGTTATGACAGATTTTCAGTTTTCAAAAAAATCGGCTTATTTTGATTTTTAACTTTTGTATAAAAATATGTTTTTATCATGGCTATAGGAGCGCACTACTATTCCTTCATATACTAAGATATTACAAGCACGATAAAAGGTATGCTGAGATAAAAAGAAATAAAAGAAAATAAACTAGACCGATTTGAATAAAAATCCAATTACTTCGATTTCAGTTACAAGAAATTTATGTAAAAACAAATAGCAATAAACCAATAAACATTATAATTTTTGTTTTCTATCAGAACATGTGAATTTTTTTCTAAATAAAACATAAATTATAAAGTGTTATAATAAACAAAGTTCTATTCTTGGAAAAAAATCAAATTAGGCCGATTTGTTTTTAAAACTGAAAGTATGTCATAAGTCATAACTCTTAATTATAAGCAACTTTTCTTAATACTTTTTTTCGATATCTCTTAAAATGGAGATAGTTTAATCTTGACTATTTTTGAAAATCGATTCTAAAAACACCCTGTATATTAATTAAATTGATTAATCTGTTTAACATCTTAGTTTAAGAACAGGCAGGAGCGTTTGCTAAAATGTCACCATCAACTCGACAATTTTTTGACATTTACACCTTATCCGAACTCTTCCCGTGGACACACTGCATAAATATACAGTGATGTTGGTTGTTGCCGGAAAACCCTGGGTCTCCTGACAAAAAACCGCAAATGTGCTAGCAGGTCCCTGGTCTGTGTGTTTTTTTCAACTTCCAAGTTTCCCATCTAATAACTTAGTTATGTGCTACTGATGAGCGCTAATAAGCACGAAACACGTGTCTAGCACTACCTTACAGACAGCTTCCCCGATATTATATATATATATATATATATATATATATATATATATATATATATATATATATATATATATATATATATACTCGTATATATATATATATATATATATATATATATATATATATATATATATATATATATATATGCATATGTATATTTTTTAGGGCTGCTATTATGCTCGTTATCAAATTTATAAGTTATAGATTATAACTTACATAATACCTTCAATACTTTGCATGTAAAGCTCCCTCCGGTAAAGCTTTTTTTGGAAAATAAGCGAAGTTGATATCAAGGCATGTTCCGACAGCTGTTCCACAGTCCATGTCAGTATATTTTAAATAAAAATTTGCATAATTCCAAAACAACGATGGATTGCTAAATTATCACGGTGTGAGATCGGAATCACCGAAAGAAATTGGGCAATCACTTAAATTATCCGACCGCATATAGGGATTTTTTTGGCATTGCGGGTATATTCTTAGGATGTACAGTTATAGGCTATAATAATATAAGTTTCCAAGACCTTAGCTGTTTTAGGTTCAGGCAATACAAGGGCGTACCCAGGATCTGAACTCATATTATTTTCGAGGATGCGAATTCGGTTTGCGAAGATCATAGACTATTTTTTCTTCTAGGAGGGGAGGCAGCTGCCCAGAAAAGGAGCGGGATGCGAACTCGGTTTGCAAAGATCATCGACTATTGTTTCTTCTAGGAGGGCTGCCGCCCCCCCCTCCCCCTCCCCTCGCTGGGTACGCCAATGATGGCAATATCTACTTTTTTGGAATTTGCATCTACTATGTTATGGACAAAGTGACTATACATATATATATATATATATATATATATATATATATATATATATATATATATATATATATATATATATATATATATATATATATATACAGGGTGGTCTGTAATGAATGCGCCAAAAAGCAATCCTAGATTAATCTCATGAAAATAATGATATTGAGCTAAATATGCCTTAATATAATGTCGCTCATTAATGATATACAGGGTGTTAAAGTTCAGTTCTCAGAATTGTTATTTCTTTATAGCTCAAGTCGTTTTTGAGATGTCGACATGAAAACTGGGAATCGGGGGTTTTCAGGGATGGGGAATACGATAGTAGTCCATTTATTGACATAATATGTAGAGGGCGCTATTTACACCTTATACACTCATTATTTCATGCCATAACTTTCTTATTAGTTCCGTCCTTTAATTTTTTATTGAAAATTTTGAAAGAGTGACGTTTTTTAAGAAAAAAAGGTATACTACATTTATTTCGATTAAATAGTCCGTTTTCGAAATATTTGCATTTATTCGTTCTATTACACAGTCAAATCGAGAACTCAAAACCTGTTCGTTAGGACAGTAGTAGGCTTTGGGCAAAAAATGAATAATGGATATAATAAGTGTTGAAAATTTATTAATTGAATAAAAGGTCTTTTGATGTTAATTTAAATCTGAATAGGCGAAACAGGGTCTTTTCGTCCCCAGAATCATGTTGGGCGTCCTAAAAAAGTATATGTAGAACAAGAAGAAGAGATTTTAGTACGAGTCGGTGAAAATCCAAATACAAGTACAAGACATTTGGCGAATGCTAGTCATGTGAAAAGAACACCGGTTTACAAGTTTTACACACCGAAAAACTACACCCATATCATTATAACCACGCTCAACATCTACTACCAACCGATTTACCAACCAGACTTCAGTTTTGTCAATTATTGCTTAACAATCACAATCACGATTCCAACTTTTATCATATATATATATATATATATATATATATATATATATATATATATATATATATATATATATATATATATATATATTTTTGAAGTTGACTTGTTGTCAACTTCAAAAATATTGTCAAAATTCCAATTAGAATATTTTCAACAATTTTTTCCTAAAATTTCGAAAATTAGATGTCTTTATATTTAAATATAATTGCCCTGAGGAAGAAATGAAACATTTCGAAAGCTAGGCACATTATAAGAAAAATACAATAAAGACTTTCTGGCCGAATCCTTTATTTCATTTAATTTATTACACGGCCGTTATTTGTACAACAAATATATATATATATATATATATATATATATATATATATATATATATATATATATATATATATATATATATATATATATATATATATATACCGGGTGTCCCGCTAAGGTCGGCCACCGGCTGTATCTAGGAAACTATTTGCCCTACAGCTTTCGGGGAAAAAATTATTACAAAAGTGATCCCGAGAAATCTATTAAAATTATTTTCCACTTTGTAATTTTACCGCTAGATGGCGTATTTTTAAATCAAAATCGAAAAATAAGAATTTCTCTATAAAACCAATAGTGAAGGTAAGTTACGCGGAACGATTTTGGACTCTCTTATTAGCACTCTAATAATTATTTATATGTCATTTTAGCCCATCTCTTAAAATAAGGGATGGGGGAAGGGTGAAATTGTATTGCAGAAAAAGTTGGATAACTTTCGGCTACGTTAACCGATTTTAGCAAACTTGGTCTTGTTTTAAAGCTATTTAATAGCCGATCACAGCCTGTAATAATACTAAAGTTTTTGTTTAAGCCTGAACCGCCAGATGGCGTATTTTGATCACTTCAGGAGTTTACCCAATTTTCCATGATAAGGTAAATGGAAGGCTATATTTTTTATATTACTTTCTTATTACTTCTAAAATTACCTAAAAAATGGCAGAAACCCGATGTCGCTATCGATTTTCAAACTTAAGTTATGAGCAAAAATGTCTTTAGGAAATATTATTTTTAAATTTTAGCGTGAAATTCGAAAATTTTTCGCAATATCCCGTACTAATCGACGTAAAACTTAAAAGCTTCTGAAAAAATATTGCCATCGTAAAGTAGTAACACTTGTGGATCTGAGATCCTGAAAAAAAAATCGACTGATACTTTTTTCATTTGTATTTTATTAGTGTTTGTATTGGATTTCTTTTTAAATTAATATTAGTTAACATTTCACTTGCAAAGATGATTACTTTTTTAGCAAATGCTCAAAATGTCCGCCATTATTGTCAATGCAACTTTGAAGTCTTCGCAGTGTTCCATTAACAGCAGTTTCGATTTCTGCAACAGAAATAGACGCTATCGCATTTCGGATTCTGAGTATCATGTCTTCTCGTGTGGTTGGCCGGTTCTGGTAGACAATATCTTTAAGCCTTCCCCATAAATAAAAGTCCAAAACGGTTAAATCAGGAGACCTGGGTGGCCAAGGAAATAAACTACCCCTTCCTATCCATCTAATGGGAAACTGGATATTCAAATATTCTCTCACGTTGACGGCATAATGAGCGGGGCAACCGTCGTGTTGAAACCACATGTTTACACGAGTTTCTAAAGTCACTTCTTCCAAAAGAACTGGCAAATGGATTCTTAAAAACTCTAAATACCTTGCTCCATTAAGAGTCTCTTCAAACATAAAAACAATAATTTTACCTTCAATAATCGACCCCATTTAATACAATACAATACAATACCTTCAATAATGCCGCACCAGACATTTACGCTAAATTGATTTTGATGATCGATTTCTATCATCCAATGCGGATTATGTGCCGACCAATAATGCATGTTATGTAAGTTTACTTGACCTCTACTAGTAAAGGTAGCCTCATCTGTCCATAAAATTTGGGACAAAAAAATGGATTTTCTCTGGTCATTTCAAGCATCCAGTGGCAGAAATCTAGCCTTCGGTCAAAATCAACTGGTGTGAGCGCCTGATGAAGTTCAACATGATATGCATGTAATCTTTCTTTTTTGAGAATTCTTTGTACAACCGATTGAGAAATTACCAGATCTCTCTCTATATCCCTAATACTGCGTTGAGGATAAGCTTCAATGTAACCAAGCACAGTTATGATACTGACTTCATTTCGAGTTCTGCGAATCCTGTTTTTGGCTTGTATCGGCAACACTTGCCCAGTTTCTCGCAAACGTCTTGCCAAACGTCTAAAAACTTTCCGCGAAAAATGTCATCTCTCAGGATATCTTACAGCGTACTCCCGCGAGCCAATAACTGCATCTTCAAAACATTGAAAATAAACTGCCAGCATGTCATATGCTTCAGCAACAGTATAAGATATACGTTTCGAACAGATTAAACTGTTTTTAATACAAAAACACAAGATTCGACTTCAAAATAACGAACAACTTATTAAAGGCGAAAATTGATGACAGCTAAATATTATCAATTTCATTCTTTCGTTTTCCATGGCTTACTTAACATTTCCTGTTAGACTTTTATTGCATTTTCCTTACTTACCTTATGATGACTTCAAAGTGGCATTGACAATAATGGCAGACATTTTGAACATTTGCTAGAAAGGTAATGATCTTTGCAAGTGAAATGTTAATTAATATTAATTTGAAAAGAGATACAATACAAATACAAATAAAATACAAATGAAAAAGTATCAGTCGATTTTTTACAGTACCTCAGAACAACAAGTGTTACTACTTTACGTTGACAATTTTTTTTCGGAAGCTTTTAAGTTTTAGGTCGATTAGTACTGGTTATTGCGAAAAATTTTCGAATTTCACGTTGAAATTTAAAAATAATAGTTCCTAAAGACATTTTTGCTCATAACTTAAGTTTGAAAAACGATAGCGACTTCCGGTTTCTGCCTTTTTTTAGGTAATTTTAGAAGTAATAAGAAAGTAATATAAAAAATATAGCCTTCCATTTACCTTATCATGAAAAATTGGGTAAACTCCTGAAGCGATCAAAATACGCCATCTGGCGGTTCAGGCTTAAACAAAAACTTTAGTATTATTACAGGCTGTGATTCGGCTATCAAATAGCTTCAAAACAAGACCAAGTTTGCTAAAATCGGTTAACGTAGCCGAAAGTTATCCATCTTTTTCTGCAATACAATTTCACCCTTCCCCCACCCCTTATTTTCAGAGATGGGCTAAAATGTCATATAAATAATTTTTAGAGTGCTGATAAGAGAGTTCAAAATCGTTCCGCGTAACTTACCTTCACTATTGATTTTATAGAGAAATTCTTATTTTTCTATTTTGATTTTAAAATACGCCATCTAGCGGTAAAATTACAAAGTGGAAAATAATTTTAGTAGATTTCTCGGGATCACTTTTGTAATAATTTTTTCCCCCGAAAGCTGAAGGGCAAGTAGTTTCCTAGATACAGCCGGTGGCCAACCTTAGCGGGACACCCGGTCACCCGGTATATATATATATATATATATATATATATATATATATATATATATATATATATATATATATATATATATATATATATATAGTAGCGAGAATGCAAATTTAGGCTTTTTATAAACTTCCTAGGCATTTTACAAAAGCCGGCAAAACGCGAATAAGAAATAAAAGCTAACCCAGATCGACTCCAAAAGGTGCAGAAATAAAAACTGCGTAATAAAGTCAGTTGTGAAATACGTTCTCGTACAGGTTTGCTCAGTTTTCGGTTTCATCAGTGTCTTAGTTAATAAAATGTCAGTTGTATGCGGTGTTGATAAAATTTTATACCAACATAAATCGCGCAGTCGCAGTAAACTCAACAATGATAGATAAAAAAGATACTGATGAAACTGAGCAAACCTGTCCGAGAACGTATTTAACAACTCCGTGGCCACAAGAAGAAATGATATTATATCTAACAACAGCTTTAATGCCAGAATTTCGATAGTTTTCGTTAGTCATAACGAAAAATGCATTTTATGCTCGCGTTTTGTCGGCTTTTTGTAAAATGCCTAGGAAGTTTATAAAAAGCCTAAATTTGCATTCTGCCTACGACATATATATCTATATATATATATATATATATATATATATATATATATATATATATATATATATATATATATATATATATATATATATATATATATATATATATATATAAGCGACAGCCAATGCCCAGTCATTATGAATACCTACAGCTTTAATCAGGCTGGGCGGAGTAATAATTCGGTTCTCATAATGGCCAGTCTATACGCTAATTTATAAATACACAACATAGAATCTACTAAACTGCTATTCGTAATGACATATCAGCATGATAAATTATAAATATAAAACTTGGAAACTGTCAAAGTATCCACTCTTGTTTGGCGTTATTCATAATGTCCGGACAATATGTATAATACCCGTTATCTTTACTTTGACCATAATTTATGTGTATGTACATATATTAACTAAATATGCCTGGGCCATAACCATAGATTTAGAAGCAAGGAGGAGACAACATTATTTACATTTTAGTTAAATCAAAGCTTCTAGGGTTACTCTAAATCTGGCCAACTTTATGGTTCCCCACCTACTTTTTAAAAGCAGCTGTTGACAGCATGGGCGGATTTAGGGGGGTGGGGCACAACCTCCCCCCCCCCCCCTCCCTGAAGCCTTGTACAAAAAGGATTTCAATACCGAATTTTATAAAAATACATATTGTAACATAAACATTAAACATTCCTACATATTCTACAAAATATTATGAACAAAAACATTTGCCGTCTATATAAGGTCTTTGAAATGAATTATACCACAAAAATATGAATACTAGATCAATACTAATATGTTATATAAGAAAGGCAAGCACTTTTTGGCATTTTTGATTTACATGCTCTTGGATTGTTTCTGAAAACATTCCTTACACATCTAACTACGATTTTATCAATTATCATGCGCCGGATCGTTTTCGCTTCTACAGGAGACAAATAACCAAATAGTTTTTTTTTTCAAAAAACATTTCTTTTATAATACAGACAGGTTCAATTCCTTTATGAGCGACATCACAGGACAAACTATGGTTTAAATTTATTTTCACACCGTTTAGTGTATTTTTATAATAGATTTTTAAATAACTTGCTTTGTCTGTTCATTGTAATATTTCATTCTTTTGAAATTAATTGTTTTCGAAAAACAGCTTTTTCGGAAGCGGATTAAGGAAACTTTTCAAAAATGTGTTCTCAAATACGCATGTTTTGAACGTACATTTTGTCAAAAATGTCCTGACAGCTTTTTCAAAGATGCTTTTTTGAAAACGGATTTATGAAATATTTTCTCGAAAACACGCATTTCGAGAACACCTGCATTTTTTCAAAAATGTCTTCAAAAAATAATTTTAAAAAAATAGGTTTATTTTCCGAAAATATATTTTTTCGAAAACGGTATTTAGAAAATTAAATTATGAACTCCAGTAGCTTGGAAAATGTTAATGAAAAAAAGACGAAAAAAGATCCTGAACAAACCTAAACGCACCTTTTTTGGGTTTGATCAGGTTTTCTTAGTTTTGGTATGTTAATTTTTCGTAAATTACTTTCTCAAAAAGCCGTTGCTTGAACAAGTTAATACCCGAAAAAATTTGATTTCGAAAAAGATGTTCTCTGAAAAAATGTATTTTTGCTTTAAAATAATTGGAATAATTGGTTTTAGAAAAATTGTCCTTATTGTACTCGTATATCCCCCAAATGAGCAGAAAGCATACATAAAAAAATTCTACAATATTTACAGTTTCATATTAATCATAATCAAACAATTTGTCCTGTCGCGTGTAAGCTAAGATGACCAACTGTTGTGTCTTTTTTTCAACAATTTGCTTTATGTTAAGTTAAATAAATTTTTTCGGAAAAGAGCTTCTTCGAAAGATGCTTTTTCGGAAATTGATCTTCAAAATTTTCACGAAAACATTGTTTTTTAAATCTTTCAAAAATATGTTTTCCGAAAATATATTTTTTAGAAAAAATTATGAATTCTACTGGCTTAGAAAATGTCATGAAAAAATAAAAAAGATCCTGAACTAACCTAAACGAACCGTTTTTGTGTTCAGTCAGGTTTACGTTTCCTTGTGTCTGCTATGTCACTTAAATTACTTTCAAAAAAGTGTTTTTTTTTAATATGAATATTCTCATCTCTATATTTATTGGAAAAATTCCATTTTAAGCATACGAATCAAATGGGAGGGGATACGCAATTTCCTGTGATACAAATGGATATTACGTAACCAAAATTATATAATTTAAAAAGCGTTTTCTTCCCTGTCTTAAAATTCTCAAACCTTTCGTTGCTTGTATACCGTTCTTCTAATTTTTGTACCATTTAAATTGTCATGTACACCTGTGGCTAAAAAAAATCATGCAACATTTTCACAGTCGCGGAGTCAGTTCTCTGAGAAAGCACGTTAAAATACATTTAGACTCTGAGTTGAAAGCACGATTTTATACCACCACTGTACTTGTAAAATACTCCTACAAAAGGGTATTATTCAGAAACGTTTAAAGGTAATTTGTAAACTACGTTCAGCAATTTACTTATTTTAATTGTATTAATTTGGTCCTTCTTAAGGCCTCACTACAGCAATGCCCACCGTTAATTACAAGAAACAATAAAATAGCTAGATTGCCAAGTAATTTAACTCATTAAATTCGTTTAGATCTAAATGTCCAACTTCCTTCCCAGAAAAGTCGCCAAAAGGTAATGAGAAGATAATTTGTCAATAAATTCTCGAGAACAGACTTTTATTTATTTTGGTAAGTCACTGTGTTCTTTTTGTTTTGCTTTTTCCCTAAAGAGAATTAAATTGTAATAAAGAAAATATTACTATTATTGGATATTTTCTCAGATATCTTTGCTTTGTGATCTTTAGATTATAGAGAACATGACTGCTTTTTGCATATGGCACAAATCTTAGAACTTCAAGTGCACTTTGTTTTTGTAATAAATAAACGGTATAAGACTTTTTTGGAATTTTTGTCACCTTAGAACATCAATAATTGATGTTCTAAGGCGACACAAATTCCATTCCATATTAAATTATTTAAGAGAAGATTTTGTATATCCCTTGGTATTTTACTTTTTAAAATAGGAAAATGGATTCGATTAAGGGATAAAAAGAGACAGACTATTTTTATTACTGAACAATATTAAAAAATAATTTTTTTATGTAGATTTTATCGCATATTTACCCTAAATGTATTTTCTCAATTTTGTTCAATTAATAAACGAATCTGCCTTTTTGCGTATACAGATGTTCACGGACGGGGTTTAGAAGAGGACCAATGAACAAAATTTTGCAAAATAAGTAAAAATGTCACTCCTAATAAAAGTTTGTGCTTGTAAAATAAATAAGATTTACGCTATCAAAAGTTTAATTTTATACATAGGGAGCAGAAAAAATACGGGAACGTAATTTGGCGTAAGAGTAAACATAACGTAAGATCAAAAAAAGAACGTCCTCAAAGTTTGCCGGGGAATCAATCACGCATGTCTTGAATTATTATTACTCTTGAAAGGTAACTTAGGTAAGAGGTATAAGTGAATGAAAAATAAAACTGTGAAGTATTTATTTTTAAGAAAATTACATTATTGTCATTGTCATTGCATAATAAAGATTTAAAAAAACAAATGTACCACAAAGAACCCAAAGATTATAAATTTAAACTAAATGAGAGACGTGTCCACCTTCTACTTCCAAACATGTTCTCATTCGTCTTTTTACAGCATCAAAACATTGGTGAGCACTTGGGGGGAGTTGTTAATCTCCTAAAATGTATTTGTAATTCTAGCCCGTCGGTCTTCTAAATTTTCACAAGGGGTTTTGAAAACCGAATTTTTAAAGTGTGGCTATAGAAGAAATCGTACGGCGTGAGATCGCAGGACCGTGATGGCCACCTAACTGGCGTATTACGACTAATGATTCGATCTTTGAAAAATTCTTCCAAAAAATTTGAATTATCAAGAGTTACGTGAATTGGTGCGCCGTCCTGCTGGAAGTAGCCTTGTTGCTTCGTCGTCTATTGCGTTTACAAAATTTTATAAAATTTCATTACGGTATCGCGCCAAATTGAGAGTCCCTTCAAAAAAAATCGGTCCAATTAACCTTCTTTTCGATATGGCCGCCGACGGGCACCCTGTGAATGCAGATGCTTCTCTATAAAGAATTGTGAATTTTCAGAACTCCATGTCTCATTAGTTGAGAATTTACATAACCAGAAAGGTAAAACCACGCCTTGTCAGTAAAAAAGGTTTTACGTTTTCATTATTATGCAAATTACCCATAAACCACTCTGAGAATTGCATTCGCTGCGGCTTGTCGTTTGGTAACAATTCTTGAACTGAGCTTAAACGATAAGCGTGAATATACAGGTCACATTTCAAGATTGAATTGCGGGTTCCGTAGGATACATTTACTTGCTGGCTTAAACCCCGAATAGGGGTTTGTGGGTGTTCATTAACAATATTTGCCTCAATTCTTCTACTTTTTGTGCCGTGCGAACTTTGAGTCTCCCACTGCCTCAATTTCTATTCACACTTCCTGTTTGTCTAAGCACAGCCATGTTCATTAACAATTTGCCTCAGTTCTTTTTACTTTTTGTGCAGTGCGAACTTTGCGCACTGCCTTCCTTTATATTCATACTTCCTGTTTCTCTAAACACAGTCACAGATCTAGTCAAAACTTGGCGAAACTGGTCGAAATCCATGACCATGTGTGAAAATTCTGTTTGAAAATCCTGAATGGCGTCCCGTGTTGAATAAACCCACTGGCCATCAACCCTTTTACCATTTCTAAAGTAACTTTCAATCATAAAAGCTTTTTGTTTGACCGTGATTCCCATATTTAATTTTCTTAAAAGTAAGAACTTCAGAACTTGCTTTGGATCATCGCTGGTCTAAATGAATCGAGGTGGCAAAGTTATGTTGAAAAATACCGTAATTTCTCACCGCAAAGTTCTGATTTTATTCCACCGAATTTTCAGGCTACCTACAGACCTCGGGTTTGCGGTAAAATGTTAATGTTAAAATGAGATACCTCACGGCATGGGGTTGCTTTTAAAATTTTTGACCTCAATTCCCCAACGTCACCCCTCAAGGGGATCAAAAAATTGCTTAAAAAAATTGATTTATTAACCAATAATATATTCAAAATTTGCTGTCTCCATCTTTACTAATAACAACGATTTTTGCCCATACTAAGACTTTTTGGACACCCTATGTTAAAGAAGGCTCATAAAAGTACTCCTTATTAGGGATGGGAATTTTTTTCGATATATCGATAGTTATCGATAACTATCGATATTTCGACAATCGATAAATGTTTTAAAAAATATCGATATATCGATATATCGATAACTATCGATATATCGATAACTATCGATAACTATCGATAACTATCGATATATCGATAACTATCGATAACTATCGAAAACTATCGATATATCGATAACTATCGATATATCGATAACTATCGATAACCATCGATATATCGATAACTATCGATATATCGATAATTATCGATAGCTGCCGATATATCGATAACTGCCGATATATCGATAACTATCGATATATCGATAGTTATCGATATATCGATAAATCGATAGTTATCGATATATCGATAGTTATCGATATATCGATAGTTATCGATAAATCGATAAGTATCGGCATATCGATAACTAAAACTTATCTATAGGTACCTTGCCGATGGTTATCGATAGGTAAAACCCATTATCGCCCATCCCTACTCCTTATGCTAAGAAACTTCTGTGAAACAAGGAGCCAGCAAACAAAGCGGACTTGTCCCACAAATAAAATGTTTCAGGAGAGATGAAAAACTTCAAAAGCCAGAGAGAATAAATTTTAGCCTCTTTTGTTGCTTGGATGGATTTTCAATACAAAACTGATGATATATCTACTTTTAATTTTGTGATTCTATTAATGTTACAGGATCTACACTGAAAAAAATTTTGGACAAGTACGATATTGATTAAACTTACGTACTTTGTTCGATTTTGATTGAAACTCATGTGGATATGTCCGGCTTTAAATGAAAATGCTATATTTTTTTCATTGTAAATAAAAAAGTAAATTTATTTTAAAGGTTTTATTACAAAAATTAGGCATTTCTAGAAAAAAATTGGCATTGTCACGTTTCCGTAAGGATACTTTTATATAGACAACTCCGTTTTTGTCTGAAATTGCACACTTCACCATCATTTTTAAAGCGGTTTTGTACAGTTTTGATTGAAATGTTTAGTTAGGATCTACAATTCAGAGTACGAAACGAAACGAACAAAATAGGAAATTCCATATGATGTGGACAAGTCCGATTTTATTGCCCATGCTCCTTTATTTTAAACAAGTAAAACAAGAATAAACATGCGAATATTGTTCAGAAAAACTTATGCAATAATTAACTCTAAACTGCACTAGGATATAAATACATATTTTACATGTGCAGGTAGCAATTGTTTCGTACAATTATGGGTTTGCTTTTCATACAATCCCCCCCCCCCCCCCCCCCACCAACCTATATCTACTCCCTTTGGTAATAAACTAGGTATATTCTTTAAAATGGTAGCAAAATTTTTACATAATATTGTCGTTTTTCATTAAAGATGTCGAAAAAGTTTTAAAACAACAAATACCCTTTCTTTAAAGAGTGACAAATGATTACAAAGATATGAATCTGTCCATTATATATTCTAAAACAACCGTTCAAGCGATTGGGCATTAACGTTTATCATATCATATATCTTATAAAAATTTGGCATGGTACATCCAAACCCGAGATTGCTTAAGGTGTCCCATTAATTCCCATTAAAAAGTCGAAACGGCTTTTTACTGGAACACCGACATATCTGACATAAATTTGCTTCAAATTTAATGCAAATTTGCATAATTTCAGATCGACTATACGTTACCAAATTGCTCTGGTCGCAGATCGACATCAGCAGCATCCATCACACATACGCATCATGGCCTCTGGCAAGAAAGGCATCCGCTGAGGACTCCTATATCCTGTATAGGTAAGTATGGGCTCTTGGTGCAAAACTTAGGAAAAACGTCATTCTTTATTTATATTTTTCTTTAATTATAAACTACTCAAAATGAATGGGGAGCCACTTGTAAAAAAATAAATATTTTTCCTGAATTGTAATATTTTTAAGAAGTATCGTTTCTTTCTTTTTTATTAAAGACTACTGTTAAAGTTAGAACTTGTTATGAACCTGTTTAAGAGGTTATCTAGATCTAAGAATAAAATTTACGTTAAAAGGTGTCTGACATCTTTATTTTTAAAAATGTTAAAGATATAGCACAAAAAATAGGGCATGTTAAACTGATAATCATTATGTATTTAGTAAAATTTTAAGTAAAATTGTTCTAGGGCACTATCTTTCTTTAATAAACCACAATAACATTTCTTAATTAATAGCGGAGCCAATATTCGACAACTTCAAAAATTGCATGGCATTTCCTATGTCCCGTCTAACGATGCAACACCCTATATACAACTTTTACAGAGTAGCCTGGATTACTGACCGACATCTTGGAAGTAGCTTGGATTAATTCATGAACCAGAAGTAGGTAGCTCACTAACGAGTAGATGGGAATACTTCGGATCTCTATTTAATTTACAAAAATTATTAGCCCGCCATAGTGGATCCTCCATTTTTAATTTTGAAAAACGATTACTAGATAATGTCAATTTTGGGTCACATGGAGAGGCAAAAATTTCGTTTACACTATTTTCCCCTACTACTAGATACTACTAAAACACACCCCTTTTTTAGCTTTGCCTTGCTTGAAAAACAAATACTTATGTAATATTTATAGAAAGTACAACTTACGTCTCTACGTACGTTACTAGATTCGCAATTGACGACCCCAAAACCCCGAATGTCAATTTTGGGTACCTACACATGGAGAGGCAAAAATTTTCGTTTACCCTATTTTCCCCTACTACTAGATACTACTAAAACACAACCCTTTTTTAGCTTTGCTTTGCTTGAAAAACAAATACTTATGCAATACTTATAGAAAGTACAACTTACGTCTCTACGTACTTGGCAAATCACTAAAATGAACACTAATCAACGATAAAATATCAATACTAACAAAATTTCACACTTAAAACTTTGCAAAGAGCTGTAGTTTTATTACAATTTTTGGGCATGCAACCAACACAAGTCATTAGTTACATTTCTGCAGTCTTGTACTAGAAGTATATACCTCAACTATTGATGTATTGTTTGTAAACAATTCTGTGTAAGTACATCCCAAAATTGTTGACTTTTAAATTCGTTTTTTTCACAAACGTGATTTTGACCATGAGCATCCTTTCTTCGGCCAGGGTCACATATGGAGAGGAGAAGTATTTTCTGGCTCGAATGAGGAAACCAAACTTTTTAGCTGCCGATGTGGCTACTGAAGTATTGTGTTTTTGCCAGCTGAGATCATGTTCAAAAGCGATGTCAACAAGATCGAACGTTTCATTGCTATGTACGGCTTTGCCATTCATGTGGATGGGGTAAGTGCTGCCGAATTTTTTTGCGTGACACGGAGCAAGACTGGGTTTTGGACGAGTTGAAATGAACAGGGTTCTTGGTACCCGAGTCTAAGAATAATTGAAGATCTTGTGAAAGGGTTGGCTGTCTACCAAATCGAATAATTTCTTGCAAAGTTGAGTCCAAATGTCGCTCACCTGATCGTCGTCATACTCTAACTCGTCCATCGTTGTTGGGCAAACAAAATCTGGACTCATCCGTAAACAAAACATTACTCCATTATTATTGTCTTGTCCAATAACGATACCCTTGAGCAAAATTTATTCGAGTTCTTCGTTGCGCTGGTGTCAAACGAGGAACTCTTACCGGTCTTCTAGCGTGGAACTAAGACTCGTGAAGTTTATTACGAACTATCTGATCAGGGATCAGAAATTCGTGTCCCGTAGTTGTTGCAATTGAGTTTGAAGGGCTTGTGCTGTATGTGTGCAGTCTCTGATTACCCACAAAGGCAATCAGCAATCTTTTCGGGGTGTTGTGGGCCTTTGACGTAGAAATTAGGGACTTCTGACTATAACATATTAAACTAAATACTTGGTCCATGCTCTGGATACAGCGCAACGACTCACATTCAAGAGTCGTGCAGCCCGACGCGTCGAATCTGGAATATCATTCCTGAATTAATGTTACGGCCCTCACGATTTCAATTGCATTCAGATATATCCTACGCCCTATTCTTCTACCCAAGCAAACCCAAATACATTAAAATTTATCTTTCCACTGTAAAATCCAAATTTAAAATAAAAAAAAGTGCACATTTGATTCGGGCTTTTCAATATTATCATGTTTCCATTTTCATTTATTCCTAGCAACAACAAAAAAAACTTTTTCTTTCGGAGCTACCATGCTAAACTGTGTACAAAATGATCGCAGAATTATATTTTATATATATATATTAATTTTATTCCATTACAAACTTTGAGCCCCATTTCACCACATTGGGGAATGATTTATTAAAAACTGTAAAACACGTGGAGTGCGACTGCGTGAACACCTGTCAATATTACGTAAATTACGCCCTCCCCTGGACTGGCTGGAAACTTTTTATCTCATCTTTATCCATATACATTAGAATTCGATACTCGAAAATTCACTTTTTTCGACCCACCCTAATATACGAATACATATTACTGAATTACTTAACTAATGTTATTATTTTCCATTTATTCCAGGTATAGATCGAAAAACAGCTTCTTCCAAAGGTAGAGCGTGTTCAGTAGCGCTAGCTGTAGCATCATTTTTAGTTTTAATAGTAGTATTAGCCATAGCAGGCTTGGCCCTGTATATGGGGATCTCAAATACAGAATCTCCTACTAGTGGTAAGGTTTTCCCATTTTTCATTATCGATATCAATTAATCAAAATTTGGATTGATTTACTGATTTTTTTTACATTTCAGCAATTATTACATTTAGCTGTAGTGCTAAAGTGCTCAGAGGCGATAGATTTGTAGGAGCTTCAGAAGAAAAAGCTCAAAGATATCGAAGACAAATTGAAACATTATACCAAAAAAGTGCCCTTGGACCGGCGTTATTTTCTGCTGCTGTAGATAGATTTGGAAAAGATGGTCTCACTATATATTTTAGATTAGCTTTTAGTAGACGAAAACTGATTGAGTAAGTTTACTAAAATGCTGCTTGAATGTTAAATAACTTTATTTTCAATTTGGTAATCACTAGTTTCACATAATTTTGTTTTCAGGGATCTGACCAATATTGAAAAGGCAATAAAGGACATATTTCTTAGTGATGCCTATTCAAAGAGACCCATTTTTAGAAACGTACGATTTGACCCGAGAAGTATTAACATACGACTAATACAAAAAGGAACCAATGTTTACTCAGCACAGTCCCAGATAACATCCACTGTAAGTCCCAGAAATACTGTTAAATCAAACAAAATGGGTGTTGTTCTAAAATCGTTTAAAAATTCAACTCCACAAGTCACAACTGCAAAACCTCTCGTAAAGGATGAGCCAGAATTTAATGAAGAAGACTTGCCAGTTATTCAAGGTTCCTTTAAGATAAGTAAGACTGAGGCTGATATTACAGAAAAAAAGACTGAAACGTATGAAACCAAAGTGAAACAGGAAAAACCGACAAGTGCTCCTACCCGAAAAACTACCTTTAAAGAGTCTTCTGTCACCAGTGCTCCCTATAAGATACCTGGCGGAAAATCAAAAATTACTAAGTTAATTTCAGGCACTGCTACAAATTTAAATTTTACTTCTTCAAATTCAACTACACCTATTTCCACTACAAAAAGTACACGGCCTAGTGTGATCTCTACAACTCCAACTGTTAGTACATCAACTGAGAATACGACACCTACCACAACCAAATTTAAAGGTAGTCCTCAGTTATTTGACAATGAACCATGGATTCCCATTTTGCCGAACATATCAGGCTATACAAACGAAGCTATAAGTGAAAATATTCCAACATATACGAGTTTTACTAATCCTGGCCTCTCTTTTCATTTTAAAGATGTTGAACACTTGGGTTCCACTAGCTTAAAAAGTCACCCAATTCCTGTTAATAAAATCCTATTCACAGAACCGTATTTTGAACATGCTGTTACTGAACCGACTAGGAAGAACATACCCGTTACTGAAATGACCACTAATACCATTGAAACTGACATTGGTCAAGAAACAAGTTTTGTGAAAGTAGATACCATAAAATACAAACCAGATTATCTGCCTAACAATGATAATCATCAGGAGCACGCTATAAAGAATATATCAGCTATTTTTTACAATTTAGCAGGTTCTCTAGAAAAAACAAACTTCTCAGATATTGGTTCTGCAGAATATGAGCTTGAAGAAATTCCTGAAGATAAAGAACAATTAGGACAGGGACAAGTTGAAGTTGTAGAAGTAGATGTAGAGGAACTGTTAACACACACTACAAAAATTCCCTTGGTAACTCTTTTGCCAGTACGGTCTAACTCGGGAATAGGGCGCCCATTCAACAGAAACCGTTTTGGAGATACAAATAATCTTTCAGTTGAAAACAGAAGCTTTCCTAGCCACAGTACGAGGCAAAATTTAAATTCATTTGAAAAGTCAAAGAACAAATCGAAGGCAGTGCCAAATCCAACTAATGTTAGTACTATGGATAACTACCAAATTATGGGAGTTCTGAACTTTGCTAAAGAAGGACTCGATGAGCCCAGTACAGGTCAACATGACATCGTCAGATTTCCCAAGATGGACCAAGAAAAGGACAAAGAACCTTTAGTTTACCCAGTTAGTTTCTCATTTCCGGCAAGTACCAGTAGCACAGTTCCTTTAAAAAGTTTAAGCCTCTTGTCACCTGAGCAAATAAAACAGCTTTCAGAAATAAGTAAACTCAACGATAATGACACTTTTTTTGATGATCAGCCTTTGATATCTACCAAGGCAATTTCATCCAGTTACTCAATAAATCACAATGGTTTAAAAATTCTTACAAAAACTTTTAATAAAATACCGGATGGTGTAGCAAAAAATGGTACGGATAGTTTGAGTAAAAATGGACCAAACTTTCAACGTGAAGACGGCGGTAAGCCTATAATTAAATAATTTTGAAAGTGTTGCATATATACACCTCATAACGGAAGATAATTATTACTCTTGAAAGGTACCATAGGTAAAAGGTATAGGTGAATGAAAAATAGAACTGTTAAGTTCTGAAGTTATTATTTTTAAGAAAAATACATTATTGTCATTGTCATTGCATAATACAGAATTAAAAAAAAACATATACAACAAAGAACCTAAAAATTATAAATTTAAACTAAATGAGAGACGTGTCCACACTGTCCACCTTCTACTTCCAAACATGTTCATTCTTCTTTTTCCAGCATCAAAAACTTTGGTGAACACTTAGGGAAAGTTGTTAATCTCCTGAAATTTATTTGTAGTTGTAGCCCATAGGTCTTTTAAATTTTTACAAGGGGTTTTGAAAACCGAGTTTTTAATGTGTGGCCATAAAAAAAAGTTGCAGAGCGTGAGATCTCAGGACCGTGGTGGCCACCTAACTGGCATATTACGACTAATGATTCGGTCTTCGAAAAATTCTTCGAAAAAATTAAAATTATCAAGAGTTAAGTAAATTGCGCGCCGTCCCACTGGAAATGGCCTTGTCGCATCTCTACATAGTCTAATGCGTTTACAAAATTTTCTAAAATTTCATTACGGTATCGCGTCGAATTGAGAGTCCCTTTAAAAAAAGTCGGTTAAATTAACCGTCTTTCCGATATGGCCGCCCACACGACAACTTTCTGTGAATGCAGAGGCTTTACATAACCCGAGAGGTAAAACCATGCCTTGTCAGTAAAAAAGGTTTTTTCAAATACGTTTTCATTATTATGCAAGTTACCCATAAACAACCCTGAAAATTGCATTCGCTGCGTCTTGTCGTTTGGTAACAATTATTCGACTGAGCTTAGATGATAAGCGTGCATAATATACAGGTTATATTTCAGGATTCTATTGCAGGTTCCATAGGATACATTTAATTGCTGGCTTAAACGCCGAATAGGGGTTTGTGGGTGTTCATTAACAATTTGCCTCAATTCTTCTACTTTCTGTGCAGTGCTAACTTTGGGTCTCCCGCTAGCATATTTACAGATGCTAGCGTGTGTTGACACCAGGGTGTTGAAATCAGTGAGGGTTTGGAAAAACAGTACATTTACAAATGCTAACAGATTTGGACACCAGAAGCGATCAGAGTGTTGAAACCAGTGAGCGTTAGATAACCTGAGCAGTAAGACAACCTTTTTCCAGGATTGTACCTGTACGGAAAATAATAATAAATTGTTGGAAAAAAATATTTAGTAAAGCAAACGAACAAAATAAAAATAAAATATTAAGTTAATGAGCAGATCCATACCCTTTAGCATTAGGCTGGTTTTGTTAGATGTTTAGATGAATAAGAAATAAAAGTTAACCCAGATTGGCCCTACAAGGTGCAGAAATTAAAATTGCTCAATAAAGTCAGTTGTGAAATACGCTCTCGGATAGGTTTGCTCAGTTTTAGGTTTCATCAGTATCTTTTTTAATAAATGTCAGGTGTATGCGGTGCTGCCAAAATTTTATACCAATCCGAATCGCGCAGTCGAGTCGCAGTAAAAAAACTCGGCAAAGATAAAAAATTTAAAAAAGATACTGCGATGAAACTAAAACTGAACAAACCTGTCCAAGAACGTATTTTACAACTCTATGGCCACAAGAAGAAATTATATTATTTCTAAGAACAGCTTTAATGCCAAAACTTCACAAAAAATAATTAAATACCTACTAACAGAGCCCTAACCCGTTGCCAATACAACTTTTAAAGCTGATATAAAAATTTGTGGGAAAAACTACTTGTAAATTTGGCAACACGGTGTCCCCATCAAAACACTCACAAACTCACATCAAAAACATTAAAACTGCGGGACATGAAGTAATCTTAATTTCTAATTGCTTTTAATAATAACAAAATCCTCCCAATAGTTTTAAAAGTTGAATCTCTGATTGCGGAATTAAATATTATTATAGTGTCAATTTAACACCGGTGTCAAAATCAGTTAGCATCTGTAAATGTATGCCCACTACAAACGCTCACTGGTTTCAACACTCTGATCGCCTCTGGTGTCCAAATACAAATCTGTTATCGCTTGTAAATGTACTGTTTTTCCAAACCCTCACTGATTTCAACACCCTGGTGTCAACACACGCTAGCATCTGTAAATATGCCTCCCGCTACCTTCTTTTCTATTCCCACTTTTCTATTCTCTACACAAAGCCACAGATCTAGTCAAAATCTGGCTATGTGTGGAAATTATGTTTGAAAATCCTCAATGGCGTCCCGTGTTGAATAAACCCACTGACCATCAACCCTTCTACCATTTCTAAAGTAACTTTCGATCATAAAAGCTTTTTGTTCTGCCGCGATTACCATTTTTTTTTTATCTAAGACATCCCACGTAGACTTGAAGCCTAAGTTCTAACGAACCGTGGGCGTCTGAAGAGAAGGCAACTGTAGTCTATTGATACAGGATTTGAAGGATTGGAGGTTGAGACGGGAAAGAAAAACATCTGGCAATTTGTTCCATAATCTGGAGACCCTAGGTATGAATGAGCGAAAGAAGTAGTCTGTTCTAAGCTTTTGTAGCTGGACAGTAAAGGGATGCATAGATAACGCGCCCCTTGTTGTTCTGATAGGAACAGTCAAGGGGAGAATAATGCCGGCTAGTTCTTCAGAGCAAAATCCGTGGAAGTAGCGGTAGAAAAGGGATAAATCACCAACTGCGCGGCGATGAGCGAGAGAAGGGAGTTTCTCGTGAGGGCTGGGTAATTGATAAATCGAATGGCTCTCTTTTGGATAGAATCAAGGATGTTAGGTGTCGAAGGTGATGCCGCTCCCCAGACGTGGGAGCAGTACTCTATGTTAGGTCTTATTTGGGAAACATAGAGAGTGTATAAGTTAGAAGGGGAGAAGTATTTTCTGGCTTGAAAGAGAAAACCAAGCTTAAAAATAAAAACTTTAGACCTTGACAGTTCTATTTTTTATTCACCAATACCTTTTACCTATGTTACCTTTCAAGAATAATAATTCAAGATATGCGTGTTTGATTACACGGCATACTTGAGGAGGTTTTCTTTTTATCTTACTTTATATTCTATTTAATTTTGCTGTAACTTTAAATCAATAAAAACTAGGTACTTAATTGGCAATAACCCATCCTTTATAATATTATTTTTCCAGATTGTGAAACCTCAAATTTTAAATGCAGTGATGGAAAATGTCTTCCAGAATCAACAAAATGTAACCAGTTAATCGATTGTATGGATGGAAGCGATGAAGAAAACTGCAACTGTGCTGATTACCTCAAGTCTCAGTTATTAGTCAATAAAATTTGCGATGGTGTTGTTGACTGTTGGGATTTTTCAGATGAGAATCAATGTGGTAAGTGATATTTCTAAGACCATGGAATGGGTCTGGCTGGAAACTTTTCATACCATCCTCGTACGATATATATTTTTTGTTTCTAGAGTGGTGCAACCCTAGCCAATATGTTTGCAGTAACTCAAAAGTATGTATTAATAAAGAAAAGATATGCGATGGTCTGAGAGATTGTCCCCAAGGTGATGATGAAAGACAATGTGTTACTATTGCAAATGATACGAAAACAGCTAATGAGTTTCCTTATTACTCTCAAGGTAAGACAGAACTTTCATTTGCACAAATAATAACAAATAAAGACCCATACATACAACTTTGTTAATGCCTTCTTGATTCAACTCACAATAAGTTACAAGCAGACCAAATTGTAATATATTTTACCTGGCAGACATTAACAATGACACTGTTACAATTGATTCTAAATACCAAATAAACTGGTAACTATTTCAGGGTATTTAATGGTAAGAAAACATGGAACTTGGGGAAGACTTTGCGTCGATAACTTTGAAAATATCGTATCCAAGTCGCACATTTCATGGGAAATCACAGATCTGGGCAAAGCAATTTGCAAATCAGTGACCTATCAGTAAGTTGCTTATAAATATACCTACTACCTACTTATCAGGAAAATTGCAGCACATACTAAATAATGCACCTAGCTTGATACAATTTTGCAAATTTATATACAATTTACGTAAAATAATTGATGACAGTTTAAAGTCAAACGACATAGTAGGAATAGTAATAAAAATAGGCACTTCCGGTAATTTTTTTAAACACATTTTTCATTTGGGTCAGCGACGTGAAAATTTACTCCATTTCTCGACAATCGCTATCCCCATGACCAAATATTTTGAAATTTGGCATGCAAGTGAAATAACACCTACCCTTTCACAAATTTTTTGGCTGCCACCAGTCTTCCGCCCGGAAGGCACTTCTGCTGGCCACTTCTTATAGGCGGCCTGCCATGCGGTCGATATACTGTAAGTAAAATGTATGTTGGTTGATTAATCGTGTTTTTCTAAAATTTCAATTTTTTTCTCAGAGATGGTTACTAGTGAAACGTTCACATTTTCTGGGTTAACAGAGGGATAGTGCGACTAGCTTCGGTAAAAAAATCAGTTACACAGGGTGTTTCGTTTCGGAGTTATTAAACGTCAAAGTCGAAATTTCCGCGAATTCGTACGGGATGGATTACAGATCTCAAAAGTGGATTAAATTGATTTTAATTTTCGAAGGTTGTAGATTACCCGAGGTTCACAACACTATTAAAATTGGTAAGTATCGGGAAATGATAAGTCATTCTTTTCAATTTTTTTATGTTGAAAAATGCCACTTGCAGACCCATCTTTGGTACTTAATAACTCGAAACCGCAAGCGTCGCATGGAAAAACGATTAGACACGCCAAACTGTAGAATCTCAAATACTTGCTTTTTGCAACACATCTTGCTATACCTAAAACGACTGGTAATTGGGAAAATTTGGGAAAATTGGAAATTACAATGTTTGATGCAAAATTTTGACCGTTTTTAATTCTTTTCGGGGTCAAAATGGATTCAAATCAAGATCCTATATACTTCGTCGGAAAGAGCTCGTCGAGATACGTGATACCCAAATTTTTTAGTTTCTTCATTCTTTATAGGAAGGGAGCAATCGACGATTAAATTTAGATTTTTGACTTTTTTTCGATGACATCTGTAAATTCGAATCACTCATTTATTTCTTTTTAAAGAAATAAATGTGTGCAAGTTTCTTAATATAACGTATGTTGTACCTTTAAGAAAACTGAAAAGTATCGAAAATATTGAAGATGCTAATGAAGGAGAAGAACAGAAGTACTTTCAGCTGGCTTACACGACAGAAAATAGCAGCAAATCAAACCTGTCATTTAAAGAAAGTGAATGTTTAACGAAAAAAGTTGTTAAAGTAACATGTCAATCGCTGGAATGCGGTGCTAGACCACAGGCCGTTAAACATATTGCCAGGTGAGTTAAGAATATGGAACTTTCTCGTACTGAAACTATTAAATTTAGTTACAAAATTTATCACTAGTCAGTATATAACTTTGCTACTATTTTTACTAAAATAAATTCGACAAACTTCAAAGAACTATTTCTTATTTATAATAGACGTGTTTACAGGGTTGTAGGTGGTGGAAACGCTGGCTTAGGGGCCTGGCCTTGGCAGGTGGCCCTTTATAAAGAAGGGGAGTTTCAATGTGGAGCCACGTTAGTGTCAGATCGGTGGCTGGTATCTGCTGGCCACTGTTTTTATCGGTAAATATACTGAAATTTTTAGTTTGGCAATACACTGTTTATTATTGTAAATTTTTTCCAGATTTCTTTTTCCAGCTTTTCAGTTAAAAGCAACAATAAGTCTTTTGTTTGCACATCTACCTTCAATATTTCTGTTCTCTGTAAGTTTCTTTTATTCTTTGCTTTTTCTTCTTTAGTTCCACTTACCTTAGTCAATACTAAATATTTAACTTTCTTTCTGGTACTAAAAATCACCTGTAAATAACTTTATTTTTATTTTTAAGTTAGTTTATTAGATAGATTTGTCGTTTTATTGCTAATCTTACCTTCAATTGTACCCCCACTAATTAAAATAATATCAACTATTGAAATTATTATTATTATTAATATTATTTTCACAGTTCCCCAAATGAACACTGGGTAGCAAGACTAGGAGCACTACGACGTGGAACTACTCTGCCTTCCCCCTACGAACAACTAAGAACTATCTTGCGAATTATAGTACATCCGAATTACCTGGATTTTGGCTTCATAAACGATATATCTCTGCTACAAATGGAACGCCCTGTAGTTTTTAGCGACTATGTACGTCCTGTATGTTTGCCTCAACCTGACGAAGTCCTTGAAGATGGTCAATTGTGTACGGTGATTGGATGGGGACAACTTTTTGAAGTTGGAAGAATATTTCGTAAGTTTTTTAAATTTCATTGTTTAAGGCTTTAAAAAAATCATTTTCTTAAAAATTTATTCAGATTTGGGTAAAATGTAATCTAATTAAATATCACCCATTGCCATTAACCAAGTTTTGCCATTTTTTCATTCACATTTGCCAAGTCAGTAGAGTTCATAATTTAAATTTACAAAAACTATGTTATCTGAAAGATATATTTCCGGAAAATGTACCTACTTTTAAAAGGTTCTTTTAAAAAGAATATATTTTCGAAGAAGCTGTTTTCTGAAAAAAAATTACTTAATTTAACATCAAAAAGATATTTGTTGAAAAAATAAACAGCTAGAAGAGTTGGTCATCTTAGGGTACGGCCAAATCAGCGACTTTGTCGCTGCGACGAAAACGCTGCGACAAGTTTTTATGTCGCAGGAATATTTAAGTCTGGCCAAATCAAACGACTTTCAGTTTGTTTTACAATGGACGCGGAAGAAGAGGCATTGTTAGCGATTGCAGTTTCTAGATATCTCAGGCGAAAGAAATTGAAAAATAAAAGATTTGCAGTTCACCTATAAATATGAAGAGAAAGAAACCAAATCCAAATCCTGGAAGTACTTTATTGGCTACTTCTAGCCATAACTTCATTTTTACATCTCTGTTTGAATAGTCACTGACTTGTAAATCATATAATGCAGGCCGTGATTCGATTTCGGAAATAAACTGTTCTGTGTCAAACATCTTTACTGCTTGAAATTCAATCCATTACTTGACTATCTGAGCAGGTCGCAATGTGTAGCCCGACGCTAATCTGGCCACTTGCATTAAAAACAACGGAGAGCGTTTTTGTCGCCGCCGCAGAAAGTCGCTCTCGTTCGCGACAGTGCTGCTGTCGGTGCACATGAAACGCTAGATTTGGCCAGGCCTGTTTAGTTACATTTGTTGTCCAGCTGCGACTGAGTCGCAGCGTTTTCGTCGCAGCGACAAAGTCGCTGATTTGGCCGTACCCTTAGGGTACGGCCAAATCAGCGACTTTGTCGCTGCGACGAAAACGCTGCGACAAATATTTATGTCGCAGGAATATTTAAGTCTGGCCAAATCAAACGACTTTCAGTTAGTTTTACAATGGACGCGGAAGAAGAGGCATTGTTAGCGACTGCAGTTTCTAGATATCTCAGGCGAAAGAAATTGAAAAATAAAAGATTTGCAGTTCATCCTATAAATATGAAGAGAAAGAAACCAAATCCAAATTCAGGAAGTACTTTATTGGCTACTTCTAGCCATAACTTCATTTTTACATCTGTGTTTGAATAGTCACTGACTTGTAAATCATATAATGCAGGCCGTGATTCGATTTCGGAAATAAACTGTTCTGTGTCAAACATCTTACTGCTTGAAATTCAATCCACTACTTGACTATCTGAGCAGGTCGCAATGTGTAGCCCGACGCTAATCTGGCCACTTGCATTAAAAACAACGGAGAGCGTTTTTGTCGCCGCTGCAGAAAGTCGCTCTCGTTCGCGACAGTGCTGCTGTCGGTGCACATGAAACGCTAGATTTGGCCAGGCCTGTTTAGTTTACATTTGTTGTCCAGCTGCGACTGAGTCGCAGCGTTTTCGTCCGCAGCGACAAAGTCGCTGATTTGGCCGTACCCTGACAAATTGTTTGATTAATATGAAAGTGTATATATTGTAGCATTTTTTTTTATTTATGCATTCTGCTCATTTGGGGGGGATATACAATACTTACGAAAGTACAATTTGACCAAACCAATTCTTCAGTTTTTTTTAACGCACTTTTCAACAGTACATTTTTTCAGAGAACATCTTCGAAATAAAATTTTTTCGGATAGTATTAATTTTTTCCAGCAACGGCTTTTTAAAAAATGCAATTTATGAGAAAGTAACGTACCAAACCTGAGAAACCTGATCAAACCCAAAAAAGGTTCGTTTGGGTTTGTTTAGGATCTTTTTTCGTCTTTTTTTTCATTAACATTTGTCAAGCTACCAGAGTTCATAATTTAATTTCCTAAATATTGTTGTCGAAAAAATATATTTTCGAAAAATGTACCTGTTTTAAAACTTACTTGTTTGACGATATTTTGAAAAAATGTGATTTCGGAATACGGAGAAAATGTTTTCAAAATATTTCATAAATCCGTTTCTAAAAATCATCTTGGAAAAGGCGGTCGGACATTTTTGAAAAAATGTAGGTTTCGAAATATATTTTCGAGATAATATTTTGAAAAATTTCGTTAATCCATTTTCGAAAAAAATCAATTGCCAAAGAGATGATTTTTGAAAAAAAAAATTATTGGGTTATTTGTTTCGTTTAGAAGCCAAAACTATGCAGCGCAAATTTGGTAAGATAGCAGTGAGATATGTAAGGAATGTTTTCAGAAACTAAGAGCATGTAAATCAAAATGCCAAAAAATGCTTGCATTTTTTGTATTACATATTAGTATTGATCTATTATTCATATTTTTTGATATAATTCATTTCAAAGACTTTACACAGACGGCAAAATGTTTGTTTTTGTTTATAATATTTTGTAAAATATGTAGAAATTGTTAATGTTTGTTACATTATTTATTCTTATAAAATTCTCTATTGAATTCCTTTTGTACAAGGCTCTAGGGGGGGGGGGGGTACCCCGCAAATCCGCCACTGCGCAAATTAGTAGGTATCAAGTTGAAACTTTGTGGACAATTTTTAATTCATAAAGAGGATCTTGTTAGTTTGTCAAATTTGTTTAAAGACGTGTTTTTGTTTCCATGGCATGGTTTATTTTCAACAAATTACACTAATAAATAAATAATGTTATGAATAACTTTACATTTCTCCGTTTTTATTGAAAGCGGCTAATCTAAGCGAAAAAAATTAATTTATGATTTTCGTGTAGTTTTATTTGCTAAATCGATGGTGTAGCGCACAAATGTAAGTACATAGATCCCGAAAATCCCGGGATCCAAATATACGTCCGGGATTGCAAGCCCTAGCCACAAAGTAATGTAATTACAAAATAATCACATAATTTTCCATTTAAATACTGTTTAATATGAGTAATAGCAGAGACTATAAAGAATATAGACAGACACTCGAATACACCGAAAAGCCGGTCTCCCTTGAGACATTTGGTGGGTTTACTGGTTTATGGTTTAAAAGTTAGTTTGTCC